>OZ020168.1:16676576-16775172 GCA_963971145.1 Sussaba pulchella
CAAATGACGATGGTACAATTATCAGTAATACGTGATAACCCGTGACCCAAAGAATTATCCTCATCACTCGATCGCCTCCGAGTTTCGAATACTTTCGCATTCAATTATTTTCTATACATTGTCTCAAATTCTTCTTTCCAGTTTTTTTCGTTGATGATTGATGATAAATTATTGGTAATCCCGTTAGTTTGAGGATCTAACATTCACCGCGTTGTCATCTTGGCTCATTTACTACAATTATCTTTTAAAAAATACTCACAACTCTCACTTTTATTTCCCCTCGATTTTTCTTCTTTTCTCTTATTCGGATTAGTTTAAACACCTGAAATGTCACAACACTATAACCCCGTCACAGCGTCAATTTACCCCGCCGATGTTTCCTGCAGCAATGCGGAAATGGATGCGACCTTACATTATTCTTTCAAATCATTTTCTTTTCAATTTCCATTTTTCTCAGCAATAGCCACGATTTGACCAATAACCGCAAAAAAAAATCAACTCATTTCCAGTTAATTGCTTAAGTTTCTCCCTCAAACATTATCATAATCATTATAATCATAATTTTCGCCCAAGCCACAATAATCAATCATCCTCTCATGGTAATTGTTTTTTCGTTCTTGTAAAATAATTATTCATTGCCAAACGTTGTTAAACAACAATGCCAAGGCATGCTTCACTTGACAGTCTCAAAAATTGATTTTTCCGTTATCGCCCGTCATTCCCAGTGGCCAACATAAAAAAAAATTAAATAATTACCATCGTTGACACGCGTTGTCACGCGAATTCGCGTTAACGAGGCTCGTGGCGACTCACCCGTGAGATTTAGCAATTTCGCGACGCTCGCGTCACGACAAATTTTTTTTATGATTTTTCGCGTATGGGATGTGCATGTTCTCAACGTGGCTATAAATCTTTTTCGTCTGTCACATTTTTTTTGTTCTCTTTCTACTTTTTTAATCTTTTTTTTGCTTTTTGCACAAATCCTGCAAATCCCTCGGCCTGACGAGTTGAGCACTGTGATTATCGTAAGTCGGCATCAGCAATGTGTGATCATATTTAACGCGATATTATCTTTTCTCGAATTTAATTTGACGATAAGAAGTCTGGCTGAGTTTGATTAAATAAAATTTCATGTAAAACGAATTTATTTGTTCGAAACAAAATGATTTTCTTTGTTTTCTTGTCAACTCCACCAGAAATATCTGCGAAGCATTGTTGAAGTCCGATAAATATTTGAATGGAATTAAATGAAATTTTATTCGCATAAATAAAAATAATTTCAATTACGATCGCAATCCAACGAATTTATCTCAAATTATTTATTTTAATCTCCTGATTGCTGTATGGACATTTGTCGAGTCATTATTTTCTCGCGCATAATTTAAAAAAAATAATAATTTTATACAGCGATACTAAAAATAAGTCGTTTATAAAAATTGATCATCGTTTTATTGTTTAATTTTCCATTGAATTTGACGAATAATGGGTGACACGTGCGCGAAACAGTTGGTCGGATTGTAGGAAGAGATGCAACGGCGATGACGATAGTGTATTGTATTTCTTTGAGACGACTGTCGTCGTTATTCCTCTCATCGGCACGATCGTGCAATCCAAATTACTTCCGAGTGATCGGTTCGATCTTGTGCGATGATAGGACTTTAATTCTACGGCCAACGCGGATATCGAAGCTAATATTATGTCCTGACGAATTGAAAACACGCACGATTCAATAAAAATAACGAAAAAAATTCCACATATCATATATATAAATATATAAATATATAAATATATATATATATAATATCATATAATAGCTGATCAATACACACAAACACAGACAAACAAATATATAGAATGCACTAAACATCATAGACGTGACGTCCTTGCTCACGATCGAGAGATCGTATGAATAATGGGACATTTAACATATTTTTCCGTCCATCTGTCGGTACCCAAAGTCGTTAGTTGCCAACACTAACCGTTTGTAACCCTGATAAAGCTAGCTAACGACGTTCATGCTTCTTACAAGCTTCGAGCGATGAAATTCTCATCATTCTCAATTATTAACTCGATACTCTCGTTCATCCTTCGACCGAACCGGCGTCTCGTTAATGATCGTTGTTCCAATAAAAAAAAAATAATTACCAGAAAAAAAAAAGTAAACAAATAAATGAATAACCAATTGAATACCTGACTCGGATCTTTGCGTCGTTGGTGATCCGGATAAATCAACTATCGACAGATCTATTGATACGCGCGGGTGAATGCCCTTGAATGTTGCAAAATGGAGAAAAAATAACCAATAAAATAGTTTTCGTAAGAATTAAATGAAAAAAATTATTTCGATTTTTCTTCACGTCGTGGCATTGTCTTTTTTGTGATCGAACCGAGATGTAGCGAAAGATGAGACGGAGACCATCGACTTCGTGTACCATTCAGGGTTAAAACAAATTCTGAAAAACAAACCTTTATTTGCTTATTTTTTTCCGAAAATTCTTTCAACAAAACACAAAAAAATAACCGTCGAGAAAAATAGAAAATAAAAAAATGCGTATCACGAATTCTTGAGTTTCGGGAATTCGGTAAACAATATCGCGTATCACAATCGAAATAACGATCATTAGGAGAAACGACGTCACTTAACGACCGATCGAATCTTTCGTATTTCACGTTTAAACGTAAAACCGACACGCCCTCTTAATTTCGTTCGACGCCATTGCCTCCACCCACTTTTACTCGCACCCATTGTCAACAGCAACGTTCGTCCAATCCTCGATCAATCCACGTCAAGTTGCGATTAATTACCAATCAAATAAACACAAATGAATAAACAATATTTCCAAAAATCGCTGGAACCTGACGCAATTGACGTACGACGAAAAAAAAAATCGACCAGTTGCACATTTCGTCCATTACGTTTTCCAAAAAGCAATTATCTCGTAACCCTGTCTCGCCACTCTCTCATTCGCTAAACAATGAAAGCGACAGATGCAATTTGCGTTTACAATACGACGACACGTTGGGTCGTCGACGAAGGCTGCGAAAATTTTTTTTCTCGCAAATACAAAACTCACACTTTCAAGAGATACTCGACGAGTTTCATCCGTACTCGAGTTTATTCCTACGAAGTACCTCAAACGAGCCAAGAAAGCGAATTAAAAAAAAATATAATAATAATTAGAAGGAGAAACGAAACAAAGACGAGCGACCCAGAGAAAAATTGTAATTAATGCAATGAAGAGAAGAGAGAAGAAAAAAACGTCGACGATTCGCGGCAGGGCTTAATGATGTTAAGTCAACTGAGTGGAGGAGATGGCAGAGGGTGGTGGATAACGACGATCGTGGAAGGGGGCGGGTTGACAGCGGGGAGCCCCCCCCCCCTCCCATCGTGGGTTCCCCATATAAAAGAAACTGCGGACCGACGAGTCTCGATAGATCGCTTTGTTTCAGTGACTTAACAAAAGTCGCCCAAACTAAACGTAAACGATACTTCAACGAAATTCAAAAGAGAAAAAAAATACCGAATACTCGATTAATAATCAAACCTGCAACGATCCGAATTAATATACATATTTTTTTTTTTTTTTAATAAATCCAAACGATTTGAACCGTGTCGAACAATCGAGTCAGTGCAATTGTTTTTATTTTATTTATTTCGCAATAAATAATGCGGTTGGTTCGATTGATTGATTAATAACACTAAAAGTGCGAATAAACCACAGATCGTACCAAAAGTCGTAGAGAAATTGAAAAAAAAACGGAGAAGAAATTTATAATTATTACAATTTTAACCGGAGTGAAAAAATTATTCGCGAGGCTACGTCTTGTGGCTGACAAACGATTATTCGTTCTTGCTCCGGCGAATTTTTTTTCTCGCGAAGCTTGGTTTGATTGATAGTTTGGATCGTTGGGGATTCGTTTGTGGATTCGGATCGAGCCAGTGGTCACGTCGGACGTTCGGAGGCTCGTGCCTTCGATCCACGTACTCCAGCAGTCGGTTATAATCGCTGGATCGAACTATATCGTGCCAACGCTACGATCTTCTCGTCCCGCGCGTTTATGCAGGGTTCGAGGTTTATTCGGGTTTCGATCGATTATTTCGTGTATCCACGAGAATCGGGAAGACGGATTTTTCACGATTTTTTTCACGTGTGATTGTGTGTGCGCGTTATAATCGCAACAAATTGGCTACAAATTTTGTCGCTCGAATACGGATCAGCATAATTTCGAAACTCGAAAAGTTTACTTCTAATAAATAAATAAATAAATAAATAAACAAATAAATAATCTAAATAAATAAATAAATAAATAAATAAATAAATAAATAAACAAATAAATAATCTAAATAAATAAATAAATAAATAAATAAATACATATCAGAGGAAGTAAAGTCAAAATAAAAACTCAAAATGAAGATTCTTATGAGAGCAGATACTCATGTGAACATCGAAGTGCCCGGGAATACGCCTGTCGCAAAATGCACGTTTTCACAGGTACACCACGAATTTTCAACGACAATCGTTTTCATTTCTTTTCATTCTTCCAATTCAATAAAAATTTGATTGTTTTTTTCCGAAGACCGGGAGGCATTTAATTTGTTTAAAATTATTTATTTTTTATACGACGTTTGAATAAAATGCGACGTTGGCAATAAATCGAGCTCTGTGATAGGTCCAAGAGGGCTTATACTATGTTATATTATCATATATGAACATTACGGATATATTTATATGTATTTTAAATATATTATTCGAGTTATGACTAGATATTTCCTTTTTCTGGGCGATTTATAGTGAGAAAATCGCAATCGTTGACAATCTTTTGATAATGGAATTTTTTATTTTTTATTTCCAGGTGGTCGCGGCCCTGACGGTGTCTCTGGGATCGATGGTCGTCGGTATGGCAAGTGCTTACACGTCACCGGCCCTTCCATCAATGAGAATGAACGAGACATCCCTATTCGCCGTGACGAAGGAAGATGTAAGAAACCTTAATTTCTTTTTTCTTATTTGATAACACTTCGTCCAAAAATGTTGAAGAATTTTTTTTATCAGTGGCTACAGATAAATACGGTTTAGGTGGATTTTATCGTAGCTGCTGCGTTACGCAGTAAAGTAAAGAGAGGGCCATAATTATCGTCAACGCGAACGAAAATTTTTCCATGCAACAACGTTTTTATAAAGTGTAAAATGATAGAATTATTATCACGTGGAAAAGATTGAAAAATAATGATCAATCAATATCGATAAAATAGGTATATTAAAAATCTGATATTGATTCAATACATGACAATTCATTAATGCGACACGAATTTTTCATTTTATTTTATTTTATTTTATTTTATTTCATTATTTCGTCATTGGAAAAATTCCGAATTGTCTAATGATTGTCGATGGATTGTAATTAGTGGCGTTCTGTCAACCGACAGGCGTGAATTTTGTTGGATTGTTGACTTTGCGTGACTCGTCAATGGGGCCAATCAACGATCGGAGAAAACAGTTCTGCGTTATTTTAAACCGTCGCAAACGCAGAACCCGGATTCGTATCGAGCTTTGCGTGTCTCTCGGCGATTCCATAGCGCGAGAGGGTCAATCGTCGGTTTAAAATTTAACCCCAACTGCGTCATCGGTTGTTGGTCAGCGGAGGGCTGGTTCCCGATGATTGTGACCCGATTGGTTGAACCGACGACGCGCCCGGAGACAATCCTCGTTCGACTATCGCGCGAAAAAAACCCACCGGCCTAACTCCACCGAGATCAACATCTCGCAATTTTATTTATTTATTTATTTGTTTTACTACGCAACGAAATTGCCATCGGTCACTCGCGATTTTTACCCGACAGTCGAGAATTCTTCCCACGCAAATTCAGCAACGAAATTTATCGATCGGTTCAACGAAATTAATCGGTCGAATTGTTTTTGGAAATTTAATATGATTTTTTGCTTTTTTATTTTCTTTGACAGAAAGTTATATATATATTATGTTTGGATATTCTGTTTACGGGATGCGTATTTGAGTTAAGATCGTTTTGCATAATCTAATGGGGAAAATCATAAAAATTATTCGAATTACTATTTATTTTTTATCAAATATTTTTCGTTCGTTTTTCAAGTATCGATCAGAATTAATCTTCGACTATCTTTGACTCTCTATATATTTATTTTATCAACTGAATATAGTCGAATGAATTATACGACGTTTCGTTTTCTTATTTGAGACAATTTTGTGCTCATTATTATTGTTATTATTATCAATCATTTTTCATCAATTAATTCATTTTTCAATTTATTTATTCATTTTTTCGTTTCTTTTTTTTTTAATTATTTTTGTCCATCCATATATTTCTTCTCTCAACTGCATATACTCGAATCAATTATACGACGCTTCTTTTCTTCAATTTGAGACATTTTTGTGCTCCGACTCGATATGAAAATTAAAAAGAAAATTAACATAATTCGTACAATACGAACATTTTAAACAAAATTGTTAAACAATTTTTTTACTTCACTTGTCATTTATTTTTTTTTTTTCTTTTTTTCCTTAATATGATGATGTAATTAGCGAGTCTATGTACGAGCCCGTGACTCTCCACGACGTGTCTCACGTTCGAGATATGCAGCCATGGGGTTTTGCGCGTTGTATCGAGCCTCGAAACGTCTGGCTTGTCGAAGTCATTGGCGTTTTAATCATTTCCTCTCGTCCTCAAAGTACCGAGGTTGACAACGTTCTTTGAATACGTCACGGTCACTACCCGGAACACTTGACAACGATATACGCGCGGAGATCCGCGTCGCGACAATATTTCCGATTACGTGCTGGGATTTTCTTACATAAACTTTTTTCTCCCCGGAAGTGCGGTCAGTTCGTTAACGTACGTTCAACGCTCTGATTTCCTTCTTTTTTCATGCAAATTTTTTACAATCCCTTCAACACGATCACCCGAAAATAATTAGTTCGAAGAAAAAAACGTCTACGAAAGATAATTTTGAGAAAAAAAATTTTTTGGAACCAATCATTATAATTGAAAAAATCATTCATCATTTTTAACTAATTATTTTTTGGCTCGAAAAGTTTGAAGGGAGATAAAAAATATTTTTCGGACAAAAATTGAATCCACAGAATATGGAAAATTATTCTTGATACAACGAATTTGCAAAAGAATTATTGAGATTGGAACACGATTGTTTTATGCTATTCGAATGTGTCTTAAACACGGAATTATTGATTTCTGTTACAGGAATCATGGATTGGATCGATCATGCCGTTGAGTGCTATGATCGGTGGTATTTCGGGCGGTCCGTGTATCGAATATTTGGGCCGAAGAAACACAATTCTCGGGACGGCATTCCCATTTATCGGAGGTAAGCAGACACGAAGGGTACATTCGTAAAAAAAATAAATGAACGGATAAATAAATAAATAAATAAATAAATAAATAAATAAATAAATAAATAAATAAATAAATAAATAAATAAATAAATAAATAAATGAATAAATAAATAAATAAATAAATAAATAAATAAATAAATAAATAAATGAATAAATAAATAAATAAATAAATAAATAAATAAATAAATAAATAAATAAATAAATAAATAAATAAATAAATAAATAAATAAATAAATAAATAAATAAATAAATAAATAAATAAATAAATAAATAAATAAATAAATAAATAAATAACTAAATAAATAAATAAATAAATAAATAAATAAATAAATAAATAAATAAATAAATAAATAAATAAATAAATAAATAAATAAAGAGAAATAACAACAATATAATTATTGTCATTTATTTAATTTTTATTTTTCTAAAACCTCATTTCTACTCATTCAAAGACACGTTTGTAATTGTAATTTCGTCGTTCGATTCGCAGCTTGGTTGCTCATTGCTCTTGCCAACGACGTGGCCATGGTTTTGGTCGGGCGTGCGTTACAAGGTTTCTGCGTGGGCGTAGCTTCCTTGTCGTTGCCGGTGTATCTCGGCGAGACCATTCAACCGGAAGTGCGAGGAACTCTCGGCCTTTTACCAACGGCTTTCGGTAACATAGGTGAGAAATCGTTCAAAAAAATCACATCACGTTGCAATCGCAACGAATCTTCGAAAGAGTCTTCGCATATTCATCGACGTATGTACAAATACATATATATATAATTTAAATCCATGCTCGTAATTTTTCCAGGCATTCTCATATGTTTCTCCGCTGGAATGTATCTCGATTGGTCGCATCTCGCGCTGACGGGAGCCTTCGCGGTTCTGCCGTTCATGCTGCTCATGCTGCTCATCCCCGAAACTCCGAGATGGTACATTTCCAAGGGAAAAGGAAAATCCGCTCGCAAAGCTCTCCAATGGCTGCGGGGTAAAAACGCCGACGTTACCGAGGAACTCGCGGGTGTTGAAAAAACCAATGCCGATTGCGAGAAAAACGCGACTCAGGGCGCTCTGTTCGAATTGTTCAGAAAAAACAACATCAAACCGTTCGCCATTTCCATCGGACTCATGTTTTTCCAACAGATGTCCGGAATAAACGCCGTTATTTTCTACACCGTCGAAATTTTCCAGGTAGGTCGAATTGATTTAACGATTCATTGAAATTGGAACATTGATTGAAAATCGTTAATATTCGTTAAAAAATGAATATCAATAATACATCATTATTATTCATAATAATAACCTAAATAATAATAATAATAATAACTATCATTATTATTATGATTATTATTTAGGTTATTATTATCAATAATAATGATATAATATTAACAATAATAAATATGGAATAATAATAATAATAATAATAATTATTATTATTATTATATCAATAACAAATCATTATTATTCATAATAGTAAGTAATAACAATAATAATAATGATAATAATAATTATTATTATTATTAATAATAATATTATATATTATATATTTAATAACAATAATAATTATTATTATTATTTATTATTGTTATTATTATTATTTGGTGGCAGAATCTATTATTGGTATTATCATGGCAATAACTATTACGTACTGCTACTGCTATTATTACTTATTATTATGAATAATATTGATAATTCATTATTGATATTCATTTTTATCTTATTAATATGTATTTCATTATTATTATTAATTTTTTCGATCAATCAATTACTCTACAAATGCATTCATTAATTCTCCGATTCCTTTCGCTCTTCGAAATTATTCCCAAGTTCACCCCGGACCAAAATCCGCGACAAAAATCGAATTCCCCCGATTAACCCACAAATTTTCTTCCCAATTCCAGTCGGCCGGTAGTACGTTGGACGAGTACATTTGTTCGATCATCATCGCTGTCGTAAATTTCGCGGCGACATTCGTTGCGACAACGTTGATCGATCGACTCGGCCGTAAGATACTTCTCTACGTGAGCAGCGTGACGATGATCGTAACACTCTTGACTCTCGGTAGTTTCTTCTACGTAAAGAGCACCGGTGCCGACATGTCGAGCGTCGGTGCCGTACCACTCGTGAGTTTGGTCGTTTACGTACTTGGATTTTCCCTCGGTTTCGGACCGATACCGTGGCTCATGATGGGAGAAATATTACCGTCGAAAGTTCGCGGTTCAGCGGCCAGCGTTGTCACGGCTTTCAATTGGTTATGCACTTTTATCGTTACGAAAACTTTTCAATCGATCATCGGCATGATAGGACAAAGCGGAGCGTTTTGGATGTTCGGCACGGTTTGCGTGGTCGGTCTTGTATTCACGATTATCTTCGTGCCGGAAACCCGGGGAAGATCGTTGGAGGAAATCGAGAAGAGATTGACCGGACCGGTCAGAAGAATGAGCGCGGTTGCGAATATGAGACCCATGCCTATGGCGTGTTAAGGCTCAAAGGTGAAATTTTTTTCGCACAATCTCGAGTACTGTATACTGTGTATATTCTTCATCGTAGCTGCATTCATCATCGACCGTTTAAATTCATAATTTTTTTGTTTTTTCTTTTGTTTTTTTTTTTAAGTTGAGAAAATTCAGTCGTGAAAAGCAGTGGAAATTAATGGGATAATTTCAAGACGTTTGTCTTGGAGATTTTTCCTTTTTTTACGCTTTTGTTGCAACCATAGACAAGCATTTTTCACGTCGATTTAATCGAATTACAAAGCGTTCCTACAACGATGCCTGTTTGAGGCAGAAACGTTTAAAATAGGTCCAAAAACAATTATAAATAGGGTTTTTTTTTGGTTTTCGTTGGCAGTAGGACGGTGTTTCAAGTTGGATTTGAATAACGACCGTTTTGTGGGGGGGGATTTGATTGGTTATTTTGACGAGGCGGAATTTTAAAGTCTGACGTACGATGCAAGTCCCGGAGTGAGGAAGATGCTCAAAGATCGAACGAAGATGTTTGGACTCGTTTCATCTGCGTTGTTTCGTAGTTTGAACGTGATAAAACGTTAATTTTCTTTGATTTTTGACAAACGACTCGGACTTTTTCGTTGTCGCTTATTTTCTGCGCAACGTCTTAAATTGCGTTTCTTTTTAACGTTTTTTTTTTTTTGTAGATTGTTAAAATCCGGTGCTGATACCGCAGAGACAAAGGACTTTGAAGAAGCTATTGAACTTTTTTCGTTTTGTTTTGTAAATATCGAACTGTAGAAGTAAATGATCTTGATTGCAATTTTTTTCATCGAATCGCGACGAGTATCTCTCGGTACAATGATGAGCAATTGTCCGAAAAAATAATAACGATAATAGAAATAATTGAGCTATCATTGTCGATGCTTGTTGCACATTTTAAGTTATACATCATTTAATTCTTAATTAGCGCTGTCTTATATTGTTTCATATTATTTCGACACGACGACGATTGACGTATACGATTTTATTCGAGTCTAAGAAATTTTTATTCGGATTTTTACAAACAAATTGAAAGTTATTTTGAAACATTTATTCTTTGATAGAATGTGAGAATTTTCATAGTAACATGAAAATTGTGCTTTGATACTGAAAGATTATTTCGATCGTTCGGAATTGAGCAATGCAATTGCGATTAAACTCTGTTGACTAGATGTGTAGTTAGTGCGATGTTAACTCGTTGTCTCACTCGCTCTTATTCATACGGAGTCCTTACAAGCTCTACCTCAGAGGACAATAAAAAGTATACGATAATACAGGGTCCAAAAAAAATAATAAAAAATAGAAAAAAAATGCGCAGCGTTTACGGGAAATGTGAACAAAAATTTACGAAGTATTTAATTTTCTGATCGAACGCGAATTGTGATAGCACGAGCGTATGTATGACGCCCGCGTGTACACAGACGCAACACATTTCCGTAGTCATGGTGCTGCGCGTGTGATCCTTATTCTGTCATTTTTCGAGATGTAGATGGCGTTTGTAAATAAAAAAAAAATTAGTAATAACGTAATATTAGAATTTTAAACGTTTTTATTGATCAAAGCTTGAAGTATATATTATATATTTTTTAATGAGATATCTATTTTTGGGAACGTAACAATTTAACGAATGTCCGATGTCCATTTATGGAGTGAGAATGGATTTTTTGAAGAATAATATTTGAGAATTGTATGAACTTGTTGATATGAAAAATAATGAAAGATTTGGCATACTCGCGATGTGGAGCGAATGTCAGGAATGTCTCATCGTTGAGTAGATGACGAGCGCATGTACTTAAATTCAATGAAACTTGTATCGATGCGAGACGAGGAATGAAACATGCTAGAGTGCGGATGATTGAAATAAGAGATATTGAATTTTCGATGCCGAGCTGTTGCGGCTGGACGATGATTATTTGTTCGATCGTGAAGACGAATATACCGCGCACGTTGTTACGACGAATCAAGCGACGATCTAGCAATGGCTATTGTAGTTTAATATATACGATATCGAATATGTTTGTAATGTTAATTATTTATTGCTACTCAACTTTACTATTGTAAGATTATTCAACCAGATCTGATGTTGTAAGCACATTCCTACAGATCGTTATGACACAGAAATATATTTGTTCATATTATTTCAGTTTTTTCATTCATTTTCAACGTCGTTAATCGTTACACCCTACGACGAACGTAACTCACTGCAACATAGGCGAGCGTTATCGAAAGGAATGGAATTCGCTATTATTTTTCATGAGAAAAAATGATAAAAAAATCAATTTTCTATCGGAAATAATTGGAGTATCGATTGTTTTGTGCAAGATAGATTTAATTTTTCTTATTTTCTTTAGATCGGAAACCATAATTGTCATATATTAATATTTCAGCAAGACTCAAGTTTTTTTAAATTGAATAATTAAAAAATAAATATATTAGGAACGTGATTCCTCCAATTTTATAAAAAAGTTCTTTAATTTCGATAAAGTATCTGAGAAAAATGTTTGATCCAATAAAAAACAGAGGAAATAGCAGTTACCTCTTGGTTTAAAAAAATGGGGTGTGCAAAAGGGAGAAGGGGTAAAAAAAATCTAAAAAACAATTTGTGAGATCGTAGAATCCAAATGATACTACAAAAAAAAATTATCAACGACATTGTAACACAGGAAGGGTTTCAATCCGGTGATTTGGAACGTCCCTCCCTATATATTTGCATCATTCTACCTACAAAGACGACCAATAATTGTTACGAAGTAATAATGACGATGTCTACAATTTCTCTCAAGAGATCCAAGAATCGTTGCATAAACCTAACGTTAATGTTGCCGTAAACAACATTCTGGGGATTCAGACAAATGAAACTGGTGGTCCATATAAAAGAAATAGAACGTACAGCGCACGAACCAGTAAAATACATGAAAAGGTAGTATAATGAAAGGAGAGAGCGAGATAAAGATTGCGAGCAAGCGTAGTCGTGCTCGAGCGATGATTTTGTTAGCTAACTAAGGGCGACCAACAGTAAAAAAGGACACGAGACGCGAGAAGAAACAAATAGATAGAAAACAGCATCGAGAGATGAAACATCCAGATAAGAAACAATATTGCGAGAACACGGACGTGTAACGCGCAACGTAATGGAATAAATCTATCTTTTGATTGTTTACAATTATTTCGAAGTTTGATTTAAAGATGTTTACCACGGCATAATTACATAAATAACATATTATGCTACAAAAAAGTAACTGCGATAATTAAATATCAATTTGAATCGCCAAATCCCATTTCTCAATACTCAAAATACGGATCAAATTCCAGGCAAGCCGTTGAAAGTCCAACAGCCTAACGATAACAACAACAATAACTGGAACTTGTCGAATAACATTCTATGTTTGCTATTGAGTATTACGAAATGCGAATTTTAGGTTATGTCATGTCGCTTACCCATAACTTGAACACGACAAATGGCACAGGTATCACATTCGACGTCCCAACTCCACATAGCTACAGCGTTCCATTTCTTCAGTGTAAATAGTTTGTCCGATTTCACATTATCACCGTCGCAACGATCGCCACTGTCTTGCTCCTGATCTGTCATTGCAATTCTGTGTTGCGCGATTTCAATAATCGGATATAAACAAAACCGCGATAAACAATAAAATGGTGATAATGAGGAGGCTAGGTTGACGAGAACGCCGCGAGACAGCGCCACGGTACGGTCGCGATTTGGACCAGAATCATCGTCAGACGTGACATTGTCGACCGGAGCTTGCGTCTGTGATTAAAGCTCTGTTTGTCGAATAATGTCGTGAACATGTCGCGATTTAACGAGCTTTTTGAATCGCCAGGAGCTCGCGAGTTAGACGCATTTATCGGAAGCCACGGAATTGTCGGTCTAATTGTCAGTCGTCGAAAACGTTGACAGTTTTAGTTACCGACAACGAACGGCGCTCAGTCGGTAACTAAAACTGTAAAGCGGTGTTCTCGGAGAAGATTGACTTTTCGGATGAAAAATGAGAACGGTTGATTGCGTCCTAATATTTTACAGGCAACCGTTCTCATTTTTTATTCGAAGAATCAATGGTCGAGAAGAAAATTACTTTGGGAATATTTGAGCATGTCCTTTGAACTTGTAGCAATCTGAGGGCGGCAGACGACACGTTAAGCTCGCGTAGGTAAATAATTAATGTATTTATTCCTTCTTTGTTCTCAGAAAAAAGACAATGGATGGACTATCAAAATTATTACAGGTCTACGTTCCATTATATTTACTGATGATGTAGACATATATTTTGTAGATATATCGATTAATCGCGAAGATGTACAAAAAATATTGATAAAAACAGAATTCGTGAACTCGCTTGTTTCATCGATCTCAGCATTGTCGAATTATTCAATCCGATGCATTAATCTGTAAAGTCATAAAAGTGCAATAATGACAACGAGACACAAAATAATTTAATCTCTTTATTCACCTAATTTTTCCTCGACAATATTTCGCCTCACGATTCATCTAAGTAGCATTGAAACATTGCAGACAATAAATAAATCTCCTTTCAACATCCATCAGAGAAAATAATTAAAAATAAATAAATAAAAACCAAATAACAATGCATACAAACAGCTACAAATATTTTTCACTGCTATCTATTTCAAACTGCTATTATCTCGCATTGTTCGATTTGCACCCGTTGGTGGAATTCACGGGGAATATCAGTGGATTGAGGGTGGAATTATTGTCGGGCGGGCTCTTGCTGTACTTCCGGTGTTTGACGGGAGTCGAGAGCGTCCTCGCATCCGGTTCCGAACTGCCCACGAGCCAATAAGTCAAAACTCGGCCCTTTCCCTTCAATTCAACTTCTCCTCTCACTTCGAGCTCAAAAGTCCCGTATTTATCCAAAATACTCTTCGTAGCTTCTGATACGTGGATTCGCAAAGCTATTGACAAAATCAACAACAATAGAATAATTTTTTTAAATATTCGTGTTATATCCACTGAACTATCGAAATTGTCTCAGGCGTACAATGAAACACTCTTATCAAACCCCCTTAAATTAATTACACTCAATCCACCTCGTCATTAATTATTTTAACCCTTAACCGTTACACTGGGTCGAATCCACCCGTCGATAAACCAACGACCAGCGATGTTCGTTTCCGTTTTCATCGGTTTATAAATTTTTTTTAACACGTTGCCATCTTATCTCTTCTAAATAAACTCTTCGTACATCATCTAGAATGTTTGAAGCATGTTGTGTAATTTTTTAAACCATTCCGGACGGATAGTTTGCTCACAATCTTTTTTTTTTTTAATTGACTGGGGTGGATTCCAGCCTGATATTATTTGACAGTGTGACGGTAGGGTTGGGGAAAAAATTGTTTTTTAACTTTACACCTTTTTACAATAAATGCGTCGACTCACGTTGACCGGAAGACTCCATTCGCGATGCGGTATTTACCGTATCGCCGAACAAACAGTAGTGTGGCATCTTTTGTCCGACAACTCCGGCGCAAACTGGCCCAGTGTGGACACCTATTCTCACGCTCAATTGTTGCCCATCGGGTTTGTGCATTATTCGAAAAGAATTTACGGCATCGAGAACTGCGAGAGCCATCAGAGCTATTTCTTTGGCGTGATTGTCGCCGTTGCGTTCCGGCAAACCGGATACGACCATGTAAGCGTCACCGATAGTTTCCACCTAGTCGAATAATAATAATAATTATTATTATAATTATAATAATACCAATAATAATGATAATTAAAATATTATTATTATTATTATTATTATTATTATTATTATTATTATTATTATTATTATTATTATTATTATTATTATTATTATTATTATGTAATAATTAATATTATATTATATATTAATTAATAATATTATGAAATAATGATGATAATAATAATAATAATAATTATTGTTATAATAATAATAGTAATAATTATAATTATTATTATTATTATTATTTATTTTGTTTCAATCTATGCATGGAAATTTTTCTTCTTCAAAAATTAAACATAATAATAATCATTCAATGGCGATAGACCAAACATTCGGGTTTGAATTATGCCGGAAAAAAATTAGAGAAACACAATCAATAAACGAATAATAATAATGATCTGTAATCGATAATACAGTTAATGAGAAATGATAGGCAATAATAAATTTACTTTGTACACATCGTAGAATCCAATAATTCGATCGAATGTGCTGTAAAGATCGTTCAAAAAATCCACAACTTCCATCGGTGTGCTCTGGGCGCAAAGGGCCGTGAAACCGACGATATCGCTGAAGTAGATAGTGACGCATTCGAACTGTTCGGGTTGGACCAACTCGCCGGCCATTAATTGACAAGCGACCTGTCTACATTTTTATTTAAACGAAAATTAATTACCAAACAATCAATATTGTAAATGTTTTTTATCTTCGTTTGTGGAAGCAAAAAAAACGTATGAGCAGCGTGCGATGATTGAGAATTAATTGATACCTTGGAAGTACTTGATACAGAAGTTCCTCGCTTCGTCGTTTTTCCATACTGAGTTGTTCCGTTTTTTCCTCGACCAAGGCTTCCAAATTATTCGCATACTGTTCCATTCTCTTCAGCAAATCGTCCATCAGATTCTCGCAATAGCCCCTTTGAATTTAATTTGGCGAGAATAACGATTGATCAAGAAGAAAAAAATTGGATATGGCTTTTTTCTATGTACTTTAATATTCCCCGAACAATTCCACGGATCGCGTGAAAGCTCGGCCTGTCCTCCGGCACTTGGCTCCAGCATCTCTCCATCAGAGATATAATATCATCCGGACAATCTGTCGGTGTGAGTTGCGGTCTGAAAGGAGGTGTCTCGCATTCGGTTACGCGACAAACGATCTGTAGATAATAATTATTGATAATTGAATTATCAATTTTGCATCGTCGAATTTTCGCTTCTAAATAATCGACGTGAATAATTGTAAATGGTACAAGTTGGAAGTAGCAAATTGCTTCCTTAGAATTGAAGATATTGTACGAATCTTCGTCCATGATCAAGTATTTATATCAAATTAGGTTTCCTTATAGAGGAATATTCGTACAATATCTTGAATTCTGAGGAAGTTGCAAGTTTTAATTTGCAGCTTCTTCCCCATAAAAAATTCGATCCCTTCCACCGATGTTCACCAAATTTCATGTGTATCACGGTTAAGTGATAGTCCATACGCGTAGCGAGTTTGGGTTTGATTGGTCGAAGCTGCCATGAGTTAGAACGAAACGTAATTTTTTCGAAAAATTCAAAATCCTATTAAATCTAAACTTCTCGATGGGTTCGGCCCAAATCCAATACAAAACAACCTTGCGTCCAAATCTATTTGTAAAGAACTACTTAGACGAATATCTCGAAATTTGCGATCGCTCTAGTGTAAACGTCTTTTTTTTTTTGGACATTTGAAAACGACATAAAATCCGAGCCGCAGCTTCAATCATGACGAAAATTATAGTCAATGAAGAAATTATAGAAATTCTCCTTACCACAACATAATTTCCTTTTTGAGGAAGCAAAAATAAATTTGTAGAGAAATAATGAGGAATAATCACCATTTGAGCAGTCATGTGCTCTTTGGCAGTTTCGTAGGGACCTCCGCGAACGACGATTTCTTCCAAAATTATTGCGAAACTGTAGACGTCGCCCTTTTGGGTGGCAAGGCTGCCGGGTATCACAGTCGACGCCAACAATTCCGGTGCCACCCACAGTAATTCTTGTGAATGGAAAGAATAAAGTTTCGTTAAGGCCACGCGTTGTCCCCAGTTTTTCTCGTAATGAAATAATAAATGGACAATTGTTTGGCGTTGGAAATGCTACAAGTTGATATTAATGATTGGTAATTTACTTTTTATTCATTTACTTTCATTCGATTTTGATTGATGAGGTCTCTGACATTCGTCAAGGATAAAATTATGATTGTGAAAATAAAAATAAATGAAGATAGCTTCCATTTTTATGTGTTCTCTTCTCTAGAGAAGATTAGTAATCGAGCAGACCCTGTCGCGATACCAAGTTTAAAATAATAAAAATAAGCAGTGAGAGTAATCATTCTTTTTTTTTTATGTCAGAATTTTGGTATAATTTTGTTTTTCTTAAAATATAAAATATCGATGAAAAATCAATTTTTTTTTCTGCGTGTCAATTGTGGCTGCAGATTGATTTTTGTCGGAGATGTCTGTAACTTCGATGGTGGATATTGTAAATAGCACGAAGAAGCACTGACGATATTATATTTATTAGCTCACGCGACAATTTTATTAAAACGATAAATAAATTATAGTAAATGATGAGAAAAAAGAATAATGATAAACGGTAAAGATTTTTATAAGCTGCAGTGTTACATCTACGCTACAAGCGAAACGCCGGTGCCTCACTTGTGTAATGATTCTCGTCGACGATCAATTCTGCCGGGGCGGTGAGATTTTTAAGTCCAAAATCGGAAATTTTAAGAACGAATCGACCGTCGATCAAACAATTTTTCGACGTCAGTTTTCCATGAGCGGATACCTCGCTGGTGTGAAGATAAGCCATTCCCTGTTGCGACGTAAAATAAATATCAAAATTATCACTCTTCGCAATTTCGGTCTTCAATCATCTTCACCTACTTGTTAAATGGATATTAAAAGAAGAAAAATGGAATTTTTTCGGCGTAAATGTGCCTCTGTGATGACCATCAAGATGGTTACCTTAACCATGTCGTGAATCAGGGACATTCGAAAATTCCAATCGAGTTTTATGGCTTCGTTGGCAAGAACGTCTTTGAGAGATCCTTTCGGACAGTATTCGGTGAGGATGAGAACCGTCGGCGATGGTGACCAAATGCATGCACCGATGAATCTTTTATCAATTGTAATTTTTTATTATTTATCTCAAAGAGGTTGCGAATTTATCGATTTGAATATTTTGCAGTGCCTTTACGCCAAGTATTCAAATACCGACAAAATTGATAATAATAATAAATAAATAATAATAATAATAATGCCGATAGATAGATAGGCAGATAATTTATTCAGACAGGATTTATGATGGAGGGATGCTGCGTGATACAATTAATAAAATAATAATAATAATAATAATATCGATAGATAGATAGATAGATAATTTATTCAGACAGGATTTATAATGGAGGGATGCTGCGTGATACAATTAATAAAATAATAATAATAATAATAATATCGATAGATAGATAGATAGATAATTTATTCAGACAGGATTTATAATGGAGGGATGCTGCGTGATACAATAAATAAAATAATAATTGCTATTATAATAATTATTATAATAATTATCATAATAATTATAATCATAATTATAATAATAATTGGGATAATAATAATGATGATGATGATAGTAATAATAAATTAATTAAAAACTTTGTTTTCTATAATTTTCCCATAAATAATAATTTACTCATTCAAACAAATTTTCAACATACCTTACAGTATTTTCCGATGCAACATCCCTAACTTGTTTGATCTCCCACAAAAGTTTCTTCGTCACGTCAACGACTTTTCTCTTGGTGATTTTTTTAATCGCAACCCTTTCGCCCTTGTAGATTCCCACGGTAGTGAAGACTATGCTCGGTGGCACGGAACCACAACTCGCCTCGGAACCTCTTCGCATTCCCCATTGCTCCAATCCCAAATAATTCTTGCGGCAAAAATGTAATTAAAAAAAATAACACCAACAATAATCACAATAATAATTGTTCAATTGGGAATATTAATTTTTTTCATCAACTTTGCGGTGAGACGAGAAAGTTTGACAGACTCACATCAGCGATTGCTTGATGAATATTGATTTTGGACGAGAATGGTTTGCCAATTTCGAGCAACAACTCTTCCGGTCTTATTCTCCACGACATGTTGTTGAGATCCACCGAGAGTCTCAAATGTCTGGTGTTCAGTGAATAAGCACAGAAAATGAAACAATTATTTATGAGCCATTCCACCAAATCGAGACGAAGGAAGAAAAGAAAAATGTTCAATATTTTTTTTCAAAAAGCTGAGAAAATTTGACTTAGAATGTGTGAAATCCACTTTGGGTTCTGTGTAAAAATTGCTAGAACAAATGAAAATAAATTAATTGAATTAATAATTACTAATAAAAATAAATAAATCAAAAAACTTATTGATATATCAGGTCTTATTTCAGATATATGTAAGCATAACTTTTTTCTTCATCTCGTTTAATGTATTTAATAATAAATATGTTATTAAATGTTAGTTCGTGCCTGTAGAGAAAACAGGCGGATGTGAAAGCCGCGAGAAGAAGAATTCCAAGAGCCATAGTGGTGTAAGCCACGAAGGTGGAAGTTTCCGTTCTCGAGCAGGCAGGATCGTTGCCCAGGAAACCGCATTCGGGTATATCCGGCGGTGGGCCTTCTCTGCTACCGGGCCAATGAATTTTTTTACCGGACACTTGGCTGTACTCGCGATTCACACCGAGATAATGAGCCACCACTTGAAATCTGAAATTTCGTCCAAACCCCACGCGATATTATAATTGCAATAATAGTTATCTGATATAATTGCATTATACTATCAATTTGTGTACGTATGAGGTATTCTACGGCGAATCGACCAGTCACCTGCCGATTATGTTTATGTTGAAAAAAAAATGGCTGCGATAAAGATCTAACTCTGAAAAAAATTACAAATCTAAAAAATGACGAAGTACATTTTTACTCTTGGTTGGGATCAATTCTTAATTTTTTACGAGCTCCAGAGTGCTCCAAAAATTCTGCCGAAAATCAGGAATGTTTCGAGGGTCAAAAGAAAGCCAAAAAAAAAAATCACGAACCGAATCGTCCCGTCAGAGCGCTCGGCGCTGCCGATTCAGTTCCGGGTAGCTTTTAATTTTTACGAGCTCCTAGGTTGATTAAAAAATTCTGGGATAAATCAAGGATGTCTCGAGGGACAAATGATGGCCAACGAAAAATCATGGACCAAATTGGCAACGTCTAGAGTTTTGACAGACCGCTTTTCCATAGAATACCTCATACATAGAATTGAATAATATATTATTTATATAATGATTATTATTATTATTATGCAATTTTTTTTCTTACCTTCCGGTTATCGGATCGAGATCCAGGATACTGTAGTCAGCATCACGATCGCCATTGTCATCGATTCTAACGTGTCCAGTTATCCCAATGAAATCTCGATCCCACATCTTACGGGTTATCGCTAATCCATCTCTTATATCACCGCCCTCCGACAGAGTCTCGTTCAGAGCAATTCCGAGCAGATAAACGCCATCGTAAAAGGCTCCGATAAAAAAATTGACCTGTGAACATTTTTAAATCCACGGATAAACATTTTAGCCACCCAATAATTATCATGATGTCCGGATAATTAGCTAGTCGTCGTTTATATATATATTTTTTTAATTGAAAAAAAATTTAATCCATAATTTACTTCTTCGCCATCGGAAAAAGTGTAGTTGTAATCGGTTTGAGCCCGTAATTTGACGTCTTCCGCAAAATCCTGAAACCTCGGACTCGTCGGTTGCAGCAACGATACTCGCAACAAAGCCTCGTAAGCTTTTCTCGCTAGAGCATCCTCCTCGTCACCGATTTCCCAATCGTGGCTACCCCAGTATGAGCCCTTGAAAGAAATTGATAAAGTCGAATCAAAAATCCAAATTCCATTGAAAACTTGGTGATTTTATCGGATGAAAAAATTTTTTTTGTTGACTTTTAGACATTTCTCGATTAGTTATTGACACGACTGCAGTTTTTAATTTGCTGCTTATTAAGCTAAATTCGTACGTTCGGTAAAGTACGAAAATGAAGTTGATTGCGTTTTTCTTGTTTGAGCGTTACGAGAAATTCTTTTGTGGTTTCGGAATAATCGTCGAAAATTGATAATGACATGTTTTACGTTCTATTCGAGGATAAAATTTTACCTGAAATATTTCAACGTCGAGAAAGGCCCAGTCGCCCTTGGTCATGCCAAGACTGTGAGCTGCGAGCATGAACTTTCGCACCAAAATTCCACGGACGCTGAGAATTACCACTGAAGTTTGGAAAAAAATTACATAAGGCCACGATAAATCATCAGTACCGGCTAATAATATATTTCCAGCAAGGAAAAACAAATTTTATCATCTACCATCCACTAAAATTTCTCTAAAGCGGATAACAAATAACAATTGTGCCTTCTGCTGAACTTATTCAGTCAAATTCAGGAACCTATAGTAGGAACCTACTTGGATTCGTCATTTTTCAAATAATTCAATTCATTTATTCATTTATATATTTTATTTCACTCAATTATAGCTCCAAAATAAATTTCGCATAGAGTTCTTAATTTTTTTGCATATTAGTTGAAATATTTTGTAATTGTCAGCATCGTGAAATTATTACCTCGAGCGTACATGCTTGCATCTCGCAGGTACAGATGATAGCTATCGTCCTCGGAATTGCCATCGAGTTCTCGTACGAATTTCAAAAGACCCTTTTTGCGCAATCCGTGCTCCAAATTTTTGCCGACGGTCAGTGAGAACAGATCGGATCGGTCCAGAATCAGAGCGACGTGTGACCATCCGAACTCCTTGAAGACGCTCGAAAATACTAGACGCAAACGGCACTGACAGTACGACATTCTCGTGAGGGTCGGATATTTGCTTTTGTCCTTGAAAATTCCCTGAAATAACGATTGAATAATCTCAAAATGTTATTTCATGCAAAAAAATCGATGATAGACACAAAATATCTGATGAAATAATTCAAGCGCGTCTAAAATAGTAATTTAAAAAAACCTAAATTTCGCTCTGTTGACGGCTCGTGTAATTAAAAATTTTAAGAAACCTCATTAAGGCGTATAATTACGCCGGAACAAAAATAAAAAGCCGAGCGGCGACGTCAAAACGCTTCCCAGAACGTGCGAGAAAAAGTATGTAGTAGCGAGGAAACGCGAGATTTTTCTATTTTTTATTCGCGGCCTAATTAATTAGACGCATCTTAAATCCTGCGCGTCAAGTTCATGAATATTCGTCTTACCGAACTCTCGTTTTTCCACTTGTGCAGTCTCCCAAGAATCCCGGAGCTCACGGACAACTCGCCCTCCGACGGAGGCTGCGAAAACATGAATTACGAAATCTCTTATCATCGGTTCGAAATCATAATAACAATATTCTAAAACTAATTACGAGGATAATTAATCAAGGAATTAATTTTTATCATTTATCTTTTAAAAATTACAGTATTCCTCCTTTACGTAAGCTCCTTCCAATTATTTGATTCGGAAGGTGTATCAATTTTTTTTACCTATTTTAATTTAAAAAATATTTTTATTTAATTGATGAAAAATTCTGAAAATTCTGGACTTTGATTAGAAATAATAATCCTAAATTTCGGTTTCATGGCAAAAACATGTTTTCGAGTATAGTCTAAAAAATATTTATAAAAGAACCGAAATGTAAGAAATTACATTTTTTTTACTATTTTCGATTGAAAAAAAAAAAACAAACAAATTTCAGTAAAAAAAATTCAGAATGTTTTGTTTAAAATGAGTAGAGTTAATTTTTTTTTTTTATCTCAATCGTTCGTCACCTGATCTCCCATCCCGGTGATTATCGGACTGTTCCAGTAGGCAGCGAGTCGAGCAACAGGTTCCAAAGCGAAGGCGCAAGCCGGCCCGATGAAAGCTATAACGTCGTCGAGAAAATGCATATCCGCTGCTAATCCTGGAGCCCTGGCTCCATTGCACGATGGATAACTGGTAAAACAACACATCCCAATTGTGCCGGTTTCATAATAATCAAGAAATTAATTCAACATTCGATTGCGGTCCAAATGAAATTACATATACATATATATAAATTACAAAACATGAATAAATAACATACATACTTGTATAATATTATTCTGGAACTTAATTACATAATAAACCAACCCGGAATATATGATATAATTTGTATTGAATGAGCCAGATAAATAAAAATCAAAGATCGAACCGAATTAAAATTGAAAATTGAATTTTCATATATTTATCGAAAGGATCAGTCAGTCCCTCAGCCATGGATTGGTCACGTATGGCATACGTCGCTCATAGTCGGTAAAGAGATTTATCTCACGAAACAAACGCTTATCGACCTGAGCTCCAGAATCAACGTGAATAAACAACGATATCGACTATCCTACGGCCGACGGTACGTGACGCATTTTCATTATTTTTCAGACTCCCAACGTCGCACAACTCCAAACTTAATCCATTGTCAACCGAATCATCAATCACTCTCACGAACTTATAATACATTCTACGCATTCATTTCCATGGCTGTTACAAGCATTACGATTTTTATTTCTCCGATTATAATACAACAATTATTTTTTTGTTCTATCATCGACTTTATTGTTACAATTCTGTGCGTGTAATTTTAGGCTGTAAAATCCGTTGTGCTATGAATTCCAGTAACGACGAGTCGTCTTAGAGCCGTTCTTTATTCGTATTTGGGTCATTTTTATGTGCATGGAATTTTTCTTTCAATAATTATGTACTCTAATAATATTTCAATTGCAATAAAGTAACCTTTTGAGCTTGAAAAAATGACGCAACCGAGACGAGTGAAACAGAGCCAATAACCCGACAAATAATAATAATACTTTTTTTTTAAATAAAAAGTAAGATTACCCCGTCCATAGTAATTTCTTTAAATATTAATAATTATTATAATAATTATTATTATTCAATAATAATTAGAATAATAATATTATTATTATTATTAATACTTATAATATAATAATATAATAATAATAATTATTATTATTATATTATTATTATTATAAAATTAAAAACAATGACAACAATAGTAATAATAAGAACACTAATTGAAATATCGCGGATGAATCAATTCAATGCATCGGATTATCACCCCATACAGTGAATATTACGAATACTTCATAATTCATACCCGGCGTCAGTCAATTAATTGCCAACCAGCGAATAGAACAATACGGCCACTAATTGAACTGCACAATATTCAATAACGCCGCAGTTCGTCGACAGAATCCACATCGGCAATAAAACACCGGAATATCCGTGTACAGCATTGAAATCACAAACTGATAAATATGTAGCGGCTGATTCTATGAATATAATTTACCTGCCCTGAACCTTTTGCAACTGAACGTTGTGTACGACGAGAAACTCGTTGACTTTGGTCAGCGCCAAGTCGACGGCCGGTCCGCAACGTTCGAGATCGAACGGGCTGTCCAGTTGTGAAGCCATCAATACCCCGACGTTGTATATTCTCATGGGATTCTCGCGGTCTGTCGATGAATAAAATTTGTATATTTTATAGAGAAAATAGAAATTCCCTGAAACGAAGGGCGATTCGCCGAGTAACTGGTAAACCAATACTTTTACAAATTATCGAACGAAGAAGAAATATAAAAATATAAAAAATAAAACAAAAATTGAAAACTCGGAAGACTTTGATTCGGAATATTTGATCACGCAATTTATGGGATAATTGGAAATTGTTCGATCGTCGTAGCGAGATGTTGTAGAGTGGTGGAAAAAAAATTTTAAACATAAAAATTATAAAATTAAAAGATTAGGTCACAGACTTTGGAAAATGTAATGATTTGAGAAAGAGTCTTGTGAGGGTCAGAATGGTGCGATAAAATTAAAGGAGACGAGTTATTCAGTCGTGAAATCGTTGAATTGGTTCAGAATGAAATTTTGATTGATTAGATTGAATTTTCACGTCGCATGGTGTTTAGTCGTAATCCCTTAAAATCGACGGAACGAAAAAATATCGTTGAAAACATTCCAAAAACAGAATAAAATTGCACGGGATTGTTCGAAATCCGTATAAAATAATTTGAACCAACGTGAAATAATTTGACGATAACAATTCGAGGTTGAAACAAAAACGTAGATACACGACAGATCAATTGATAATAAATTAAGATGGGATTAGCAATGGATTTGGGCGGCCAGAAGCATTCGCGGAGAAATTGGAATCAAGGAGAATCGAAAGCACGAAGGTGGAAGCGTGAAAAAAACAGCAGAAAAGTATTTATTGGATCCACGAAAAACCGATGAGGATATATCGCCGGAAATATATTTCCGGAAGGGGATAAAATACGGGAAACAATGAATAATATATCTATAATCCGGTCCGAGTGGGAAAACTGAGGTAAATAGAAATGAGGCCAATGAGTGATTGGAACGAGCGAGGATCGCTCTTCCTCTTCCAATTACTTCGATCTTCGTGAAGATCGAAGTAATTGAAAAAATTCCGATAAATTCTTCGATCGGAAATAAGAAAGAAATTTCTGGAAAGCGCTCGAGGATTTTGACGAGTGTGACAGCGTTTTTTTCAGCTTTCCGGGTCACAAGTCGTCGTGATGAAGGTGTCGAGAGGTACATAATGGATGAGGGAGTCGAGGGAGACGGAAACCGTGGGATAACATCGACATTGATTAACCAATTGATGAAGGAGTTATTGCCGAGGGTTGAAAATATTGGGAGGAGGCTGGGGGATGTTTGGAAAAAGGGTTGCGAGGAATGGGGTGTAGATACGTAGCTGGCGAACTTGGAAAGGGTCAAGTCGGATTTGGGGCTGAGTCTTCGTTTCGATGAGGTTGTCGGATTGGGGAAAAGAACGAAGCGAATTAAATAGAACAGGTTTGATGAATTGATTCAATAAAAGTGGGTACAAAAAAATTGAATTACTGGGTGGGATGAAAATACGAAAATTAAGGTAAAAGTCTTTCTATAAGCCAGACAATCAAAATAAATTATTATATTATGGCTATATTGCGTGGAATATTGTAAGTTGAGGTTGCTAGAGCGATAATTCTTTCGCAAAAAGATACAAGGGTTTTTTCTTTAAATAAATAAAATAAATAAAATAAATAAAATAAATAAAATAAACAAAATAAATAAAATAAATAATATAGATAAAATAAATAAAATAAATAAAATAAATAAAATAAATAAAATAAATAAAATAAATAAAATAAATAAAATAAATAAAATAAATAAAATAAATAAAATAAATAAAATAAATACAAAGGGTGCCCTGGTCTATACCGTCGTTATCCATAGCTGCTCAACTGCGGCGATAATCGCAAAAGAAATTGCAATAGAAGATATTCATACAGTCGCCGAATACAATTATATTTGCTACGCTATTGCGCAATATCGAATAAATAGTGCGTGGCAGTCTAAACGGCGACAGTCAAAAACAAATTGCACAGAAATATACGCGAGCATAGGTACTCAATCGTTCGTATCAGTGATATAGCTATCGCACGCGAATATCGCTCGAATTCCACCCCCACCGCTGCCCGGCGATATGCAAATTTTATACAGCTAGTCCGATCCCTAAATGTTGGTAATATTCCAATTGATTATTTATTTTTTATTAAATTAATCCTCATTTTCTTACAAAACAAGAACAAATAATTTATTGCCTCCGAATATTCGTAGAATCTATCAGGGTTTTATAAATATGATATATCATGATAATTAAAAAATGTTGATGCTTACCGGAAATAGCAGTGCAGAAATATAATATATTCCAACTCGAAACGACGAATAATAGTGATGACAACACTACAGGCCACATTTTATTTTTTCAAGTACCGATTAAAATAATTTACACCACACTCATATCCGATAATAATAATAATATGTGTATTATGAACATTTATCAATTCATATTTAATAATCGCAAGTATTGGAAACAGGCCTGTCTATTGTTCGTAATTATTTTAACGTTATTTTGTACGCTTTTTCTCTTATTTGTATATTTTTTGTGTACGTTGCAAGCGATAGGGCCAACGAGATACGTCTAAAGTTTCCCGGGGTGTGATTCTCCCTTATATAGGGTGGAAAGGTGGTCCGCCATATTCATGTGCAGAATCCCATGGACATTGATGCGCAGAACAATGCATACTTATTATCTCGTTTTATGTCACCATGCAAACACGGAAAAAAAATCGATCCAATTACGTGGATGAATAGGGGACTGTATAATTATCCTACTGAATATGACAACTTGTTTAGTATACGAGATGTCGCTTACGATCGATCATCAAAATCTCGTTGATCCCGTAGATAAACATCAGAATTTAGCAGATTAAAAAATCGTACATCGCTTAGGATAATTTAATTTTCATATTAAATGAATCGTTTTCATTGCCAATCATCATTATTTCGTAATTTATTCATCCATTTGCAATTTATGTGCTCTATTGAAGCTAAATCGATGTTTTCCCATGAGGTATTTACAGATTTTATTGGCAATACGAGCTATTCCAAAAACCACGTGGTTTGGACCAATTTTTTTATTTTATACCGATTTATATTTCCATACCAAATTTTATTCTGCTCTTTTTGCATTTTGCATTGTATTTGTATTTTATGTTGAAAATTCGTCAGCACTGGTCAAAATTGCGACTTACGTGCCGGCAATACAAAAATATTTAATTAATCAATCTAATTCATACATTCATCAATTTACTTATTCAATATTATTATTCTTGATTAATTAATTGATCATTTATTTATCTACCAGCGAAAATCACGTAAATCCATCTGTTTTCTAGCAATTCATCAATCTCTCGAAAACAGGAAGATAAATTTGAAAACGCGCAAAATAGAGCAGAAAACTCAAGCCCTCATGGAAAATACGTCTGAACCAAGTAACAACAACAATCACAGCTTATTTCAAGAACATCGCACAACGTTTCAGCAAAATATTTGTTTACATCGTCCAGGTATCAATTAGACGAACTTTCTCAACAAATGTACTGCGCATGCACATTTCCAATAGTGACTCAGCCAGGGGTAAAAAACAAATTACACACTCGTGATAACATGTTGTTATCTCCAAGTCGTGAAAAACAAAATTTTTCTATAGAATCAGGTGAGCAATGTTTTCGAGTGTCGTTTCCAACGACGCATCTGCTCAACGTACAATTTTATGAACTAAATAACAAGCACGTGGTGCCGCATAGGCCGATGATTTAATACGCATGAAAAAAATAACATTAAAAAAAAGATAAAACAACGATACGTTGTTATCGCGATAGTTAAATTAAAAAAATATGCACGACGCGCTATATTTAAAAAAAAACATTTTTATTCATTTTATTTATCGTTTGTAATTTTATTTATCTGTATAGTTAATGTTTTGTTACATTGTTTGGTACAATCGCAGTGCAACGAGTGCGCGTAAATCGATTCATGATGTTTTGACGAGACTCGAACGACGACTGTGGGATTATTGCCAAGCATTCACGTCGCCCAAGTGTGTCGTCACGATATCGCGCGATTTTATTTACAATTCTCGCGAGGTCTGAGTAATTCGCTATCTATACGTACGCTCTCACACGTACGCGCACGTTGCACTCGACGGTGGTAGTGGTGGTCTATAAAGACTCCGGTCTTCCCCCTACTACCTTCAGTAAACGAAACAACATTCTAGAAACCACTCAAACCTACAATTCAACTCATTAATTCTAAAACAAAAAACAAAATAATCATCAACGACTGCTCATCCATAATTAATAAATCGACGAAATAATCAACGAAACGAACTATTAATTTTACGGCAATTACATTGCATATTTAATAGTAATAAAACGAAATTTTGGAGCAAAAGACGTAATCGGTGCTCTCTCCTGGTGCAATTAATTTAAATAAAAAAAAAAAAATAAACAATCAAGGCTCAGTGAAATATATTGAATTTATTTAACTGAATAAAATATAAAAATAAATTGATTGAATCATCAACGAAACGAACTATTAATTTTAAAGCAATCATATCGCATATTTAATCGCATAAAAAACGAAATTTTGAAGTAAAATACTAAATCAATATAAAAATAAGAAACAATCGAGTTCTAGTGAAATATATTGAATTTCTTCATTTAAATTAGATAACAAAATCGTGTAAATTAAAAGATATAAGAGACTCAAGAACTAACGAGATTAGAAACGTCAGGCATTTCTACACGAATACATAGTGTTTCACCTTCGAATCGATTCGAAATAATACGACGTTGCTTGTGAGATCTATACACATATATATACGATAAACGCGACGAGCATCTGCAGTTTGTATATATTCTCGTGAAAATTGGATTTTGCGCGACCACGTGAGAGTCTAGAAAGTTCCACGGTCGAATAAAAAAAATTGTGATACGTGAAAAAAAATAATTAAAAATAATCGTTATTCAGTGATTTCGATAACTCGTCGATTGACATCGTCGGACAGTCTATATGGTTCTCAGCAAGCACGTACGGCATTGCCGAAAATGCGTTTCCGTAACGAGGTAAGTTGTTATTTCGTCTGCTTCCGCAAATCGTTCAGATTACGTCAGCTCGTTGTAATTATATCTATAAAACAGATATATATAGTACGCAGGACTATTTTTAATCGTCAAACTATTTTGTTAAACGATATTTATCAGAATAATTGACGCATATCGATACATTTTTGTGACGTTGAACGTTTAAAAATAATAATTATAAACAAATACGTGGAGCACAAGGCGAATACGTCGTCTGCTAGAGCAAAATCATTGTCCTAAGCGATTGGTAACATTATAGTACGAAATTCAATGGATTCCGAAGCCCATTTAAAGACCAGAGAACAGCTGATCGTGACACACGGCCGAGTGACCAATTAAATAGCTCTGCACAATCTTGTTGCTTTTTTTTTGTTCTTTTTTCGTCATTTAATTTCGTCGGAGTTGATCGATGAGGCAATGAGTGTGGAAAATAAGTATATCCGGCTATTGCGTCTTGCGATTGAAGCCATCGCGTATAAGAGTCGAATGAGATGAATAGTTTTTTTTTCTCTTCCTTTCTGTTGTCGTTGTTTGTTGTTTTTTTTTTTTTTTTGACGTTTGAATAACTGGGTTAAGCGTGAACGACAGTTGTTGGACGTGTAAACTCGGCCGCGAAAGTTCTGATGCTGTTTAGATAGCTTTGTTTTCGTTGAATTCAAATTTCCGGAGGATGAAAATTGCGTTAATTGTCGTGGGTGAGTATTAGGGAGAGTGTTTGATTCTGTTCGATTGCCAAGCTTCGTCAATTCCGCGCTAATAATAGGATTTGGACGTGGAACGTAGAGAAGTTGGAAGATAAACGAATCTGGCGCTGATTTTGAGGTTAGGAAGAGACAAACATTGGAACAGTCGAGGGTGGATAATGCAATTGTGGGCTTCGGTGGGATTTTTATGCTACTTTTATTGAATTCGTGAGAATAATTTGTCGAGAGTTCGATGTTTTTTTTAATCTGGTTATAAGATGTATAAAATTTAGTAAATAAATACACAAAGTCAGAGAAATTTTGGGTCGTAGTTTTCAAATTATCGTATTCGATATTGAAACCAAACAATTTTTACCCGAAGCGGCACTCGTTTACCATCGAACACAATTGGCTTAGCGTCATCGTCATTTTATGTCTGTCCAGGCAATTGACGGAAGGAGCGACGCAAAGAAATGTCACGGACAATGCGACGTCATTGGCAACGAGGATGTATCGTTCGTTGAGTATCATACAAAAAACAAAAATGTCCCTTCAAAATCAATGGAAATTGCTGGGCCAATTGAAAGTTACCGGCAAATCCGATTACGACAGAAACCTGCAGTTTATCTTGAGCAAAGAATGGATGGATCTCATTCAAAAAGTCACTTACGCTCAGATTAACAATTTCCGTAACTTTTCGGTAACGAAAAATCTCAATGAAAAATCCGACGACGGCGACGCGTCTCCGAAAAAAGATGCGGCTGTCGAAAAATCAGTGGCGATATCGCTGTCGCCGGAGGAAAGAACGAAGCCCAGCGCGATCGTTGCAAATCCAGTAACGAAACGCGTCGATGTACCGAAAACTAGTTTGCAGAACGATCTTAAGGAACAATTTTATTCATTGCCGCAAGTATTGACAGCACTGTTGCCGCAATTCAACGCGCGAAGCGCGAAAGAATTCACGGAACCGGCGAAACCAAAGTGGAAAACGAATATACAAACGAATATTACGAAACAGAGTATCGCCTCGAGAACGAGACACGTCCTGAATAGTATCGCAACCGCCGAATCCAGTGCATCCAAATGGAGAAGGATCGAGGATCTGCTTACTCACATCGAACAATATCCGGAGGCGAGGCATTACGCGATAAAGGAAGGAGCTATCAGTATTCTTCTCAGAGCTAGACAACAGATCAAAGACACGCAGATTCATGGTAAGGGTGCGAAATATGATAAATCAATTGAATACGATTGTCCATCTTTTAATTTCAAATTCGTAACTGTGTTCGCGTCATTGATCGAACCTGAAAAAAAAATTAATTATCTATTTTTGATATCTGCACTATTCAGAATTAAGCCATCCGTCGATATACGTTGCTTCTATTACTGTTTTTGGAAAAATTAAAGAAAATCAAATTATAGATTCGCAGAATTATAAATTGAATAATTATAGATTATAGATTTATAGAATTATAAATTAAATGATAGATTATTGATTAAATTATAGATTAGACACTCTAATAATCAAAATTAATTAATTAGTCAACGTAATAATTAATATTTTAGTAATTAAATAATAATCCAATGACTTTGAATAATAAATAATAATTAATTAACTATTAAAAATAGATAATTATTGATCCATCTATGAGTTAATTATTATTACGTCTTTAAAAAAAAAAATTCTAATTGAAAATTTCTAAGCCATAAAATCGTACAATTTTAATTATACAAATGTTCAGGTTCCATCAGAGAAGCTCTGGCTGTTATGGGACACGTGGATCCTCTGCCCGGCAGAGGCATCAGAATACTGGCGATCGATGGCGGTGGCATGAGAGGTCTGGTTGTCATCGAGATGCTTAAAAAGTTGGAAGAAGTGACGGGACTGAAGGTACACGAGATGTTCGACTACATGTGCGGCGTGAGCACCGGTGCCATCCTCGCTGCCTCATTGGGTAATCATTTTCGATACGATTATGATCTAAATTTTCTTTCAAATGACAACTGGACGCGTCTGCCAAATAAAAAACAGAACAACGATTAACAATGGACGAAACAAAAAAATGTTTGCATAAAAATGACGAAAAATTCACGATACATGACAGTGCTAAAAATTTAACGTTAAATAGTTGCAGAAGCCTGTAAAGCTATTGTCCACGGTATTAAATGTCGAATGAACGTTTTTCAATGTAATTTTTATTGACCATGATTTTATTAATATTACATGCAGCTACTATCAACGATAAGGACATTAGAAACGGTATGCGTACGCATTGTAACGTTATTAGGTCGCACATAATAATAATTAACTGCATTGAAGTAATAATAATATGTAAACCCAAAATTATTGTAGTAATTTTTATTTTTATATTTCATTTTTTCGATTTTTTTTTAAATTTTATTTCTTATCAAAACTTATTTTAGTTGTACTTGTATCGATTCAGATACGATAAGATCGTCCTTCGGTGCAAACCAAAGTTCCTTGTTTCGAACAAATAAACAATTATTTCAATTTCAGGCGGGCTGAAGAGAAAAACATTGAACGAAATTTCGGACGTCTACAAAACTATGAGCACGAAAATATTCACTCGCAGCACGATTCGGGGAACGAGCAATTTGGTTTGGAGCCACGCGTATTACGACACGGAACTCTGGGAACAAATGTTGCAAGAACAATTGGGTGATAAAAGTCTGATGAAGACCGCTCGCGATTTAAATTCGCCAAAGGTAATTTTTTTTTGTAAATAATCTGGCTGGTTTGGCCGATAAAAAATCTCGATCAACCGCAATTTGAAATTAACGTGATTATTACTCTTTTTCGGTCACGCAGTTTTCCGTTGTCTCGACGGTCATCAATCACTCGCAGATGATGGCGTATTTGTTCAGAAATTACACGCTGCCGCACAGAGTCGAGAGTCAGTACATGGGCGGTCACAGATACAAATTATGGCACGCCGTGAGAGCATCCGCTGCTGCACCCACGTATTTCGAGGAATTCAAACACGGAGAATATTTATTTACCGATGGAGGTGAGATTTATTTTTTGTTATTCGTTGGAATAATTTTTTTATTTATTTATTTATTTATTTGTGTATTTTTTTAAATTTATTCTTTCATTTTTCGATTTATTTATTGATTAATGTATTATTTAATTATTCATTTATTCATTTATTCATTCATTCATTTATTTATTTATTCATTTATTCATTTACCTATGCAATTATTCATTTATTCATTTATTCATTTATTCATTTATTCATTTATTCATTTATTTATTTATTCATTTATTCATTTATTCATTTATTCATTTATTTAGGATCATTACTCTCCATTTATTTATTCATTTCTTTTTCTATTGATTTCTTTATTCATGCATTATTCGTTTATTTATTCCTTTATCTATTTTTCATCATTTTTCTCAAGGGAACAATATTTATACAATAATAATCTAAGAATGGAGAATATAGAACGCAATAATATTCCATATTTTTTGTATTATTCAAGGATTGATGGTGAACAATCCGTGCGCCGTAGCGATTCACGAAGCCAAACAACTTTGGCCGAACAATCCGATCCAGTGCGTCGTTTCGTTCGGCACCGGAAGAACCCCCACAACGATATGCGGCAGCGACAACGAAGTCAAAGAAATAACGTTTTCCAGTTGGAAAGAAAAGTTTCACACGATATTGGCAAGCGCGACTGACACGGAAGGTGCGTTAATTTTTTTCTTATTGATTTTTCAAATACTTTTTCTTCGTTTTTAATAATATCCGTACAGTTTAATAACGACAATTTTCTCGTCCACAGCCGTGCACACGATGTTGAACGATCTTTTGCCGGATCACGCGTACTACAGATTCAACCCTTATCTCACGGAAATGGTTCCCATGGAGGAGATTCGTCCGGAAAAAATTCTTCAACTCGAGCAAGACGCAACGATGTACATAAGAAAGAACGAGGATAAATTTTTGCACGCGGCAAAAGCTTTGACGGAGAAAAAAACCGTAACGACAAAAATTACCGACTGGCTCGAACTGCAAAAGAAAATATTGGGATTTTAATTCGATGATTTTTATTTTATTTTATTTTTTTTTTCATTCCTGAATCTTCGTTTCTTTGATTATTTGATTTTTATTTGCGGTGGCGTTGCATCGATCAGGCGCGAAATCTTGCTCCCATTTCGATGCACGACTTTTAAAAACACGTGGAAATATTCTGATAACAAAAAACGATCACAGAAACGAAGAGCAAAAAAAAATAATTAATCGATGAATTATAGAAATATGGTTTGCGATAAAACCAAACGTGAATGGAGTCAGTAATGAGGATGCGAGTACAACAATTGTGAAGAACAAAGATAGAAAATGTAGCTTTGCTATTCAGTATTCTTAATTTTCAATGTATCTTGTATACGTTGAGAAAAATATCATAAGAAAACAGTCGTAACGCTGTGTCGTAGAAATTTAGTGATAATTGCCAGATTATGAGGACTCGAATTTGAAAATAATAATTTCCAACTGTGATACGATTCCCATTTAATAAAAAAAAAAATAAAAAAAATGATTATTTATTGTTCCAACAATGTTTTCTTACGTTGCTTGCTGTTGTATATTGAAGAATGTCGGGAGATCCGGAGAGGGGGAGGAAGGGGCGAAGAAGGCCCTGGATTTGAGTCATGATTAGCTTATTACATTTTAATACAATCTCACTTCCTGCCTAGAAATGGGTGTTTGTTACAATTAGCAAGAAAGACCAATATAATATATGTATATGTATATCAGAGACGTTGAGACAGCTTTTTATGTTTGGTGAAATACTATACAATTATGAATCGAAATACGATGTTTAGAGTCGATGGTATTTCTGTGTCACTGTTTCGAATCAATGTATTGGACTTATACTATTTTTTGGATCAAGTCGCGAATTATCTTCAAATGTATTGGAATGAAAAATACACAAATCAGTCAAACATTATTCAGTCGTGATCAAAACTTCTGTGTTGCAAATTATTTTTCATCGTTTTGCTTCCTCATAGAGGAAGCTTTGTTTTCGCGAGGAATTTTTTTTCCAGATTTTCATGTAGACGTATTCGGAATGTCCCCAAACCCTGAGAAATCACATCTAGAAAGAATGTCCGGATGTGTGTGTGTATGTATTTATGTAACATTCGTTTAACGTTCACAACTTGAGAACGGCTTGAGATGTGAAGCTGAAATTTATCACACATGTGAAGGATTCAAGGCGCCTTGCTTCATTAAATTTTTCGAAAAATCCATGGAGTTCTTTTGTTTTTACACGATTTTGAAATTCTTCAAAAACCGATTTGCGCTCCCTAGCTCACACAATTTTCGAGATATTGAGCTTAAATTCCGTAAAATGTTGCAGTTATACAGGAAGGTAACAAGCATCTTCCTGTTTTATTAATCTGAGAAAATATTAATTATCTCGGTTTTAATTACGTATTTGCAAGTTTCCTCGTCATTTTTGGTTCCTGATAACAGAACATTTTTCATTTTCGATGTAAATACGTTCAAAATGTCCTGAAGTATCCAGAATTCAGATTTGCAGAACGTTTCCGTGAAGAAGCAACTCGCAAGAGTATCAAAACTTGCAGCTTTTCTTCCTTACCGACCGAGTCCACGCGTCTACCGTTTTCACGTAGTTCCAGCTGCGTGCCGCAAGGATTTCGAAGCGCCGTCGTCGACAAACCGGTCACGTGGGTTTGCGATTTTCCCTTGCATCTCTTTCGCGTTTCCTTCTTCCGTTGAGTGGTACGTATCGAATTCAAAAAGTTTTCAATATTTATCAAAAGAAATCCGAGCAATCCTCCAAATTCCCCCGCCATCGCGATAAAGTCATTTTAACAAAATATTTCTCATCAGTGTCTCGAGTTCTGAATCGTTTTCGTTTTTCCCTCGGAGCTCGTACAGTTGTTTAACAATTTAGGACATTTTTCTAACCTCCAAAGCTGCTCTTCATTATTATGATCTTTACGCCGCTGTTTTTATTCTCTCCGCCGTCTCGGAATCGTAAGTTTTTCCACTTTTATAATTGTAATAATATTTGTTTTTTTTTTTTTTCCAGTGAGGCTCATACAAAAACAATGGCAAAGTCGAAGAATCACACGAATCATAACCAGAGTGAGTACATTTGTTTGAAAGATGAGATAGGATAGAGAGGACAGATAGTCACAGGTTTTCGATTGTTTATACGGAATATTGTTGATATATTACAGGCAGAAAAGCTCACAGGAATGGAATCAAGAAGCCCAAACGCTGCAGGCACGAATCTACGCTCGGTGTAAGTTTTATACTTTAGCGACTATTATGCATTTCTGTTCTATGAATTATTTTTTTTCTTCAATCTATGCGCATTTGTTTCTAATCGATCATTCTATTCAATTAGTTCGCAATATGTGTGCTCTCTATTCAATTTTTAGTTTTTCCCATCAGATATTCATATTATATTGCAGAGTTGATAATAATGTAACAATGGGAATAATATTGACATAATATGGAATGTATAATTGTATTATGCTTAGTATAATTTCAATATTTTTCTTCCTTCGATTTCTACTGTTAATAACACAAAAAATTGATCAATTTTATTGAAAACTGGTGCAATGTCTGGGATATTTCTGATTTCAGATGGATCTCAAATTCCTGCGAAACCAGCGTTTCGCCAAAAAACACAATCTGAAGCCCAAGGCACAGCTTAAGAGGGCGATGGAGCGCAAATCCGTTCGTGACGCTAAGAAATAGATATTTAATACCTTCATAATATCTAAACAATAAAAAAATATTGAAAATCCAACTTGAGATTCGAGCTTTTATCACGGAGTTCCTTTCCTTTTGTACCTTGGCTGTCGGAAAAATCGTATAAGTACAGAACTTTTTAACAGAACAACGGAAACATCCGTAAAATCTTGCAGATTTTATCAATGTCTGTAATCTGTATTTTGCATTCGTGTGTTTCGATAAGAACCTTCAAGCCGTTAACATCTGCACGATTATGTGCATTTTTCTTTCCCCTTGATTTACATGTCAACCGAATATGGCTGATTTGCATTTGGTGCGATTTAATATTTTCAAACGTCACGCTAGCTCATTTTACATACAGAATTGAAATTTATATTCTAATGCAAATGCAACGCGAGGTCTCCTCGGTTCGGACACTTGAAAATGCTGTGCACAGTCCAAAGTCACCGACAATCTTTTCGTGCTCAATAAACTTTTACATCCTAAAATTGATTACCATAGACGATCTTTTCAAATCCTGGTAATTTTTTTATCAACAATTGGTCATTGAAAAAGTAAATAATCTTTTTTTACTTCCAACAACTGTTGTTGAATGTAGAAGACTGTAGAACAATTTTTCTGGATGTTTTGAACTTAAAACTGGCTGAAAAAAATTGTTCTAAGTTGAAAAAACAAATATTTATTTTTTAACAAATAAAGATTAACAAATAGGTTGAAGATATTTTAAAAACACGAATTGCGGTTCGAAGCGGTTATTACATTCTCATCAGGGACGTTAAAATCTTGCGATAAATAAATAAAAAGACTTGCGATAAATTTATATCCAAGATTGCGGACAAAGCGAGACACCTTCGACTTCCGGTCCGCTTCCCGATCAAAAATCGTCCGCTCGGCATCACTTGCTGCATTCGAATCAGCCACCGTAAACCGTAAGTGCAAGTGAGACAACCTCATCACTCCTTGCTGCCGCTTGCAAGTGAAACGAGAGAGAACGATAGAAATATTTACACATAACCTCGAAATATTACAACACTCTATTAACATAAATAGAATAATCATAGAAAGTCCCCAGAGGTAGTTGTGGAGTTCAATTTTACTGCTTCCACTTCGTGCATTGACAAGCAACTACGAGGGGTCTCGTAGAGTCGTTTTGACTTGTAAACAGCGTATATTTATGTGGGTCCAAGATGGCCGACAGCAACCAATGCGCAGAAATTAAAACCGGAAATTCGCATGGATCCGATGCATCGAAAAAATCTGAAACTCGTATATCGCCGCGAAGAATTTTTCTATTTAGCGGCAAACGAAAATCCGGAAAAGATTACATCACGAATATTTTGCACGAAAGGTATTATTATTTAAAACCGGAACAACGTAAATTTTCATTATAAAATCTCAATTTCGTTGTTTTTATTTAATTAGAATTGGCTCTGACAAGAGCGTGATTATAAAAATATCTGGGCCGATAAAAAGTCACTGGTCTGAAACTTTGAAACTCGATCTCGATGCTTTGCTGAGCGATGGAAGTTACAAGGAAAAGTATCGACTCGAAATGGCCAAATGGGGCGAGGAAACGAGACAAAAGGATTACGGTTACTTCTGTCGAGCTGCTATCGACATGTACGAAGGTAAAGATTTCTCTGCTGCTAAAGATTTGTTGCTTTTCCGACTTACTGTGCGTCGCATCTTTTACATGCGGAAAAAAGATAATCCAGATTTCAGCAACCTCCTTTTTTGTAATCGATGATAGTATATGAGCCACCTGGTTAATTATTATCTTTGCAGCGAATGAAAAACAAATTTGGATAGTCAGCGACATAAGAAGAAAAACTGATATCAGGTGGTTCGTCGAAAACTATGGCGATCTGTGTAAAAAAATTTATATACGGAGCTGCTTAGAAACGAGAAAGAGTCGCGGTTGGGTGTTTACTCCGGGTAATGATTTGTCGATAGATTCTCCAACTCGACCTGTTTGTATCAATAATGTATCGCAGTGTAATAATTTGGAGTAACAATTATTGATCGATTCACAGGTATTGACGATGCTGAGACGGAGTGCGATCTTGATGACCACACAGACTGGGATTTAGAAATTATCAATGACGACGAGAAGGACATAGACACGATTCTGAAACCCATTTTGCAAATGGTTTAAAGACGAAACAATATACATTCGAGAACTTTCCGTTTATAATTTATTTATTGATAAAATGGGATGAAAAAAGGAACAAATACATATGAATATTTTAGCAAATTGAATTTTCGACAGGTTTCTGTAGTTTGAACGAAAATAAAGGGATTTTTATGATTTTTTAAGCTATGTTAACATAATTTTCTAAGAATGTACTATGCGGTATAAATTTGAAACATATATTGATATATTGGAGTACTTGTATGCATTTTTTATCTACAAAAAATGTGCTGAGAAATATTTTGCAGAGCAGTTTTGTAGGCCTACTGTATATAATAAATATTATATTTATATTGTGTACGTTTTGGCTTAAAAACCGGTCTGCATCCACCAGTCTGAACGGGCCTCAAAACGCTAATAAACGGAGTAAGAGAAAGGACAAACAAATGTCGTGGGCGGTGCAAAAACAAGTTTCAAATTTCAATCTGTGCCCATTTTCGTACACCGACCCGTGCGATAATGTAGCACAGTGTTGCCAGTTCAGAATGTCGTGATAACGCTAGGAACCTCGTCAAACCCCGGTAAAAAATCACTAGATCCTACAACATCGGTATTCACCAGACATCACCAAAATCCTGTGCGTTTTTCACCAGAAAATCCCCTTACCGTATAAAATAAAACCCGAAAAATCCCAAAGAAGTTAGTAATAAAATACAAATAACAAGAACAAAAAGCGAATTCTGCAGAATTCTCAATCCAACGAGATACAAAAAGGAAAGTTTTTTCCATCGAGCACGCACAGTGTTTACTTCTCGTGCGTACAAAAAAATCCATCAAAACATTCGAAACAACTAAATTCCTCACTGAAAACACCAGACTGCCTTAAAAATCCCTAAATTCCCCGCTAACCGCCAAACAGATGATATTTCCTCTAGAAACTCAATAAACCCCCCCAAATCTGGCGGGAAAATCATCAAGCTGGCATCACTAGTGCTGCCTGCGTTTTTCCAGCGGTCGGGGCAGTAACTACAACTTCTACCTTCCAACTAAACACAACAATGGCGCCTCCGATTCTCGCGGTTCGACGAATTTCCCCATAATTCCGTGATCCCTGCCCGAATTGACTCCCGTAGCCATGTAGCGGTGCAAATCAAGAAAAAAAACCCGCGATTTATCACAAACACTCTCAAATGTATCCTAAAAAAAACTTATCCACCTAAAACCGTGACGGCAATTCGAACAATCGAAGGATTGCAATTAACGTCGTCGTCGCGGTGAATATTGTGAGTAAACTTCCATCGATCGAACAATAAAAACAACGTTTGTGTTACAACACGGGTGTAAAAAAAATAATTCACATTCTTCTCTCCCCCTCCCGATGTGCGTGTTTCGCACCATCTCGTTACGGTTTCCGCACGTTCGACACAAACCGCGGTTCATCGACGAAGCGCCTCCGCGCGTACTCCAAACAAGATGGCCGCTCTGGTTTTTTCGCGGTTCTGTTTATTTCGTCACTTTTCAATCAACAATCGCGCGATCAAACCTCGTTCGCGTTAATTCTTGTCATTCCCACGTTTGAAAAAAACGATGAACGAACACATTGTCACGTGCGTCACGTCGGTTTGATCCAGCATCGTTCTAACGAATCGCAAAATCGTAATTAAAAAAAATAACCACCTCGTGCTGCAGAGGTAGCAGCAACAACGACGATGAGCTGTCACAGATCCATCGAGGAATCGTTTTTTTGTCGTTTGTTGTTCGCATCTCGAACGTTCGTTTGCGAATCAACGATCGACACTTGTGCCTCCCGTTGAAAATTCTAACCTCGCGACGCTGCCGCGATATCTTGTTTCGTTTCATCCCGATCGCGCGAAAGGACATTGTTTGGATCGTTCCCGTTGTTACGAATCTTCCGTACGTCCGCGTACTCGGGGAATGTTGGTAAATCACGAACAATATTGAATACTGGGGCGGGGAAGGGTCGTTTGTTAAGTTTTTCGCAATGATTGGCTTCTCATTTTTAAACAAGATCGAAGTTCGATGACTCGGAAATTGTATTATATAACCTATTTGTTTGTTTATTCAATCGTTGACTATCGGTCGATGCATCGTCGCGATTCGCACGCTGTTGTACAATTTCGACTCGTATCCATCTTGTTGCAGCATCGTTGAATTTTTGAACCGTGTCGCTGGAATCTTGATGGGGTTATGTTTGTGAAACGACGATTATTCAATAATTTGTATTTTTGTTTAACGTCGAATGTGTTTTGCAGAGCGAAACAAGATGTCCAGTTCGTTCGTTCTAGAACCGCAGGAAAGTGGTTCGAAAAAAGACGACACGTTGATTATAGTCGTGAGCGACGATGGAACTATTTCGGTCGATCAAGAGACGTTACAGAATTTGATAAGTGAGAAGAGATTTTATTTATCGGAGAAATTCCTAGGAGCGTTGAATCGTAGACTAAATTCGGTGTATCGACGATTTAATCACCATTTCCCATGGCCTTTCAGTGAATCAGTCGAACGCCAATGTCAGCGTGGTAAGAGTTGGACAAACGGACGGCGACGCAGCCAGCGGCGACTTGACGATGACCGTGGATCCTCCGGCGCCTTTTGTATCTCCCGAAACAGCCATAAACGCCGCTTCTACGGCAACGGCCGACCCGGCGGGGCTCGTAGATCCATTTATGGAGATGGATCCCGAACAGCTGGAAAAGCTTTCGACGGCTCTGCAGAGCGAACAGGCCAAGCAAATTCTTGGCGAAAATGTTACCGCTATGCTAGGTTCGTACCAAAAGACAAAATATTTAATTTCTTTTTGTCTGAATGACAACAATAAATAAGTGCAAAAATATAAGTAATATTCTAACGATAAATATTCTATATTATAATTTTATACCACAATACATTATAAATATTGAATTTTACCATTTCACTATAATATTATACATATTATTAATTATAATCGTATCCCAATGATCGCAATGGATTTTCTTTCCTTCCATCGTCTCTCAGACATGTTGACGGTGGAGGAACAGCAAAAATCCATAAAATACTGCATCGAATTGGATCATTGTTACACGAGTCGTACGTCTCCATCCGATCCCGAACCGTCAGATCCATTGCCGATCGCAAACTCGCCGGACATCGATGATTCCGAGTTGAAACATTCCCCGCTGGTGCAACAGCCGCCGTCCACGCCCACGTCTACTCTGATTCCCCCGTCTTTCGCAGAGTCCGCCGAGGCTACGGCTCCTGTGACTCGACTGAGAATCGTATCGAACAGACCACTCGTAAGTAGTGAATCCCAACAACGAATACAAGACTGTCAACCGACTGCGTCAATCCCAAACGTCAACTTTGCGATTTTATAATTAATTTTCTTTGTTTTTTCTCTGCAGTTGAGGCCGGTAATTACACGCGGACGAAAAACCACCGGTCCAGTGTCCCAACAAGTCTCTCCCGTCGTGGCGAAGCCTCCGGGAACGCCGGTTCTGCGCAATTCGACCATCGCCGCACAGACAACGGCCAAAGGTGTGTAAATTAATTCGGCTCTCGATTAATTAGCGCATAAAATTGTTGAACAAAAAATTCTATCGTTAATTCGACAAATTGCGAAGGTACCGCAGGCGTTCGTACGGATAACGAAGCGGAGCATGACGGCTTGACGACATCGTCGGAATCGTCGGAATCCGAACCACCGTCGGACGACGATTCCGACTTCGGGCCGAGGGGACCTCGAAGAGGAGGCGTCAGAGCTCGAGGCGGACGCAAAGGCATCACCACTCGTGGCGGTTCGATGGCCGCCACCCGTCGTAGAGGTCCGAACAAACAAATGGACATGGAACAAGTTCGCAGGTTGGACATGGAAATGGCCGCGGCTGTCGACGCGATGAAGAGCCCGGAAAAAACCGAAAAATCGACGGGTAAGCGGATTAAAATATTTCTGGACAAAATAAAATAAATAAAAAACAAAATTTAAAATTAAGAAAATAAATTTTTTTTTTTAAATTATCGATAATTCTAATAATAATAATAAATGATTATTAGTATTAATAATAATTAATAATAAGATAATAATAATAATTAATTATTATTAGTATTTATGATGATTAATAATAAAATAATAATCATCATATATATATAACAATAATAAGACCTTTAGGTAGGTTAATATAAATATTATTAATAATTAATATAATTAATATAATTATTGATTATTGATATAATCATTATTATTAATTATCAATATAATAAATAAATATTAATATTATCAATAATAATGATTATAATTAATATAATCATTATTATTAATTATTAATATAATGGATAAATATTGATATTATCTATAATAATGATTACAATCAATAGAATCATTATTATTAATTATTAATATAATGAATAAATATTAATATTATCAATAATATGAATATTTAATCATTATATTAATAATTAATAATAACCAATATATTAATTATTATATTATAATAATTATTATTATAATATAATAATTAATATTATTTTATTATTATTAGTTATTAGTATAACTTTCTAATAATAATTATAATGAGATGGCTTAGATCAATAGATAGATACTAAGACAGTGTCAATAATTTTTCGTGTGTTCAAACTAATCAATCATGATTAAATCAAACTTTCAATTTTTAATTCAAACGCTAATTTCCAAATTTTATTCGCGTCCGCAGAACGTTTCAGTCCCGTAAAAACGAAGAAACAAACGCGAAGCAGCGTCGCCGGGGGCAAAAAAAAGGACGAACCGTCGCCGAATCGCGGAGCCGCTTCCGGTTCCGCGCCGATCTCGTCTCCCGCCGCAATCACCGAAATTCCGCCGTTGGTGTACGAAAAACCGTTGCAAACGACGAATCAAGTAAAGGCGAATCTCATAAGCGCAAATATGATAAAAGGCGACATGATACTGACGAAACCGGGCCAAATGAGGAACAATCAGAAAGTCACGATCGTGCAGAAAAAAGTTATTGCCCGAGCGAACGAGATGAGAAATTTGGGATCGAAGAAACAATCTTTGAGCTTGACGAAAGGTGGAAAAACCGTGTCGATGCAGTTGCAAACGAAAATTGGTTTTGCGGAGGATGGAAAATTAGTTTCTATCGGTGGTAAAACGATTGGACAAAATTTGCAAGATTCGCAACAACCGTCGACGCCTTTGACACCAATTTCGACGTTTTCTACGCCACCGGAAACGCCGAATCCGCAAGAAACGGGGGGAATAAACGATTCGGCGATCGTTCAACCGCATCAGCTACAGCCGACGCCTCAGCAGCCGCAGATGCTGGACCAGAATGTTCAACAGCCGCAGGAACAACAACAAAAACAGGGTAAAATTTCGACGGGAATTTTGCCGATCAAATCTAAAACGCCGGAAGCTAAGAAGGAGAAGAAGAAATTGGAAGTCGAGGCGACGACGAAGATTGAGGAAGCTCCGAAACCTGTGGAAACAAAAGTTACAGATGGTTCGTATGCGACGTTTCGTCGGGAATTATCTCAGAGAAATATTTTTATGGGATTTTTAGTTATTGGTTTGTGTAATAAATTCTCGCGTTTTTTTTTTTTTTTTGTATTTTATTCTGGATCGGAATTTATGATTTATTCAGGTAGAGTAAATGCCTTTGGGAGTTCTTTTCTTGCTCTACGAACCGAAATGGAAACAAAAGACATGAAAGTTTTTGAAACTGGAAATGTCAGAAGGCAAAAAAAAATTATTTTAGACAGAGAAAATCAATTAAAATTAATTAATGCGGAAAATTGAAGCAGATACGTTTGCAGGCGAAGGAAAAAAATTGCGAATGCATTTCTAAGCCGACAAATCACGACAAATCGCAAAGTTGCAGGTAGAAAATAAAATACAAAAGACTCGAGAATTGATTACACGACCCAACATTTACGTTTCGTCGTGAATTTTCTCAGACATATTCTTATGAGATTTTTAGTTATTACTTTGTGTAATAAATTCCTGCGTTTTTTGTATTTTATTTTGGCCCGGAATTTATCATTTATTATCTAAAGTATATATTATTTGTTATATACACGTATTGTGTAAAAATATGCCTCTGGAAATCCTCTTCTTGCTCTACGAACCAAAATGTAAACAAAAAACACGAAAGTTTTTGAAAATTGAAGGACAAGTAGGCAAAAAAAAAAAATATTCTCGAAAGAGAAAATTGATTAAAATTAATTAATACAAAAAAAGTCAACCAGCCACGTTTGCGGACCAAGAAAAAAACTTGTCAACGCATATCCGAACTTTACCCAACAAATCACAAAATTGCAGGAAAAAAATAAAATCCAAAAAAAAAATTCGGGAATTTATCACACAAACCCAATATTTATTTACATATCCAATTGATTTATTTTGATTTTCTCTCTTAAGCTTCGAAAAAAGTGGCGAAGAAGGAGACGCGAAAATCTCCGGCAGTTACAGCGATTGCTTTCGGCCCCGCTCTTTTCTCCACTCCGGACATAATCCGTCGGGTTTCCGGCGGTTCCGAGTCCAAACCGTCCGACGTTTCACCCCCAACGCCGACGACTCCAGTTCCGCCCCAATTAGCTTCCGTTTCGGCGAGTTCCGCTACGGAAGTTTCGTCGCCCGTGCGAGAATCCGATGTTACTCCATCGGCCGACGTGAGAAAAAGTCGCGAAGAAATTTCGCCTAATGAAACGCGAACGGCAGATGTGGAATTGGAAATTAAACCATCGATTGCTGATGCATCTCCTTCGACTTCTTTGCCGTCCTCGCGACTGAACAGCGACGAATTGAAGGACGAAATGAGAGTTCCCACAGCTGAAGAACTTCAGCCATCGCTCGATCCCGGTAAGCTCGAAAATAATTATTTTTTCGTTCTTTGAATACGATTTTGCGCGCTCTGGCTTTGATCGTTATGGAAAAAAAGGTTTTTTTTTTTATCATTTTCCTTTTATTATTTTTCTTTGCGTGAAAAAAGGGGGATGAAATTATTTTTTTCCGGGTTCAAATTGACTTGTTTCTTTCGTTGTTTGGTGAAGAAGGAGATTAGGGTTTTTTTTTTATTTTGCTTCTGTTTGTTTATTCTTTGGTTGTTTTTTGTTTTTTTTTTTTTGAATTTATGATTTATTTTTATTTTGTTTTTTCGTTTCGTGACGTTAGTCGCAAATGTGGGATTGGCCGAGAGCGATCCCGAACTAGCACGTCCTGCGGAAGAAGGCCCCGTTGCTCCCAATGACATTGCCACGGAATCAAGTAAGTTTTATCGCCGGGAAAATTGTCCACAAACTTCGGGATTTTTAATTTTGTTTGTTTGGTTGTTTGTGTTTTGTTTTTTTTTTCTTTTCAAATGAAATTGTTGAACGAGAAGACGATCGTGCAACTTGCGGAGAAAAATAAATTATTAATAATTCACTCGTTCCAGGTGGAATCGAAGGTGAAGAACATCTTCTAGCTACGTTGGAGATGGAAGCGAGCAAACACGAGGAGGAATTACTCGCTGAGGCGCTCCTGCTGCAGGAAGAATTGGGCGTTGATCTTGCAGATCACGTGAGTTAAAAATGAATATAATTAGATTTGAATCAATCTAGCGTTTTTGAGAGAAACGATTCCTAAAATAAGATAATTCTGACAATTGTTGAAGTGCTTGTTTATTTTTTGGGGACGTAAATTAAAGTGGAAATTATTTTCAATTTTTTCGTAGAGTTGAAAAATTATTGAAACCTCGCTTGGTTCATTAAAAATACTTTGGACATTCGAATTAATCGTCGGTCGATAATTTATGTAAAAAAAATAATAATAAATAAATAACAATAATAATAATAAATTATAATTATATAATACTTAATTAATAATTAATTATATATTAATTCTTTTTTATGATTTATTATTATTATATTATATTTATAATTTATTTATTCCTTATCATCATTATTATTTATTTATTATTATTATTATTATTATTATTATTATTATTATTATTATTATTTTAACATAAATTATCGACCAGCAATTAACTAGAATGTCTGAAGTATTTTTAATGAACCAAGCGGTCTCAATAATTTTTCAACTCTACTCTCATACTCATATACTCTATCCCATTTTTCTACTCTATACACATTATATTTTATATATTATATTATTTTTATAAATATTAATTATCATAATATCTATTATTATTATAGATTCACAATAATAAATTGTATGCAACGATAATAAATTACAGGGTGGTTTGGTCGAACCGACAGCTTCGCTTCCGGAAAATCTGTTGTCCACGACAGCATTCGACGCACCGATGGAAACCGCGGAAGGCCAGATTCCTCCCGTCGCGAAAACCGTCGAACCTGCGAAAAACACGGATCCCGCGACGAATATTCCGTCGATCGAGGCTGAGCCCGCGACGAACGTCGCTCCCCAAACTCCCACGACGTCGGCGATGGCCAGTCCTTCCGACACAGCCAGAAAACGCGACGATAAAGAACCCATACAAATCGTGCGAGGAGGACGCGTGATAACATTGCCGCCGATCGAAGCACCGGCAACGAGAAGCAAAAGGTTACAAGTCAAAGTCGATACGCCGCAAAAACCACCGGAAACTCCGAAGAAAGAAGACAAAGCGTTGTAAGAAAAAAAATCAACGTCTCGCAATTTGTCGCAAATTGATCGAACGATTTATTTTTATTTCTTTATTCTTGATTAATTCGATTTATTTATTTGTTTTTATTTTTTTTCAATGAATTTAAAAATTTTTACCCGTGATTTTGGTTTATTGAATTTTCGATTCGTTCGGTATCACGCAGAAAACAGATGATTCAACAGCAACAGCAGTTGCTTATGGCTCAGCAACACATGAAAGAAATTGAGGAAATGGAATCCGAGATGGACGACGACGACGACGACGAAGAAGACGATGAAAATTCCGATTCCGAAGACGATCCCGATCGGCTTTGGTGCATATGCAAACGACCTCACAACAATCGTTTTATGATATGCTGCGACGTTTGCGAAGATTGGTTCCATGGAAAATGCGTGCACGTCAGCAAAGCCATGGGTAAATCGAAAAACAAAAAAAAAACGATTCGATCGTATTATCAATAATAACTCGCGTGATTTACATCAAGATCTTACTGGACGTGTGTTAAAAAGTCGCCACAATACGTGAAAATTTTAAGAATGATAGTTTTTTGATCGAATAATAATGCATGAATTATTTCAGAATTTTTCACTACACGATTTAGTAGTTACAAATTTATGAATCAAACACGTTTGCTTGTGGAAAAACGGCATCTGCAGACGTTAATGGTTGCAAAACGAATGGAACTAAACCACCGTAGATTCTGAAAAAATTATATCATCAAGATTTAAGGATCGACAGATCGATTGTGCTTAGTTTCAAATTAATCGACCGATTAATTGTCGAGAAATTAATTGAAGTGATGAAGAGTATCGTCTGAAACGGTTGAAACAGTTGTACAGTCATTGACGAAACGTCAGTAAACCAGACGCCAATATCGTCAAATTTCACTTCAATTGTCATTAAAAGCGTTGAATTAACATTTTCAAGTGTTAATTCATCATCAGTTCAGCTTTTTTTTAAGGCTAAACACGTACGACGTGATCTAGACTCGTAAATCCACGATTCACCCATTTTGGACTAACTTTTCGCCCAACGTTCCATCCGGTAAGACAAAACAACAAAGAAACAACAAAACAACAACAACAAAACAACAACAACAAAACAACAACAACAAGAAAAACAAAACAAACAACAACAAGAAAACACTTTTTGGTTTGGTTTTGGTTTGGTTTGTTGTTTGGTTTCTAACAAAATAGTACATTGTGTATCAAGGGCGGAAAGTAGGCTATTTCGACGAGTGTAAAGTTGCCACCCGAGAGGAAATCTCCCTCCGCCCGTGGCGCGCACCGTACTTTTTGTCCTACCCTTGTTGAAAACAAAGAATTTCAGGGCATCGAAGCCCCCTCAAATGGACCAACTGCAACTTTTTATTTTCCATGAACAAGAAGGAAAAAAAACATCGAATTTTTTATTTTCTCGAGAAAATTTATTTAGTATTCTCTTCTGAAATAAAATAGAAGGATTTTTTGACACCGGTGACGTAAATTTAAATTACAATTATACCCTTGAATATTTTCCGCCCGGGAGCAGCGGGCGAGAATGAACTTTTCCGCCCGCTGGCGCAGTGCGTTGGAAACGGTCATTTTTCGCCGTTGGCACATCCGCGAAACGGCGCGTTTTCAACGGGGGTCGAATAAAAATAGAAAAAAATTCCAATTATTTTTCCAGGCCAACAAATGGAAGAAAAAGGTATCGAATGGGTTTGTCCGAATTGCACGAAGAAAAAGGAACAAGATTCCGGCGTAAAAACCACGAAAACGTTGGAATTCACGCCCGTGAAGCCCGCAAAAATGGAAATCATTCCGCGAACGATCGCGAATCAACCGCCAACGATTTCCATTCAAAAATCGATTCCGTCTCCGAGCGAAAAAGTTCCCGCCAAATTATCGTCCGTTCCGGATCAAGAAACTACGGCAACTCCCGTTTCCGGCGTAACGCAATGCGTCGTTTGCAAGAAGGAAGCGAGAAACTCGAGCATTTATTGTTCGGACGCTTGTATATTGATGCACGCCCAAGAAACCTTCACGAAGGATACAAAACAACCCGCAGCGCCGCAAAAAAAAATTTCACAAGTGACGAATGAAAATCCAAAACCCACCGCGGACGCGAGGGTGATCGTTTTCGAACGACGAACCGGAAAAGTTTTGACCGGTGAGTTTGGTCGATGGTGCTGTGAAGTCGCGAGATTGGGCGATGATTGTTCAGTCTGGAAAAAAGATACATAATTTGGTTGTGTAATAAATTCTCGATGTTTTTTTATCTTTTTTTTTTTTTTCGCCCAATTTTGGCGAGAAGCAATTTGAATTATTCGCATTATTTTATGTATCTGCAACGGGTGAAGTTTGATGAACGGGTAGATCTAGGGTTACTCGGTTAAATCGCGTCCTATCCGCTTTCGCTGGGTAAAGTCCGAAATATATTTGAAATTGTATAGGTTTCGGGCTTTTCTCGGGTAAACCGCGCACTTTCGCTTGGGTAAAGTCCGAAGTTCGAGTCCGAGGCTATGAATGTTTGAAAAACATATTTAATTTAAAAAAACACATCTTACAAATAGAAGTAAAAACACAAAAAATTTCCAATAGCTTTACATTTGCATTTATTTGGATTATTATTATTTAGGTTATATATTTATTTAGGTTATTCGGATAAAGCCCGAAACGTGTACAATTTTAAATATATTTGGAATATTTTGTATTCATTGGATAAAAATCTATCGTCGAAAGAATATCGAACAAGAATGAATGATGAAGCTAAGAATTTTCAAAAATCTGTAACTTCTTTTCTTTACCGAGCAATCATCATTCAAATTCTCGACTATTTTTCGATCGAGCGCGCGCTAAGTCGTCCAAAACTCTCGAACGGTTGGCTGTAAAAATACATTTTTACAGACCACATTAACGCGCTTAATTTTAAAAAAATTTTCTAACCCATTTTCAAGGTTCCGACGCTCCTACGACATCGAACTTCAAAACGTGGCTCAAAGAAAATCCAACTTTCGAAGTCGTACGTCCGAACAATCTAAACACGTTGCAAATCGGTGGAAAAACCGTCACGGCCATTCAAACTCAAGGAGTCGGTAAAATGGTACGTAAACCATTTTTTTTTTTTTTTTTCAATCCAAATAATTTTAAACAAAAAAAAATCCAACGTTATAATTTTTTTCCCTCCTCATACTCGATAATAATTGTTTTTTTCTTTCCCCGCAGACCAACAAAACCGCGCCATCAACTCCAGGCGCGACTCCAAAAATGGTTTACACAAAAGTCGTGGGTTCGAAACAAACCGTTCTCGCTCCTAGTAACAAAAAAATCGTCCTCCTCTCCGGACTCCAACAACGCGCGAGTATTTCACCGAAAACCGTGCAATCGCCGCAGCATCAACAAAAACAATCTCCAGGAACAATCTCAAAAAATCCTGGAATGCGACAAACGACGATAAAAATTTTATCCCCACAAATAAAATCCCCGGCGACGATTTCCAAACCTCCCCCAACCCCAAAATCCGCGGCGACGAAAAAATCCGAACCAAAAACTCCCGGGCCTCAACAACAATCCAAAATCGTGCAAAAAACTCCACCTGTCAAAAAAACCGAACCCGAACCGATAAGATTGAACGTTCGCAAAACTTTGACCGAACTTTTAACCACAAGAATAAAAGAAACTCAAGATTTAAAACTCAAAGACGAGGAAATAAGCGAATTAGCTTTGAACATAGAACTCGAACTTTACAAATATTTTCGCGACACCGGAGCCAAATACAAAGCTAAATATCGAAGTTTGGTTTTCAACATAAAAGATACGAAAAATTTAACGCTATTCCGTAAAATAGCTGACAGATCTTTGACCCCCGACGCTGTCGTGAGGTTGAGTCCGGACGAAATGGCGAGTCAAGAATTGGCCGAATGGCGTGAAAAAGAAACGAAGCATCAATTGGAAATGATAAAAAAAAACGAGCTAGATTTGATGGCTCAAGCCAAATCAATAGTCGTTAAAACCCACAAAGGCGAGCAAATAATCGAAAACGAGGGTGGAATCGATCACGTTGACCCAAAAACACCGGTTCAAGACATCGTCATGGCGTTGAACAGTCAAGAACCAATTTCGGAAATTCACGACGACAAAGACGAAAAAAATTTATCATCCACGTTTGCGTCATTTTCCGGAACATCGACGATAACCACGGATGATAAAAAAAAATCAAAAACACCGGAAGAACGTAGAAACAAGGAGAAACAACGTGAAAATGAAAAATCACGATCTAAGGAAAAAGATAAATCACGTGAAAAAAAAGAAGATCGAAATCACGGTCGTGGTCATCGTGGCAAAGATCGTGATAAATCGCGTGAAAAAAATCGTGAAGATCGTAAAACGACGAAGAGCAAAGACGATCAAAAACGTGAAGGTAAAAGTGGTCGTGAGAGAGATCGCGAACGCGATCGTGATCGCGAACGTGGCAAAGATCGTGAAAAAGTTTCGAAGGAGAAAGATCGAACGAGAAAAAGTCGTAACGGCAGAGGTGGACAAAAAGATCACAACGGTCGGGAAAAAGATAAAAAAGATGACGATCGTAAGCGCGACGGTGGGAAAAAAATTGCGGATGCCAGCGGAAATCACGCGGAAACGGAAAAATCGATCGAGGATCGTCTTTGGCGTCACGTTGAGGAAGAAACAACGACTAATACGTTTGACGGTAATGATTCCGACGTTTCCGATCGTGAACCGAGTTCGACCGTTAATATAAAAACACCCGATATAAACGAAGATTCCGAAAGAAGCGAAAAAGACAACGAAACGTCAACGACGAACAAACAAACGACGAAAGGACCTTGGCAAACGGTTTGGCGTGGTTTCGTTAATATGGTAGACGTGGCAAAATTTTTCATAACCGCTCAAGAAGTGAGCGGTCACGCGAAAGATCTCATGGAAGATTTGCCGGATACCGTTGACGTGGTCGGTCGAATAAGTCACGAAACCGTTTGGGATTACATATCGAAGATGAAAAAATCCGGATCAAAAGAAATTCTCGTTATAAGATTGACAGCGGCCAACGACGAAGAAAAAATTCCTTACATAACGCTTTACAGCTATTTGAACAGTCGAAGTCGTTTGGGAGTCGTTGGCAATGTATCGAAGAATATTAAAGATTTTTATATCATGCCGTTTTCCCGACAGAGTCAAATACCATCGGTTTTATTGCCTCTCATTGGTCCAGGATTCGAAGAACAAAGGCCTCATCTTTTGTTGGGTATTATAGTGCGTAACAAACGTAAAAGATTTTCAACGTCGACGACGACGTCCTCGGTACCGTCGAAGATAACGAAAAAAGACAATGAAGAAATATTTTCGTCGCAAAATGTCGTTGGTGCGGTTAAAGAAAAAATTATTGGAAATTTGGCGGGAATTTCGGATTCGCGACCGACGTCGCCGTTACAAACGCAATTGTCGACGACGTTGCCACCATCTTCGCCGAGATCGGTTCAAAAAGAATTGTTGCTAGAATCGCTTCGTGAAAAACAAAAAATCACGCAAATGACTCTTGACAGTTTGAACAAAGCTCACGTTGGCATGTCGAGAAATCAAATTGACAATTCGTCGATGTCGAAGATCGTTCCGGAATTGACGACGAAGATTGACGCATCGACGGATTCGCCGAAAGATGTCGGAGGAAACGACGAAACCAAGGAAATCGTGGCTGAGGATGAGAAAGATAAAGAAGGAGGGGAAGACGAGGATGGGCGGGAAAATTCGGAAGATAAGAAAGATGAAGATGACGACGGCGACGAACCTTACAGCCCTGGAGAAATCGACGATGACAACGATGATAACAGTAGGATCGTTGTTAAATCGAATTTAAAGGATAATCTTACGGGCGGATCGATTTTGTCGCCGATTAAAAATTCTACGGAATTACAACGGAAGATGGACGAATTGAATCGACAGATCGAAGAACAGAAACAACAGATTCAGAGCATTAGTTCGTCGTTTCTTGGAGATGCGACGACGACTCTGCCGGTGAGAATTTTTAATGAGAAATATATATATTCTTTTTTTTGGTTATATTATTCGTTGTCGCAGTCTATCTCGGATTGTCGATGTTTTTCTTATTTTTCGTGTTTATTTGTTAATAAAAATTCTTTCAACTTTCTCGAACGGACGACGACTCTCCTCTGTTACTCCTCTTTCCTCGTTGCGTGGAGCATCATTTTTCATTCTTCTCGAGCAAAAGTGTGCAGCTTCTTTGTCCGCGTGTTGATTGAGAAAGGACATGTATTCATTTTTAATTAAAGCGACAACATTTTACCACTATGGCTTGTGTTCAAACATTTTTGTTACTTCGTTTGGTGATAATTTTCGCGATCGTTGCATCAAGGATGCGTTTATTTTTATCTCTTTTCTTTTAACGACCGAGAAGTTTGATTTTTCACGATGAAGGAGCTTCGCGATATTATCTTCAGAGCAATTATCCCCCAGAATCAATCGTGTCTAGTGTCTGTCCTCATTTTGATTATAGAGTTAAGAAATATAATAAAATCGATAAAAGAAAATAAAAAAACATCATAAAAGATAACGTCATGGTATATGAAAGAATTTGGAAATAGCAACATATTATTGTTATTATTATTGTCATTATTATTATTATTATTATTCATTATTATTATTATTATTATTATTATTATTATTATTATTATTATTATTATTATTATTATTATTATTATTATTATTATTATTATTATTATTATTATTATTATTATTATTATTATTATTATTATTATTATTATTATTATTATCATTATTATTATTCATTATTATTATTATTATTATTATTATTATTATTATTATTAATTTAATTAATTAATAATGATAATTATTATTATTATTATTATTATTATTATTATTATTATAAATAATAATGATTTTTTATTGATATAATAATAATAAAAATTATTATTATTATTATTATTATTATTATTATTATTATTATTATTATTATTATAAATAATAATGATTTTTTATTGATATAATAATAATAAAAATTATTATTATATATTGTTATTATTATCATCATCATTATTATGATTATTTTAATAATAATTATAATAATAAAAAAAATAATATGTTGCTATTACTAAATATTATATACTATGAAATGATATTATATTGTGCTTTATTCTTCGACTATTATTTATTATTATTATTATCATTATCATAATTATTTCAATAATAATAATAATAATAATAATAATAATAATAATAATAATAATAATAATAATAATAATAATAATAATAATAATAATATGTTGCTATTACTTATTATATGCCATGGCATTACACTATACTGTGTTTTTTTTGCGACTATTATTCATTATTATCATTACCTTAGTCAAGCAATAATCGTCCAGTAATTACATCGATCATATATACATTGACATTACGCATATAATACAATGTCCCGAAAAAATAATCTTCAATTTCCATCTTATTTCCAGGGTCTCGGTCAAGATCCCCCGGAGATGGTCGACATGGACGAGGCTTACAGCCCAACCGACGCTCGTTCCTTCACCCCTCCACCCCAGGGCATAACCAAATTTTCCCAACCGATATTCGACAAAGTTTCCGACATAACCATACCACCGAATCTCCAAGAAATCCTGGCAAACGTGAAACGTCAAGAAACCTCAAAAGTCGATCCCTATCTCCCGTCAAAACCAAGCGCGACGTTTCTAACGTCCGTTAATACGTCGAATTATCCGAAAATCGACAAATACACGCCGAGTTTTATCAAAAATTCCACTATCGCGAACGATCGACAATCGACGATGGAAAAAACGTTTTTCGACAATATTCCATTGCCGGTCAAAGAAACGAAAAGCACATTGGGATCTTTGAGCGAATCGGATTTGATTAAAAAAGCCGAAGAAGAATTGGCAGCTGTCGCCGCTGCCACAGCTGCTGCGGAAGCTGCAGCGGCCGAAATTGCAGCAGCCGCAGCAGCCGCAGCTGAATCGGAAGCTCAAGCGATCGCAAAAGCTTCGACGATGTTGACAACGACGACGTCGACGCCTCCACCCCCTCTTCCACCGCCTTTGAACGTTTTGCAATCGCAAAATATCATCGTTCCCACGCAATTTACGACCCCACCACCAACATTGAACGTTCCACCGCCCACGATTTTTCCCGTTCAACGAGAAACGATTCACGAAGTTTCTTATCCCTCATCGTCGTCGTCCGCTCCCACGTTTTCCATCCCACCGACGTCAAATGTCACGGAAAACGTGAAAAAATCTAACACTTGTTTGATATTGGAACAACCGAAACCTCCGGGTTTGGAAGACGAAGATCTGCCGATTTTTCCGACGATCGTACAACCGAAAATGGAAATTTCTGTATCACCGAGTACGCAAAAATTTTTACCAAAAACCGGTATTGTGCTCAGTGTTAAGCGCAAAGTTGGCGAAGACGGGACAACTTCCACGCCGGTTAAAACTCCAAGGACAAAATCTCGATGGGGTCAAGGACCCACGGAGTGAAGTTTATTTTTTTTAACACCCGGTACAGTGTAGAATCAAATTTTTTTTCCTTCTGTTTTTATTTTATTTTTTTATTTTTTTTTATTTTTTTTTATTTTGAAAGGGAAAAAAAATGTATTGAATTTTGCGAACGCTGTCGTTAAATCGGCGGAGATTTTGGGGATTTTTCGCCAGAGATTTATCGTAGTTTTTCTTTGTTTATCTTCCAGAAGTTCGTCGTCGACGTGAAGAAATTGTTCCGATTTTTAGGAAAAATCGGGGCAACGCTGTTGTATTTAATATCTTTTTTTTTCTTTTTTTTTTTTTAAAGATTATTATGGAATTAAGAAGTATTTTGTGTATCATCGGTTTGATAATTTTCGGCACAGTTATTGCAACGATTTATCGTGATGAATCGAAGATTCGTCGATGATCGTTCGACGATGGAGAAAAACGAAGGAGAAAAAAGATAAAGAAATACTTCCTATGATATTTAGAGACGATATGGATTATTGTAGTACGTTTTATTGTAATAATCTTGCGCAGCTCGTTGAAGTTAATTATTCTTACTTTCTTTCTTTCTTTCTTTTTTTTTTAACGACTTGAAAACTATTTTGACGAATAAGGCCGTTGCATTTTATTTAATTTAAAAAAAAAATTTTTTTTTTATGTTTTTTAAATTGTTTTCTTTTGTTGAGGGGTTTGGTTTTTCTTTGAGAAATTCGAGAGCAAGGCCGAAGGCTCGATTGCGAAATTGTAAACCCACTGTCAACCCTCGTTGACTCGATCGCCCATTCCTTTTTTTTTTTTCTTTTTTAATTTCGTTCTCGATCCTGATACGGGCATTCTCGATAAGATATCAGTGTAAATACCAAGATAAGCATTTGGAAGAGTACGCGGAAATAATAATTAAAAAGATAAAAATAATAATAATATTAAATGAATGAATAAATAAATTTAAAAAATAAACGCCGTGCAAGCACGCGCGATTGTCGCGTTATCTTTGCGGAGGAAATTAGTTTTACGGTTGTTACGTTTGTAAATAGCCCGACGGCGAGGGAGGATTGCGAAATACGGTAGAACGAACGAATTTTTGTGTAAAATTGTTATGCAGTACGGAAGAATATTAAAAATTAAATAAATAAATGAGATAAAAATGAAAGAAAAATACACGAAAAAAGTGGAACCGCTCTTAAAAATGCGCGGTAATTAATCGAAAAAAAAAAAAAAATAAAGAAAGATGAACGTAAAAAAAAAAAATAATATTGGCTGTGTATTGTATAATTCTACAGGAGATATATTTATGAATACACGGGGCTTACTCGATTTCGGGATTGTAAAATTTTGCAAGGCGATTTTAATGATTAGTAAAGATTGATGATATAATTATATATCTCCGATTTATCTATGTGTAATTTCTCCCTCTACGGTAGGGTCGCGATATTATCATTATTATTATTATTTTGATTTTTTTTTTCTTGCTAGTTTTTTTTGTTGTTTTTTATTTTGATTTTTCGCATCAATGGAAAAAGTACTGCACTGTTTTATGTACGACGACGTATGGAAAATTTATAATGTTCTTCTATTGTGAGGTATTTATAGTGCGAGGTACAAAGTAATTGTAACTGTATATTTGAGAAAAAAAAACTGTAATTACTGTAACCACGACGAGGCAGTTCGCTTTCTATTGATAAAAAAAAAAAAAGAAAAGGAAGCAATGAAAAAATGGAAAAAAGTCGTGACCGCTGTAAAAATGCGTTTCTCCTGAATTGATCGATAAGTTTGTTCTCGAATTTTGAGGCATTTTGGAAGCCGGCCTTTTTGAAACGGCGACGGCGAATTGTTGGCGCGATCCATCGAAAGCTTGTTCGTTATTCGTACATATCGGGTGTGTACAAAAAATGTAGCGGACGATGAAAACCGAAGCATGGAACTCGATTGGAGTGGGAGCGTTCGAGTGGACAGAAAAGAAAATAGGGGAATTTTACGAATTATTATCTCGAAAACTATTTGTTCGATTTTATTCAGGTTTGTTTTATTCGAAAGTATACATGTTGAGGTATGCTGGGGAATTTTTTTATAAATATATATCGACTGGGAGCGCTGCTGTCGTGGCCGGCGTAAAAAATGTCCCTCGCTCGCACGGTCCGCGTTCCCCAAGATTACACGCGATCGGTTGATGCGAAACAAAAATTTCAAAAAGATTCTCAAAATGTAATGTACGATGACCTTCGCAACGTAGGATTTTTTTGAAAAAAACATTTTTTCACGAAATGGCGGACGATCGAACTTTACATTCATTTTTCAACCTTAATTTTCGACCTTTCTGGCTTGATAAAAACAATAATTGAGTGAAAAAAATCCTACGTTGCGAAGAACATCGTAGATTACATTTTGAGAATCTTTTTTGAAATTTTTGTTTCGTATCAACCGACCGCGTGTAATCTTGGGAACCGAAGACCGTGTGAGCGAGGGACATTTTTTACGCCGGCCATGACAGCAGCGCCCCCAGTCGATATATATTTATAAAGAAATTCCCCAGCATACCTCAACACGAGTACTTTCGAATAAAATAAACCTAGATAAAATCGAACAAATAGTTTTCAAAATAATAATTCCTAAGATTCACCTATTTTCCGCGCTGTTTACTCGGACGTTCCCCCTTAAGTCACGCAATAGAACGTTATGCCTTTCATTGTTTTTAATCAACATTTTTTTCTTTTCTACATTTATATATATTTTTCTAACAATGATCGGCAGTTCGACTTTATTAGCGGTAATAACGAGAATTTTGTTCACACTCTTGCGATGTTGTACCGCAGAATTATGAGTAAAAAAAGAAAACTAGAAAGATTCAACCGTCATAGTTGAATCGTCGTAAAAGACATATAAGTAGAAGAAACGTAACACATTTGTTATCTTAATTTTCTAATTTTTTCCTTTATAATAATTTTGCTATCTTTCAATTTTCATTGACATTAAAACTGCCCGACAAAATGCAACAAAACTGCATCGCCTGCCCTCACACGAAACTGCATAACTATTTATTCATTCCCTCAAAGGGTATGAAGCACATAGAAATCGACTTGGTTGTAGATGTAAATTCAATCCTTCGAAACTTCCGTAATCGTAAAACCGTTATTATTTGCAAAATCATCTTCCTCAACCTCTTCCACCTATCTCTAAGTTGCAAATCGTTGCAATACTAACGAGACCATTGCGATTCTTTCACACGAAGATAAATAATAATAGAATGAATAAAATAAATGAATAAATAAGAAGAGAAAAATATAATAATTAAGAAATATTTGCAAGAATTAGATTAACGAATCTTACTTATATATTATTATTATTATTATCATTAATAATTAATCCGTAGTCGGGATAATTTTGGAAACGACTGCGTGTAAAAAGTGCGCTTCGAGGCGTCGCAATGATCTTATTAATGTTTCAACTGCATTGGATTGTAATGTTGCACAATTATCACATGTAACTATCGATTCGTTTAATTTACGAGATAAAAAAAAAGTACGGCGTGGTTTAAAAAAAAAAACAAACAAATTAATAGATTAAAGAACGTCAGCGTAACGTTACATTTTTTTTTTTTGCTATAGCATTAATTTGTAACCGTATTATTGATTGTCACGAATAAAGTAAAAATGTAATCTTCAAGACGTTGATGTGTACGATGAGAATTTTGTTTATTTTCCTGCATCTTCTCGTCAGAAAAAAAAAAGTTTCGATCAATTTTTACCAAATTTGATACGTCGAGAGGCTAAATGATATTCTATGCCTTTAGTAAATTGCTTTCTCCAGGAGAAGGCGAACAAATAGTGATAAAATACGATACGACGGTAATTCCCGAATTAGGTTAGCCCGTCGTGTATCTAATTAATTATTTTCATCGATTCCAATGAATTTTCATCGCATTTGTCAACGGATCGCCAGTCCATCGGTCCTTATCACCTACGTCCGCAAGAAATAAACCGAACACTGAAGATCGCGGGTGTTCGAAGTATCGTCCGATGATAAGGCGATATATATCGCTCAACAATTTTCAATCTGTCAAGTGCATTCACAACAAACCTATACAAATATTTATTTCAGCGATTTACGAACATCGAAAGGAATGATTAATGAAAAATCCACAAAATCGTATTTAACTTTTTTTTTTCCATTTGTAATTTGCTTTTTTTACGAAGCGATTTTATTTTTTAGCAGTGCGACGTGTGAATAAGAGATGGACATTTATTTAATGAAAATTCGTTTATCATACTTATATTAACGAACGATAATTGATTATAATATTTGCTTTCTATTACAATTTATTTATCTTTTTTTGTATTTGATATTATAATTTTATTATTTATTACATTTACATTTATTCATTTACATTTATTATAATTTCATTTCTGATATCATAATCCAATGTGGAACAATAATTCATCCAAGTTTATGTGATTCATGATAATATCATCATTATATTATTCTATTTATTTGCAAGAAATTTATTGAATAATTATCCAATATTATTCCATTTTTCAATATTATACAATATTATTATTGTTATTTGTTATATTAATTATCATTAATATTTAATTATCATCAATTTACTAATTTATTCATTTAGTAATCTACTAATCTATTTCCAATTCGCTAAAAAAATAATTCAAAAAAATTAAACTTCTATAATAATCATTAAATATTTATCCAACCAAAAAAGTACCAATAATCCAATACAATCTCAATAATTCATCGAACGCCGATCCCCCAGCGTGAATTACGTCTATAACGAAATCCCTGCCGGAATTTCATTCATTCTCGGCAAAAACATCGATCGTGAATCCATTTCTTGTATGTTCCGGTCATTACGCAACACGTGCGTGTTACGTACAATGCATGAATGTACGACGTTGCTTCACGACAATGATTTAAACGGGGAACCTTGAACCGTTATCTCCTCGTGCGAGCCGCCATGTCGCGCAATGACTATGCACGAAACTTACGAGATACGGCGGAGCGCGAACGAAACAGAACGGGGCTCTGTTTATTATCGCCCGGACATCGAAAGGGCCCGATTGTTTATCGCGTCGATAGTCTGACGCGAAAAATCGTTCTAATCAGCGCGAAGCTAATGACATTCGGTTTAACGAGCGTCACTCGAGCTTCGAACGTCTCTTTGCAAACGTCAAAAAATGAACGTCAGGCAACGTAAAGTAAGTTATTTTTTTTTTTGTTTGATTTATCATTATTTTTTGTGTGAATTCAAAATCATATTATAACATCGCAATGCAATTCGATGTTTTGGATATGATTATGATGTCAATCGTTTTGTCCTTTTCGCGCTGAAATTGATTAAAATTGCTCGACAAAGTGACAAAGGTTTCACAGTCCATCGCAACGAGAAGATCGGATTGAAAAAAAAAACGGCAAAAAAACAAATTCGGCGGCTCCGTGATTGACATTCGTGTCGTCGTGCTCGGTCGGTAAATAAAAATGGTAAACAAATCGTTTTTATTTCATCAAGTGTTGAAACCATCTTTGGGTAACGAGAAATCTTGCATCATACTCAATTACGAGAAGAAACGTGCGATATTTTCCTTTCATCCCGAAGCCTTCGGCATTCTTGAAAATTGAAACAATAAAAAAATAATTTTACTGTTTTCGTGTTACCGACCGAGTAGGTTTCGTCTCTCGATTCGAACAGATGCGACGTACGTCGTCTTCTGGATCAAAGGCGCGAACGATTGCTTGCGGGATTAAAAAATTGGATCAATCGTTCTCGTCTTTGATCCGAGAGATTAATTACGCCGGAGAAAAGTACTTTGCCGTTTTTCGGTTACCGACCGAGCGGCGGCGAACCTCCATTGCGAGCGGTCGAAGTAATAAATATAACAATAATGACGGTCGCACGAAAAGTGACGGAAAAATCTCGCAGATGTCAAATTATCTCGATTATTTGCGGAAACCATGTGACAAAGGTGGCGCGATATCACAAAACGACATTGGAAACGTGTCGTTCGAAGCAGTTCGAAGCACAAATGTACACGCGTGGCCCTCGGGGTCGTGCGAGACACATAACAAGTTACACGTAGATCTACACAGACCGAATAAATTCGTAACTTCATTCTGGAGCTTTCCAACCGCGAGATCGTTCCGTTTTTTATATTCATTTGACAAAATCTTTTGGTCTACAAATATCGGAAAATTGGCTAAATGCGATATATCCTCGTAAGTACAGGCTTGTGGTGCAATCATCGGTCGATTGAGGTGCCCGAGTTAAATGACAATTCGTCGTTATGCTCGAGCAAAGGTTATTTTTAACACATTTAACGACGGGAATTTTTTTTATAATTTTTATTTGTTCATTTTTCTATTTTTCTTCATTTATTTGCAATTAAGGGATCAAGGCTCGCTTGGGATGAATATTGCACAGTGTTGTTTTTGATACGCAATCTGTTTGATGGTCGGCTGATGATATTTTCATTCGTCGAGCTGAGATTTGCAGCGGATCATTTATTGATTAATTTCTTGGCCATTGGCCATCTAATTATGTTATCAGCAAATTATATTTTTATGACAAGGAATTTGTCGTTCGTGGCCATAGCCGGACAGTTTTACACTTATAGACAATTTTCTAGACCAATTTGAGGGAATAAAAAAATATTCAATCATTAAGAAGCAAAGAGTTTAAAGAAATGTTGATATAAATTTATTGCTTCCTTGTTGTAATTCCAAAGAATAGTGATTCTGTGATTCAATTACTATTTTCCATGGCAAATTGGCTAACTAATTATTCTTCCAGCAAATTATATTTTTATGACAAGGAATTTTTCATTCGTGGCCATAGCCGGACAGTTTCACATTTATAGATCATTTTCTTGAGATAACTCGGCATATAATATAATAATATTCAATGAAACTATTATGAAGCCACTCGCTCATTCATTTCCATAACTCGAACGATTGAAAAACCAATCATCAAAAATTGTCACAACCGCTACCTCTCCTCCAACAATTCTAATTATTCTCAACAAAATCCTGCATCTTCCAGGTAAACGCCGAAGATGAAACAAGGCCAAAATCCTACGCGGCACCCCGTTCGAAGGAAACAAACGGTCTGGGCAGAACATGGTTCCTCATGATCCTAGTCCTCGGCGGCTTGTTCATGGGTTACGTAGCCATAGCGAACGACCTCAAACCAGTCCGAATGGGAACGTCGGCTCTCGACAATCTCGCTTATTCCCTCAATCTTCACAAACCCTTCTACGTCGTCATAATAGACGCGGGATCCACCGGCAGTCGCGTATTGGCTTTCACGTTTCACTCGTCCCTAGTCAACGGCAAGCTAATTCTCGATCACGAACTCTACGAACAAACCAAACCGGGTCTGAGCTCGTTCGCGGACGATCCCAAATCCGCAGCTTATTCTTTGGCGGAATTGTTGGAAAAAGCAAAGACCGTCGTACCAAAATCCGAATGGAAAAATACACCGATATCCATGAAAGCCACAGCGGGATTGAGATTACTTCCGGCTAACAAAGCTTCGGCCATACTCGACGAATGTCGAAAATTATTCGACGATTCGGGTTTTTTCGTTACGAAAAATTCCGTTTCGATAATGGAAGGCACGGATGAGGGTATTTACGCTTGGTTCACGGTTAATTTTTTGTTGGATCGTTTCAACGGCGAAACGTCGAGCGATTCGACCGTAGCCGCTCTTGATCTCGGCGGTGGTTCGACCCAAGTTACTTTTGCTCCTCGCGAAACTGATGTCGAAAAATTGGAAAAACACATTTACGCGATCAATGTTTTCGGTCGTAACATGAGCATATACACTCACAGCTATTTGGGCATGGGTTTGATGGCAGCGAGAAGAGAAATTCTCACGAGTGGCAGAATTAAGGAAGATTCGGGAGACGATGAGACGATTGAGATTCATTCGGAATGCATAAATCCGATAATTTCGAAGGAATGGGTTTACGGGGGACAGAAATATCTTGTTAAGGGATCGTTGAATCCTTCGCACAAGGTTATTAAGGCGAAGAACAAGGCGCAAATCGGCGAGGACAGACCCATTGTTGGTTTCGACAAGTGTTCCAACGTCGTTAAAAATTACGTGGGTAGGATTAGGAACAAACCTGTGGGGTTGAAGCACCATCAAGTCAACGCGTTTTCGTACTATTTTGATAGAGCCACGGAGGTACGATTTTTATTTTTATGATTCGATGGAGTTTTATCGTGGTGGAGGGGGCGGTTGATTTTTTTCGAGAGGTATTTTGACGGTGACGAATTTTTTTTTTGGTAATTAGGGGGAATATTTTTGATTTTTTTGATCGATGGATCGATTAATTGTTTTCAAGGGTATTTGACATTGACGATTTGGCAGCATATTATTTTGATTAATGGATAAATTCATTTTTTATGGTTGAATATTTTTTTATTTTATTTTATTTTTGTTTCCAAATTTTATTTTGATATTGGAACGGAAAATTGTTTTGACCGAGGGATCGATCGATCATTCTTAGGGGTATTCTCGAAAGTACTATTTTCTATCGACGATTGAGGGGAAAATTGTTTTGATCAATGAATAAATTCATTTTTTAGTCAAAGATTTTCATTTTTTTTTTAATTTAAATGTTTCAAATTTATTGAGATATTGGAACGGAATATTATTTTGACCAAGGGATCAATCGATCATTTTCAGGGGTATTTTCGGAAGTACTGTTTTCTGTTGATGATTTGACAGAATATAATTTTGATTAATGGATAAATTCATTTTTTTTTTTGGTCGAGAATTTTATTTTTTATTCAAATATTTTGAAAAAATTTATTTGAACATTGGGACGGAATATTATTTTAACCAAGGGTTCAATTAATTATTTTTAGAGATATTTTTGCAAAAATGGTATTTTCCATCGACGATTTGACAGAATATAATTTTAATTAACAGATAAATTCATTTTTTTTTCCAGTTAAAAACTTGCGTTATTATTTAATTGTTTAATTATTTTTTTTTTTCGTTTATCCACAGGTTGGATTGATAGACCCGAAAACCGGTGGAGTTATAACCGTCGATGCGTTTCACAAAGCAGCCAAGGCGGCTTGTGAATATCCGAACGCGGATCAGCCTTTCATGTGCCTGGATTTGACCTTTATCTCCGTTTTGCTCGTAGAAGGCTTCGATCTCGAACCGGATACCAAACTATTCGTAAGCAAACGCTCGTTCTTATCCAACAAACGCACAATACCAACACGAAAAAAAAAAAAAAAAAAAAAAAAATCTTTACACTTTATCAACCCGTCTTTTCTTCTTATCTCAAAAAAAAAAATCTCATTTCCAGCTTTACAAGAAGATCAATCATCACGAACTCAGTTGGGCTCTGGGTTCCGCATTCAGTCTTCTTCAAAAAGATTTTTAAACGAATCCCGACAATGGAATAAATAACGTTTCCATTGAGTCGAAGATGAAGAGATAAAACACAAACACCGACAATATTCTGACGATCTTTCTATGTCACTTTTTGTCGCGTAATCCGTCGATCATTCGAAACTGACGCAGCCAATCGTGAGGCGGTGAGACGGTTTAGTTTTGTAAAGAAAAAACGGTTGAATTCATCCGACGAAAAAATTGGAAATATTTTTTCGGTATGAAAGAATGACGAAAAGTAAAAATTAAAAAAAGTGCATCGAAGTATTACGAGGAGGAGCATTCGAGTGGACAGAAAAGAAAATAGGGGAATTTTACGAATTATTATCTCGAAAACTATTTGTTCGATTTTATTCAAGTTTGTTTTATTCGAAAGTATACATGTTGAGGTGTGCTGGGGAATTTTTTTATAAATATATATCGACTGGGAGCGCTGCTGTCGTGGCCGGCGTAAAAAATGTCCCTCGCTCGCACGGTCCGCGTTCACCAAGATTACGCGCGATCGGTCGATGCGAAACAAAAATTTCAAAAAGATTCTCAAAATGTAATGTACGATGACCTTCGCAACGTAGGATTTTTTTGAAAAAAAACATTTTTTCACGAAATGGCGGACGATTGAACTTTACGTTCATTTTTCAACCTTAATTTCCGAACTTTCTGGCTTGATAAAAAAAAATAATTGAGTGAAAAAAAATCTTACGTTGCGAAGGGCATCGTAGATTACATTTTGAAAATCGTTTTTGAAATTTTTGTTTCGTATCAACCGACCGCGTGTAATCTTGGGAACCGAAGACCGTGCGAGCGAGGGACATTTTTTCACGCCGGCCATGACAGCAGCGCCCCCAGTCGATATTTATTTATAAAAAAATTCCCCAGCATACCTCAACACGTGTACTTTCGAATGAAACAAACTTGGATAAAATCGAACCAATAGTTTCTGAGATAATAATTCCTAAAATTCACCTATTTTTTCCACTGTCCACTCGGATGTTCTTCCTTAAGGCGTAACGATACATCGACTCGCCGAGGGCGAGTGAGATAGCACCGTCGGCTACTACGCCAGAGCCGGAGACATAACGGCTATCAAATGTATCACCTTCGGCTTCATACAACCGCGAAAAATTTCAAGACCGGTGAGAAAAGTTGTTGGATATGATATAGAATATTTTATACTCGAGCGAGAATGTGGCATCATTTTTTTTCGTTGTTCAGTCAATTAAATCAATTAGATAAATTTGAGATCAACGGATGATCAATTCGCAGTGATTTAAATTCACATGTATTATTATAATAATTACTATTATTATTATTATTATTATTTATCTTTACGAAAACTAGTTAGGTGACGGAATTATAATTGCAAATGATTTTTTTTTTTTTTTTTTTCACATTTCCGTGGGTAGAATATTTTACGTTTGACAATCGAGTGACAAACGTTCAGAAATTACGTTCTTTGCACTGCAAAAAAAAAAGAGAAGGAAAATCTTGGTTATGTTTTTGAATTTATAGGTGTACAGTTTTTATGTACAGCCTCACACAAATGCTTATCGTGTAAATAGTTGAATTTATGTAAATTTTCATGAATAACGACGTTTGATTGACGAAATCGTCGTTAATTATTGTATCATACATTGTACGTTTGCGAGAAACTGAAAAAAAAAAGACAGATAAACGAATCACACACATCGACTTTAGTGCCTTTGAGATCGAAAATGGTGCTTTTTAAATAAAACTCATGATCTCCAGTTTATGCGTGTTGTTGTCGTTATTATTTAATTGGACTGAATCAAACGTACCAGAGACATTGTTCTTTCAAAGAGAAATGATAACATTTTGTTACAAATAAACGGAATTATTAGAAAAAAATATCTTAACGATTTGTATAAAACATTTGAATTAATTATAATTAATATTAATGATAATTAATTCATTAATTCATTTTTTATAATTTCTCTGAATGGTAATAATTTGTCGTGTAATAAATTCCCGCGCTTTTCGTATTTTATTTCTTCCCCGCCATTTTGTGTTTCGTTAGGTAGATATATACGTTGGCAAGTTTTTTTCTTGCTCTATAAACCTGTCCGCGTCCATTTTTCGAATCAATGAATTTTAATCAATTTTTTAGATCGAAGTGAAAGTTTCAGGAAGCAAAAAAAAACCTGTTTCGCCATCTTCGAGATTTCAAATGAATTTTTCCCCCTTCTAAAACTTCAATTTCAAGACCCAGAAAACCGATAAAAGTTTAATCACTTCCAAAAATCAAAGCACATGAATTCATAAACCCCTAAAAGTACTCGCGAACGAATAAACCCAACTTTACCAAACAAATCTAAAAATTGCGGGAAAAAAATAAACCCCAAAAAACCCGCGCAATTTAAAACCCAACCCGACAAAACGCGCCAACCTTTTCCCCAACCCGCGACCAGAACGCAGAAGAGAGGGGGAAAAAAAAAGTCTATATTTCTTCCAAATAACCCAAACAAATATTTCAAACCTCTTTTCCCTCTCCTCCGCTTCTTTTTCCCGCCCGCCCGTCGCGGAAGCAGACTATTCTCACGAGTTCGGAGATAAATAAAAAACGCTACGGACTGGAAACACCGCTCGTGCGATCCAACGCAAAAAACTAACGTCTCGATACGACTCGAGAAGCCAACGGCCAACATCGCGACCGTTTGTCGCGCAACCAACCGTGACCTCTGCGAAAAATTCCTCCGTCGCGATCCGACGAAAATCCAACGACCCAACTCAGTCTGAACAAGATGTTGAGGAACGACAACCTCACGTTCATTCGTTCCAAACGACATGCATGACAATTCTCGACGATCCCGCGTTTGCAAAAGAAAGAAAAAAAATAAACAAACAAATAAACTTGGGAGTTGCGTGATAACGTGTCGGGTGTAACGACGGAATCAATTAAATCCGCGAAATTGATTGCACATAAATGAACGTCACCAACGGACTTACGACAACCGCTTCCGTAGCTAGTGCAGTCGTTTGCCGTAAATTGCACCTTCCAACCATTCATCAACAATTCAAGGTAATCGCAAGATCGTTTATTCTACTTTTTTTTCTTGTGTTTATTTCATCGCAATTTTTTTTTTTTTTCTGCACGCTGGATTCTACTGAATTTACGAATATCAGACGCGTTTGTTTTTATTTATTTACGTTTGTTTTTACTCGTTGTTTACTTGTTTTTTTGGGAATTTTTGTTTTCATTGATCTTTCGATTGATTTTTGCAAAATTTCGGCGCTCCCTCTGCCGCGTTTGTCACGCAAATTCAAGCCCCGTGGAGTGCGTAACAATTTTTTTTTTTTTCTTTTTCTAACCGCCAATCGTACGAGATAACAATTTTTCCTTTTTTTTTTTTGTTCGTACACACAAACGTGCTTTCGTTAAAGTGGTCTTGGTTTTTCCTCTACGGTCTCATTAATATCGCACATTGCCCCGCAGCCATATCGGTTTTTTGTCGTACCGCTCGAGGATTTGACATTTGCACTTGCGACTTGTATTTTTTTTTTTTTTTTAATTCTTCAGATTATTCGCACAATCGAAGGTGCGAGACACTCGTTTACCAGAAATCTTGGCGACAGTTCTCGCTCGCCCGGGTGCGTTACGTTTGCCACCGGCGCGCGCGGACCGGATTCTATGCGTTACGACCGAAAGGAATCCGAGTGGGCGACGATGAGCCAAACGGTTGGAAAATATTGCAAACCTCTAAATTGCGAGACCGATGTGGAAATTTACGATATACCTAACGGCGCGTCCATGAACGCGACGCGAACCTGCGACAATCCTATGAGAACGATCGTGGAAATAGATCTGACCATGGAAGGCGACGCGACCACGGAAACCAAACAAGTTTGTCAGACCGCAATGACGAAGGCGAAATACAACAGCATACGCACGTGGAGACCCGTTTCGGCAGGTGAGAGAGCGAAACGAATTTTACGTCGTTTGGTTGCGAATGTTTTTTTTAATTGTCACGAGTTGATTGTTACGAAAGATCCGATCGATTTCAGCCCAGCCGCCTGTAAATCCGGACGTCCACTTTGTACTGAGAATCCTTTCTTACAATATTCTCGCACAAATTCTGTTGGATAATCACTTTTACTTGTATCGAGAGCACGACGACGCCGCTCTGAGTTGGGAAAAGAGGAAGGTGCTCGTGCAGCAGGAGATATTTAACGCCAAAGCCAATGTTGGTTGAAAACAAAACAGAAACGAAACGAAAAGAACTTATTTTTTTCGAAGGGTTATGTCTGGTTGTTCGCGAGGAAATTGAAAGATTTTTCTTTTGAGCCATTCTGACGTGATTTTATTGAAATGCAGTGTACATTATCGATTACAACATTTTTTGAGTTACTTTGATGCATTTTTTCATGAAAAAATGTTCAGGTTTGAGGGAACTATTGTTGTTGTCCCGAAACACCTGTCTTCGAAGATCACTCAAGGATCTGCACATGAGCATGATATCTCTGGATAGTCAATCGAAATTTAAAAAAAAAAATTAAAAAAGTCTAGCGAAATTTCGATTATTTAAATAATTATTGGGTCAAAAATCTGATTTTTTTAATCTCAAACGTGCTTTTCGGAAAAATTGACACTCGCGGAAATCGAAATTTCGTTGAGCTCTTCATTCACGAACCGCGTTCAATACAATACAAAAAAAATTCTTTTTCATTCCACGTTCACTGGCAAGTAATCTTAAAAAAAGGTGTTTCGTAACAACGGCAATAATTCCTTCAAAATTCAAAATTTCTTCATGAAAAAATACATCGAAGTACCTCAACACTTGTAATTAAAACTGTATACGGTATTTTCAATAAAATTACGTCCACATGGGTCAAAAAAATCACGAAAATCCCTCATTTTTCCCGAAAACAATTAGATAAAACCCCTCAAAAAATAAATTTAAAAAAAAAAAACAGATCTAAAGAAAAGTTGTTTATTGCTAACGAAGGAGCGTGATGTAGCTGAGCGTTTTTTCGGAATGTTTCGCAGGTGATATGCCTCCAAGAGATGCAGCTCGATCATCTTTGCGATTTTGTCGCCGCTTTTAAGGTCGCGGGTTACCGTTATCTGTTCAAAAAACGCACGAACGACAAGCAAGACGGTCTGTTGCTGCTCTACCGAGCCGATCAGCTCAAACTCGTTGATAACGCTAAGCTCGAGCTTTACCAATCGGGGATTCATATTCTCAATCGCGACAATGTCGCGATAATTGCGAAATTTTCTCTCGTCGAAGATCCGGCGACTCACATTGTAATATCGACGACCCACCTTCTGTACAATCCCCAACGGAATGACATCAGACTGGCTCAGACGCAATTGTTGCTTGCCGAGCTCGAAAGAATTGCCTTCATTGAAACCACCAAGTGAGCACATTTTTTAAATTTTATTCTACAATTTTTCATTCATTTATCATTATCAATAAATCAATTATATTATTGCTATTATTATTATTATTATTATTATTATTATTATTATTATTATTATTATTATTATTATTTTTATTATTATTATTATTATTATTATTATTATTATTATTATTATTATTATTATTATTATTATTATTATCAATAAATTAATTATATTATTGCTATTATTATTATTATTATTATTATTATTATTATTATTATTATTATTATTATTATTATTATTATTATTATTATTATCCTATCTTCTATTTTTGTTCATTGATAAAAAAATTAATAATATATATATATAATATAATATTTTATATTATGTTATATCATAATATATTATTAATTTTTTTAACAATGAATAAAAATAGAAGATAATAATAAATAATAATAATAATAGTTTAATAATATAATAGCAATAATATAATTAATTTATTGATAATAATAAATAAATATATACCATAAATATATGTATATATAATATTTATTAAATATTATATATATAATAATAACAATACTCTAATCTTAACTATGATATCATATTTATTTATTTATATTATATTATATTTATTATTCTCAAAGAATTATTATTTCGATAATTTTTTCTTACGTTTTCTTTTTCTCCAGAAATGGTCCACGATATCATCCGATAATATTGTCGGGAGATTTTAATCTCGAGCCACACAGTGCAGTTTACAGGTTTATAACCGAAGGCTCGTTCGAATACAATGGCAAAGGGCGCAGTCTCGAGGTTGAACCGACTCGAGTCATCGGAAAATCTTTGATTCCCCCGTGTTTGCTCGTAACTGACAATTGTCAACACATGAATATCTTGACGAAGCGTCTGAAAGGCAAAGGCAGTGGCGCGACGATGGTGAGAAAAATGCAAATTATGACCAATAACGTCACGATTTTTATCCTAGGTTTTTTTTATTTTTAACTTATTATTATCTTTTTTGTCTTCTATTACTTTTGCTTTTTTAATGACAGAGAGAATTGTGAACACGGTTGATTTGAGATCTCGCTGGATGGATATTAAAAAATCACAATAATTCGTGAAATTTGAGGAACAAATTTCGATAGAATAATAATACATAAATTATTTAAGTATTTTCCACTACATAATTTAGTAGTTACAAATTTATGAATGAAACACGGTCGCTTATGGAAAAACAGCTTCCGCAAACGTTAATGGTTGCAAGACGAACGGAACGAAAACGCCGTGAATTCTGAAAAAAATTATATCACCAAGATTTAGGATCAACCACGCGCCAATATCGTCAAATTTCACTTCAATTATAATTAAAAGCCATAAATCAACATTTCCAATTATCAATTCGTCATAAGTTCAGCTATTTTTAAAGCCAAACACTTGAGACACGATCCAGACTCGCAAATCCACGATTCACCCAGTGAGACCTCAATAAAAAATCAAAATCTTCGAAAAATCGTTCGATCACAAAAATAAATTAAAATCATCTTCCAACGATCCTTTTTTTTTTTTCTTCATCTGTTTCCGAAAGCTCGACAACATGAGCGAAAAAAAGAACAAGGCGAGTTTGCGTTGCGACAAAAGCAAGGTCGCGAATTCCGAGAATAAGGACGAGGTTGCGACGAATATCGGCGAATGTCAAAAAGTAAAAATAACCGAAGGACAATACGTCGAATTTTCTTCGGGAACGTTGACGCATCCGTTCAATTTGCAAAGTCTCTACAAACACTCGAAGAAAAACGGCGAATCCGAAGCGACGACGCATCAAGAAAAATGGATAACGGTCGATTATATTTTTTTCGACGGCGTCGAAGCCGTCGATAGATACGATTTGCCGACCGTCGACGAGTGCAAACGTCTTCCGACGATACCGAACAACGTCGTCGGAAGCGATCATCTGTGCATCGGCGCGACTTTCAAGATAAAAAAACTTAAAAAAAAATTTAAACTATAGAATGAGAATGATGAGAACGAAGAGAAAAAAAAACTAACGATAATCGTCGTTGTAAATAAGATGTCTATTAATATTATTTTTTCAATAAAAATGGAGGAGATCTTCGGAATCATTATTTTTTCAAATGAATTATCGCTGTTATCACCATTGAGACGTGAATATTTCGGACTTTAGAGTTTGAAGTTGAAATTTTCTATGTGGCTTGAGCTTAAATGATTTAATGAGGTTTTCGGAGGTGGAAGGACGAATGATGAATAAAAATAAATAATTGGACTGAATGATAATAGAATTGATATATTATTATTATTTATAATAACAGGGAAATAATGTGATAATGATAATGATAATAGTAACAATAATGACAACGTTGAAAAAATAATAATAATAAGAATACTAATTGAAATATCGCTGATAAAATAATAATAATTTGACAAATAATAATAATAATAATAGCAACAATAACAACAACGATAGTAATAATAAGAATATTAATTGAAATATCGCTGATGAAATAATAATAACCTGACGAATAATAATGATGATAATAATAGCAACAATAACAACAACTAATAAAAATAATAATGATAATAATAGCAAAATAACAACAACGATCGTAATAATAAGAATACTAATTGAAATATCGCTGATGAAATAATAATAATCTGAATAATAATAATAATAATATAATTTGGTGAATAATCCCCAAATTACAAAAAGTCATACGATTCCTTCGAATTTCTAAACGCCATCATCTTTATATTTTTCTTCGTACAGCAATTATCTAATACATTAATAATAATACTAACAATAATTTTTTTTTATGTTTTCTCATTTTTTTTTACAAAAGTAGCAAATAATATAAAACATTAAGATTATTTGTACATGAACGATTTTCGCGTATTATCGTTGACAGCCGATCATAAAATTTGTTCAAGTTAAAAAAAAAAAAAAACGATTTATTCGATAAGAAAACAGAAGAAGTTGGTTAAGAAACTAAATTACAAAAATTGTATAGGTTCTATTTTGGCGCTACCCATCTGAACTCTCGACGGTTCGTACTCGACAACGCAAGTCTTACCAACCGACAATTCCGTCGGTCTTTCAGCGCACTCCTTGTCGCAAAATTTCGCAAAATCGCGAAATTTAACTTGCAACTCGACCTTGCCGCCGTTCGGTCCAACGGAAAATTCGCACTTGAGCTTCTTCAATTTTCCCCTCACGCAACAGCTCAAAAAACGATAATCCGTCGTGTAAATTTCGTGCATATCCGTCAATTTCAAATTCAAATCTTGTCTAATAATTCCGGTGAGAAAAACATCGTCGATCCAAAAAAGATTTTGCCAACTGTAACATCTTCGAACAATTTTCATGGCCGAATCTCGACTCGCAACGTACAACCAACCGGACAAAAAATCCGGATAAACATCGCCGTTAAATTCGTCCTTCGTGACGAACCATTTGTTCGCGGGTTCGCGTACGGGTCTCATATTTTTCAAAACATAACCGGCGAGCGAAGAATTTTCAAATTTTTTCGTTTTCAATTTGTTCAATATATCGTAAAGATCAACGACTATATCGTCGTCTTGTTTGACGATGAAACGTGATTTTGGACAATTTTCCGTGGCCCAACGAAGACCCATGAGATGTTTGTACGTTAAATTGCGATAAGCTTCGTTGAAATTGCCTTGAACGATGTCGCGAAAACGATTGGCTTCGTTTTGCAGAGCCAATTGCGTAACGGATGTTTTTTTTTGTGCCGCATCGTCCAAAAGACCGAGAAGAAATACTCTCGTTACTCCCAATTCGATCAATTCGTCGTTCGTGTAAGCGCGTCTCAATGCGCTACGGGGCGAAGGATCACCGGCGTAAGACGTTACGATCCAAACGACTTCGGTTTCGGGACAATGCACCCTTATGGTGTATTCCAAACTTTCCGAATCTTGCAATTTTCGTGGATTTTCTTTGGTCGCCAATATCGCGAAATCGTTGAGAGACGCAACGGTTTGGGGCGGATAATTCGTTACGGAGATGTTGTTTTCAACGAAATTTACGAATATCAGAAACGCTATTGTGCACAGTACGAGGAATAGCAAACCGTATTTTACGTGAGAACTCATTTTTTTTCATCGTCGAGATTTTGTAATGCACTGTTGACATCGCGGCGTGAATTATTGGGATTTGGGAGAGGTGGTGGGAGTGCAGGAGAGTTTGTGCAGCTTGTGGGAATGTTGGGGAGTAGATTGGTCGATTTTGGTCGATTAATCGAAGGTCGAGTTATCGAGAGTCGTGGGAAAGAGGAAGGCGAGGAGTGGGGAAGAGATCGACGTATGAATATGGACCGAAGATGCTGCGGGGGAAAAGTTTAATGTCTTTGGAAGGAGAAGAGCCTATGGGGTGGTTCTGAATCTTTCCTCTTTCTAGTTGAACATTATCGGTAGAAATTGTCTATATCTCGATGATTTCGGCCAATCAGCTTCAGCGAGAAGGAAGAGATTCGAAGCGACTCATAGTCTTCTCTCTTTCCATCGCGATTACACTTCCTGCAGCATCATTGGTCCATATTTATGTGTCGATAGGGGAAAATGTTGTAGGGCGTGAAAGACGAAGATTGGTAGAGGGATGAAGGACGCGTTAATTTCTTGGCGATCGCAGATTCGTTTTCGCCACGGAATAAGGCGAGGGCGCTCGTGTCTGTCGACAGTGGCGCCCTCTCGCCGATTTTTCGGAGAATAATTATTGGCGCGAAGGATAAAGAAGGGAACGGATTGGCGGTATTGCGGGAAGAAATAAATAATAAGGCTGATAATTATAATGTTGATACTTACTTCATTTACTTCATTCATTAATTTAAGATTTAATTAATTGATCAATTACTTCATTACATTTTTTTACGATGAAGTGACACATGGGAAAGATGTTTACATCGTACTTTATAATTATGAATGTTTTATCGTTAGGCTATTTCTCGCAAACGTCGATCTTTCGACCATGCCTAGAGCCTGCCTAGAGCCGGTCAGACATTGGACGGTTAATTTTTAATTTCCGTTATTCCGGTTATCATTTTTTGCTCCAAAAAGAATAAGATATCCTTCATTATCTTCATCTTCTTTTCTTTTCGTTTTAAAAATTTCATTCGCTTATATTTCTAATTATTCGGAAGGATCAGGTGGTTCAAGGAACGTCGATAGACAAACGTAAATCGATATTCGTGTATTATAAATTTATTCGGAATTGCAGATGACGATAACTATTAAAAAATCCTAAATGTATCTTAAGATTATCGGTAAGTCCGTTGTCGCCCGCTGATAAGCGTACAAATTTCATTCTCCCAGCGGGCTTTTCGTTTTTCCTCCCCACGTAATTATCGTGGTATCGCCGTCAACAAAAAAGAAAAAAAATAACATCAAAATTCGCACCTTCGACGATTGAAAGCGTCGAAAAATTTCGACGAGTATGAACGTAGATAACACAAAGGCGATTGTTTCATTGAAGCGATTTAACGATGGAATTGATCTTCTCCACGCATTCCTCGCGTTTCTTGGCAATAGCCGCTTCGGCCTCGACGAATTGTTGTCGTCCGATTTTTCCAGGTACGAGTTTGTCGACGTAAAGCGTTTGTTGCTGATTGTAAAGCTCTTTGAGATTTCTGTCGTACTTCTGAAGCTCCTGCACGCGTTCGAAAACATCGCCGGAATCGGGTTTGAGCTTGAGAGCCAATTCGGCAACGGAATTGGTAGCATTTTTGTATTCCTGATTGATACTTTTGACAGCCGAGAGAAAAGCATTGGCGTCTTTGTTGGCTTTGAGATAAACGAGTTGATCGTCCAATTCGTTGTAAGACGTCACTCGACGATCTTGAGCAGCCAAGATTTTTTCGCACTGTCCGGCGATGCGAAGTTTGCTTTCGGAAACTTCGTCCTTGTCGATGGAAAAATCGAGACGAACGTAAACGATGACCATGAGAAACAGGAGATAAAGAGCGACGACGATGAGAAGAGGTTCTTGAAGCATGAGAAGTCGAGGGAATGTGTATTTGAGACGGAAATTTTGAATATGATTTTCGACAAGATTTTTCTTCGTGATGGATATGACGGGACGTCCGGTGGTGTCGAGATAGGTGTAATGCAATGAGTCGGGAAGACGCGTGGCGGCGTAAGGCAAAACGAGTTTGAAGTCGCGAGTGCCTTCCGGAAGAATGATCTTCACGAGAAGCTCGTCCACTACCATATCGTCGAAGACGTGATCGACGAGTCGCATTTCCAGGGTATAATCGTCTCCGGAGTGGAAAAGATATTCGTAACTCGGAACGTTGTAACCGATGGTGTAACGAGTCTTCCATCCGCCGAAGAGTGGAAATCTTGGTCGTAGATTGACTTCTACGGAATCTTTCTTGATGCGCGTGTGGGAAGTGGAGATGTTGCCGATGTCGTCGCGATAGTAGATGTCAGATGCGGCGGCTGGTAAGACCGTGTCGAAGTTTTGAACGCTGGCTTGACCGGATTTGGATTCTCTGGAGTATTCGTAGCGGGAGAAAGATCCTTTGAGGCGAGCTCCGGTGTGAAGAAGATCCATGGTTTCTTCTACGGCTATGTTGCCCCAGTGGGAAACTTCGATGACTCGTTCGAGACGAGTGACAGTCAAGAATTTGTTGTTGTTCTCGAAATGAACGGTAAATTCTTCGCTCGAGAACGGAGATTTCTTGTCATAGGGTCCGTAGGTGAGAACGGAGTCGCTTTGAATGACGGGTTTTATTCGGGAGAAGCTTTCGATGTTTCTGGACGGCAGCGTAACCATAGCGGTCTGCTTGGTTACGGGGTACGGAGAGTAGATGTAAATATTGGCGGTATAACGAACGAGTTGCTTTTCCTTCTGCGTTATTTCTTCGGGATAAGGATCGAGCTCGTGCGTGGACACGGTTTCGACGTCGACGGACGTAGTTCGTCCAGGTTGAAGCGGATCGCGCAGATCGATTTGATAAAACACTCCGGACTGTTGATCCAAGGATCTTTGACGTACCGTGAGTTCGGTGCGTCCGGCATCGCGAGTGTGGGCTCCGATGTAGCTAAGACTGTCTTTTTTCTTGGGATCGAGACCGAAGATGAAATGACGCACGGGTGCCTTACCGTTGTTTTCCAGAACAATTTTCGTTTTGATCTTCGTGAGTTGGGATTGCAAATCGATCGTTCTCTCGACGGTCTTGAGTGTCAGGTCGGGATCCACGGAGCCGGGCGCCGCCGAGAACGAGGTTTGCACGAGCACCAGCACCAACAGACTTAAGGCGAATATTAAATTCTTCCTCTTACCTCGAATCATCTTGCAAACTTAGTTTTTTTCTTAATATTTATTTTTTAAAATTATTTTTCGACTCGGGTATCGTTGTTTCGGTGTTTACCGGCGTGTCGTGTGTACAAGGTGTCGCGAGTACGACACGGACGTGGCGACGATTGGACTCAGAGACGTGGCCGCTCGGGTCTCGCCGTTCTGCACGCACACAAGCTCAAAATTGCTCGTAATTATCACATTTTCATCTGAGAGTCGCGATTCGTCGGTTACAAGAGAATCTCGAGGTCTCGCTGTTTTACCCTCGGAGTTTGGGGATTTTTTCGTGATCTAGTGATTTAAAAAATTGAGAGCTCGACGAATAACGGTCATGTGACCACGCTGGAAATTTATATGCTTCAATGTTATGTGAACGTTATTTTACTCGTGTATTTAGGACAATTTTAATGGACTTTTCTGCTTCTACATTCCTTTGTTTATTGGCAAAAGTATGTTTTTTTTTAAATTTCGAATTACAATTTCGACAAATCGCCATTAAAAGTTACCGCGGTATGGAGAAATCATTGTTGCGTAATGACCAGTGCATGGCTGGAACTGCATGGATTGATCTGGAAACTGCAATGGTATAGCAATTCGTGTAATTGATTCTGTCACCACCAAAAGGGCGACGAGTGTGCATTCGCCATGAGTGCGAGGGAGATAGCTGTAACCAAGAAGACTAGAGAACGGGAGACCGAACTCCACTAGTGAGGCTGGAACAAATTCGAACGCCTGCAGATGTCGCGGCGGTCGAACGAGACCCGACCAATGAGGTACTCGCATCGACCCGCTAGTTCATGGTTCAAGTCACCCGCGAAGATCTCTACGGTACGTCAACATAACCCCTAACAATTCGTAATAGTTGTTTCTTCGTGTGTTTATGCAAAATAATGAGGTGCAAAAATGCCCAAAATGTGTTGTATTGTTAATTGCGGAAGCAAATATCTCAGTGGTGGTTCTAGTCAGAGACAACTGTTTGCCGTTCCAAAGGTAACTGCATTTTTCAATCGAAGTGAACGAATCATACATCTATATACAAAATTACTTTGAAACGAGTTTTGGGTTCGAAAATAATAAATATTGAACCTATAATACTTTTTCAAAAATGCAATTAACACATATGTACCTCGTTTACATGCACTTCCACAGTACTCTTTATTTTATCCATAACAAGGAAGAACATTGTGTAAAATTCTCTTATCATACATTTCAATTATCATAAGCCTTACTTTTTCGTTCAATGAAATTTTATATTACTTTTCAGCAGGCAAAGCGCGGGAAATTGTGGTTCGCTGCGATTACCCCGTATCTTAGAGTAGGTACGAAATCTTGCAAGGATTTGTATGTTTGCGATTTACATTTCCAAACAAATGACATTCTTCGAAGTTTTTCGATTCTTTTGAAGAACGGCTCGACACATACAATACCTCGATTGCCGGCAATTCTCAAACCTTCGAGCGTCCCATCAATTTTCAATAATAATGACAAAGATCAGACTAACATTGGCTTGCCCGTTGTGGAAACAAAAACCGGAGTAAGTCACAAATTATATTATAAAAGAGAAATGGGGAAAGAGATTTGTATTTATGATATACACTTTTACTGTATCATAGTTGAAGGATATGCTGACTTCTGAGAAAAACAAAGCGGTCGACCTCGATCCTGAAGAAGACAGAACGAGAGGACTGTTTGCTGAAGGAAAAAAAGTAACACAACTAGTTCCTGATCCCAAAGAACCGATGAAATATAACTTACGTATGCTCGAAGACGATTTAAAAAAAATGTGGGAGCACAAAGCGATACATACTTGGGGAAGAACCAGGATAAATTCTGGTCTTATTTTTTCTTATTACGGGGACAGTAGAAACATTGGAACAAAAACGATATTGGTGAAGGAGGATATGACTGCGGAGGTAATAATCTTATTTTTATCTATCTTCAACTAACATTCATTACCGCAAAAATTCAGCACACAAAAGACTTTACTTTACAATTATAATGTATTTTTTATCTGTTTCATAGACACGATTTGTTTTAAAAGTTTATATGAAGGATTTGAAAAAAAAAATTATGTGTGCGGCGGATATTCTGTCCGTTATGGCAGAAGTTGAAAAAAAATACCCGTGTCCAGGAATCGACGACAATACTCCCTGTCCTAACGATTTTGTCGAATCGTCATCAACATCCGGCTGCAACAGATGCAGTTCGTGCAGAATAAACAGGAGACAAAAACTCGACAATCTGAGGAGAATTGAAAAACGTTCAAATTTGAAAGAAAACAAAACTAAAAAAATTGTTAAAAATTTGAAGCGAAGAAACGCACGTTTGCTCAAAAGTGTAAGTTCTGTATAAATATTCTGTCAATAGCACGAAGTTTCCTTCGTCTTTACGGAATTTCTATCGCTCATAAATTATATTATTAATATTTGTGTTGCAGATTGCATCAGTGAAAGAGATTATCGAGGAGTTGAAGCCTCGTTGTGCTGCAGTATCAGACGATGTAATTGACAATGCAATGAAAAAGATTTTAATCAAATTGACTTATTTCAAAAAAAACTTTGACCTAGAACACAAATGACATTTCACAAATTAACGAACACGGAAAACACTTATAACCTTGAACATAACCAAGAAATTAGACAGCATGAAACGCATCACCGAAATATCGAATAAAACCCAAAGAAAAATAAATATAAAGAACGTCTTAAGAGGCTCCACAGCGAAACGTAATAAAAATACAAAAAACGTGGTCGTCCATCGCCAAAGTTTGAATTCCAAAATTATCCAATGGCCAAAGCATTTCGAACTATAATAACTATTATAGTTAAATTCGGTGTATGAAAAAAAAAAAAGCTAACGGTATATTTGTAACTGTTGATTACTCACAAGTTGTATTAATCACAACTTAATGCTCCAACCAATTTCCGTTTAAAATTACGCGCGTCACACACAAGGGTTATGTTCGTTGCTCTACACGAATCCGAGGGCAGTTTGGCAAATGGTGAGCATGATAGCACCGCATTGGTCGGTCTTCGGTACACCGCAGCGCCACCTTGGCAGCTATATATGGGCCCACCTCAAGTCTTCTTGACTGTAACTTCAAAAAGCATTGTTTCTCGCCATCGTTCATTTTTCAGATAAAAAACGAGAACCATTGACTGCAGATCCTTAAGACACAGACAACCATTCGCCTTTTTTACCCAAAAAATCAATCATATCCAAGAAAAATGCCTTACAGTTTTCTGTTACCGACCGAGCACATGATCGCGAGGTTTCCACTCGTTCCGCCGAAGAAATCGGACGAGTTTCCTGCAAGTCCGATAGCAGATCACGTAATTCTGAATGGTTACGTAAATTCTCCGTTTGTGATAAGCCTTTGTGTGGCTGGGGCGACCGCATGCGCAGAATGATAGCGGATCATATGCACATGACGAAATCGGGTAAAGAGGTTATGTTCCGAGCAGAGTCGGGAAACCGAGCCGGTCAAACGTTGCACGGCGTTTCAAAGATACATTTGTTATATTTTATATTCGCAATAGAAAAGTCCGGTCATTATTGACCTGTCAATGAGATTCTCGTGAAACCAGTTTTCGAAGGTAAACAAGATGACAGTCAACCGTTTTTTTCTTAACAATTGCGTTATCGACGACTTGCTCCGCACGCACTCGATTTTATGGGAAATTTTGTCACCCACGAGGTTTTCTTATCTTTCGCATGGTCTTCGATAATGGCAGTAACTTTTCTTCCGCGTTATGGAATACTCGTTATTTTTATTTATTGCGTGATTGAACCCGTAGGTACCATAAATTGTTGAAAAATGTTGCAATGCGGAGCAATATTCGCCCGTACGGGTTCGATGAATACAAGGTGAGTCTCATTATTACGTTAAATATTATTTAGAACTATATATTATTTATATATTTAGAATAAAGAATTTTTTTTCGATGTATTCGTCGTCAAAAAATAGTAGGAAAACGAATTAATGATTTGAAGACTATTTATTTTTCTTACCTTTTTTTTTTTTTTCATTAGAAACTTAGATTTTTTTTCTTTTGATTTTATTCATTTCCCGAATTTTATTATTTGTTTATTTTGAAGATTATATTTTTCAATTCTTAAGAGTACATTTAATTGAAAATTTAAACATGAAAAGTGGAATTGTAGTTATCGCCTTTTTCGAGCCTACTCTTGTGAATAATTTACCAAATTAACAATTATTCGACCACATAATCGTAGCATTCATATTGATGTTTCATCTTATTTTGATTCGATATTAATTTGTCAATTATCGGGACTTATGTGATTATATTCATATTCAGAAGCACCGTCATGCTGGCCGGCAAGGGAACCAATATTCAGAGACAAGTATCCACAATCGCGAGGAACAAGTTCCTCAGATCTCATCTGTTGGAAGTACAGTCTCGATTGCTGCCGGAAATTCCAAGTCGTTCCCATACTTCTCTGAGAGCTTTGACGTCCCATATGTCCATCAAATGCATAAATTCTTCTTGCGCCAGAGCTTTGTGCTTGCGAAAGATCAGATCTCATCTCCTCGCTCAAAGTTCATCCTGTACAACAGATGCCAGAAGCAAAGGGGATATCGGACACATTTCCAATGTAATTAGTCCAAAAACCTACTTCGGAAGAATTAAATGAATTTCTTTTTCGTTCTTTTTCTTCGAATAATAAAACTTTCGAATTCGATGTCAGGGTGATGTCAACAGCAAAGAAGAAGTGCCTAAAAATGGTTGGTCCAACACTCTGAGTGTGCGAGACATTTTTGATGATACCGGTGACGGGCATCAAGACGATCAAGCTCATCATCGTGCTCATGTACGAAAGGAAAATGAATTGAAGTACGCAGGTAATGCGATCATTTTTATCTCCGGAATAACAAGCATTGACTTTAAAATTCATAAAACAACTAAATCGCTGTCCACATTTTAGCAAGTAGCAATTGATTATTATTGCAATATTATTGTTATTAACTACAATATAAAAAATAAAAAAATATACATAAAATGACCAGAAAAAACTACGATTAAAATATAAATACTATTGCTATTTAAAAATTTAGGAACAGTAATCTTCACAAAATATTATTATTATTATTATTATTATTATTATTATTATTATTATTATTATTATTATTATTAATATTATATTATTTATATTATTATTATATTATTTATATTCTTATTATATTATTAATATTATTATTATTATTATTATTATTATTATTAATAACATTATTATTATTATTATTATTATTATTATTATTATTATTATTATTATTATTATTATTATTATTATTATTATTATTATTATTATTATTATTATTAATTATTATTATTATTGTTATTGTTATTGTTATTGTTATTGTTATCATTATTATTATTGTTATTATTATTATTATTATTATTATTATTATTAATTATTAATTATTAATTATTATTATTATTCCAGATGTGGAGAAATTGTATCCAAACGCGCGTGCCAAAGTAAACGATATATTCGTATCGTTGAGCGAACAATTAAAGCGAAAAGATTTATTACAAATAGATTATGCGCAGCAAATAAATCCAAAACGTCAATGGGTTTGCACCTTTAAAATCGGTTGGCCGGAAAACACAACGATAACAGCCGTGGCCGGTAACAAACCCGGTGCTGCCAAAGTCGCATCCGTAAAATATCTCCAATTGTTGCACAATCAGGGAAAAATGCGAAACGGTCAGCCCATGCTCCACGATTCCAAAGTCGTCACGGACATGTTGAAAAAACCAACCCCGATAATCGTCAATCCCGAAACGTTGAACCACATAAAAACCTTAATCTCCACTTACGACACGGAAATTCGTGATTTGATAAACAACACAACCGCGGACGCGAGCATGAGAGACATCTCATTGACGAACGAAGCCGATCATTATCCCGTTGGCAGATATTCGGAGATAAATCTGCAACCCGAATATCTGTCTTACAGAAACGAAACGATAAAAAAACGTTTGGACAATCGTCCGCCAACGTCGTCGTTGGAATTGCCCATAGCCCAATACAAAGATCAAATAATTCGCGAGATATCCGATAATCGTGCACTATTGATAAAAGGCGACACGGGATGTGGAAAAACCACGCAAGTGCCGCAATACATAATGGATTCTTTCGCATCGTTCGGCAAAGCTGCGGATTGCAACATGATTATCTCGCAACCGCGTAGAATATCGGCGATTTCGTTGGCCGAACGCATAGCCGAAGAACGTAGGGAACAAATCGGTGACGTTGTGGGTTATCAAGTGCGTTTGCAACAAATGATACCTCGATCACCCGGTGGAATGTTATTTTGCACGACCGGTGTTTTGTTGAGAAAATTGCAGAGCAATCCAACGTTGAAAGGTTGTTCGCACGTTATTTTGGACGAAGCTCACGAACGTAGCATAAACACGGACATGTTGTTGGTACTTTTGAAACGCGCTTTGCAAACCAATTCCGAGCTCAAGGTTGTGGTAATGTCGGCAACGATAAACGCCGATTTGTTTCAAAATTATTTCGATTGCGGAGTCGTTGACGTTCCAGGACGAACTTATCCGGTGGAAATGAATTTTTTGGAAGACATCGAAGCTTTGGGAATTCATCGAAGACGTGAATACACGGGTGACAATCAAATACCGGAAGTTCCGTACGTCGATTGCGAGCAAATTGGGGAATTGATATCGTGGATAACGAAGGCTAAACCTCCGGGGGCGATTCTTTGCTTCTTGCCCGGTTGGTCGGAGATAATCAAGGTTAAGAAGTATTTGGAGGAGAGGGGACACAGATCGAAGGATCTCATCGTGCCCGTGCACTCGAGAATGTCGCATCAGGATCAGAGAAAGATTTTTCAGAGACCGCCACCGGGGGTGAGGAAAATTGTTTTGGCCACGGACATTGCCGAGACCGGAATTACGGTTACCGATGTCGTTTACGTGGTCGACTCGGCCGCGCGGAAAGCTCTGCGGTGGCACGAGAAGAAGGGATTGTCGTCCGTGGAAACTCAGTACGCTTCGCAGGCTAATTTGCTTCAACGGTGAGTTGAAACGTAGTATACGGATGATGGTAATGATTAGAGGTAAATAGGAATATTAATTATTGATAATAAATGAAATAATTATGTTATTATTGATATTTTGTATAAATAATTAATACATATGCAGAAATGAATATATAATATATAATTATAATTGTATGTAGTATATAATAATGATAATTATTATTGGTTATTAATATTAAATGAGATAATAATCGAGTAGAAATAATTATATTATAATTAATATATTATATAAATAATATATCCATATGCGAAAATGAATATATAATATAATATAATATAATTATAATTGTATATAGTATATACCTAATAATAATAATAATTATTAATTATTAATAAAAAATTAAATAATTATTAGGTATAATTATATACATAGTTATATTATAATTGATATATTATATAAATCATCTATATGCGAAAATCAATATATAATATAATGTAATATAATATAATTATAATTATATATATATATATATAATAATAATAATAATTATTTATTATTATCAACGAATGAAATAATGATTAAAAAGAAATAATTATTAGCGATAATTATACATATAATCATATAATTATTAATATATTATATAAATTATCTATCTATATGCAAAAATAAGTATATAATATAATTATATGTATAGATAATTTATATAATATATTGATAATAATATAATTATCCCTAATAATTATTCAATTCGTTATTAAAAATAAATTATTATTATGTATCATATTAATTATTATTATTCATTATTCTGGTTTTTCAAACGAAACATGCGATTTCTAATAACCGAAATTTAGAAAAAAACATCTTCGGCATGTATGATAAATCGTAAACGAAGAATTATTCATGCACCAAGATAGAATCTTTGACCACGATGATTAATTGATTTTTGTTCGTTGTTTCTTTTTGTTTTTGTTTTCGTAAATAATCAGAAAAGGACGGGCCGGACGCGTGCAGCCAGGCACGAGTTACCACATGGTAACGCGATCGCAATTCGAACATTTGGAAGTTCATCCGTTGCCGGAAGTACTGCGATCGTCCCTCGAACAAACGGTTCTCGATTGCAAGACTTACAGCAACGAAAAGGCCGAATCGTTTTTGGGAAGCATGCCCCAACCGCCGACCGGGGCGGCCGTGCGAAAAGCCATCGACGATCTCGTAACGCTCGGGGCTTTGGACGACGAGGAAAATTTGACTCCGTTGGGAAAACGCATCGCGTTGTTTACCGTACATCCGAAATTGAGCAAAGCCATGGTTTATGCTTCGATATTTCAGTAAGTGGCGGAACATTTTTTCTTCATCGATTTTATCCAAGAATTTCATTGATTTTTTCAGTCGATGAAAATGTGTTTGAGATACTTTTTCGAACGAGTAATATTATTGAGGAACAATCGAAAGGTTTACAATTCTAAGTTTATAAGCAAAATTAAACGAAAAAAGAAAAAGAAAAATGAAGAAACAAATGATTAAGCGATAAATAATTGAGAGATAAAAAAAAAATTAACAAATAATTAAGTAATAAAAATAAATAAACAAGTAATTGAGAAATACAAATAAATAAACAAATAAACGAGTAATAAAAATAAATAAACAAGTAATTGAGAAATAAAAATGAATAAACAAATAATTCAGTAATAACAATAAATGAATAAATAATTGAGAAATAAAAATAAATAAACAAATAACTGATAAATAAAAATAAATAAACAAGTAATTGAGAAATAAAAATGAAAAAACAAATAATTGAGAAATAAAAATGAAAAAACAAATAATTGAGAAACAAAAATAAGTAAACGAATAATTAAGGGATAAAAAGAAATAAACGAATTATCGAGAAACAAAAATAATAGAAAAGTATTCAAATAATTCCTATAAATTATCGGCCTACAAAGTATTCCGAGATTTGATGAGAATTAAAATCCGCGATCACTCAGCGATGAAAGCTTTTTTTTCAATATACCTTTGATTGAACGAATCCCGGATTCCTATTCATCATTTAAGTTATTTAGGTTTTAATTTCATGTATTTTTTCTCGCAGGTGCGTCGGACCGATGGTCACAATTGCCTCGGCAATGTCAGCGGAAAACGAAATATTTTCCGGCACTCTTCTCGAGAAAGAAGCGATAAGACGCGTTAAACAGGATTATCATCCGACGAGCGACCATGTCAGTATTGTGTGGATATTCGAGCAATGGGCTTCGATAAGCGGCAGTAACCGAGAAAACATAAAAAGATTCTGTTGGGAAAGAAGATTGTATCCCGAAAGAATGTACACGCTATCGAGTGAGTTATTTTTCTGACCAAGTGTAGAAATTAAAGTAATAATATTTAAGGAAGTGTCCTCTGTACGCGGTAAGTCGAAGAATTTGAGTCTTCTACTCGAGTAACGTACTGTATTATTTGGCAACACCGCATTCCTTGCTTCGGTGTACGCGTTCACGTACAAGTATAATACTTATGTATGAGACACTGAATCAGCCAGCACGTGGTTTCTATATGCATTGTTAATTTCGAAAAATTAGTTGAAACAAGTATTATACTTACAAAATCTTTGTTATAGATATACCAACCATTTATTTGAAATACTATGCTTTTATCATTGACTCAATTTAGACATGTTCCTACGGTTTCGAAACTGCTGCAGTTCCGTAACTCACTTTGTAATGAAGCGCCACAACCCAATAATACTGCGGTGTTGCCATGTTTGTTAATTGCTAAAAAAATCTTGTCTTCTTTTTAGCTATTTCTTCAAACAGAAGCAAGCTTCACATGTTTTGGAAAAAGTAAAATGTTCATGGGATATTCGTTTATATCTCCTTAAAATTTTATCAAAATCCGTTCGTCAGTTCCAACGTAATAAATGATAGAGTGCGTAAAAATCACAGACTCCCATAAGACTCCGTGTTAAGTGCTTTGAAATGAAATAATTAATTCCTTCTTTCAGAGTCAACCAAGGATTGCAAAAATTTAACTGAGTCATTTTTGGAAATGTTTTGACATCTCTGCAAATTTTTATAATTTTTTGTTAATTGACTTACCGAGGGTACTCCCTTATTATCCAGAGAACATTTTAGAATAAAATTTGTCTTTAATTCACAAAATTCGAAGAATTTAACTTTTGAAAAAATGAGATAATTCGAACGGTTCTTTGACTTTTCAGAGGTTCGAGATCTTAATGCGGAGCATCTCGTGCAGTGTCACATGATCGATAGCATCCAAGACTACGACGATTCCGATGGAATTTACAACGAATTGTCCGGTCTTGACGAAATGGTGAGAGGTGTTTTGCTTTCCGGACTGGATCAGCTTCTTCAACATCGAGACTTTGATCTCCGAAAAGGTCGAGTAAAGAAAGGAGCTACTGTATTTATAATGGAGTAAGTTCAATTGTTTAAAACGTTTTTTTTATTCGAACAATTTTTTAAAACAAAAATTAAAATCAAATCGATTCGTCATCGATTTCATCCATTCATCCATTGATTCATTGACTCATTGATTTTATCCATTGATAATTAAAAATACTCAGAATCAATTAAATCGTTCGATACCATTCGTTAAAATAAAAATTTTGCTTATCATTTGAACGATTTCTGCTGATTGTATATTTTTTTTTTCTTCAAATATATATTTTAATTTACCGTCGTATTTTTCAGAGACGGATCCCGAGCGACAATTACTCCGGAAAGCGTGAACTTCAAGAAGAAAAGTTTTCCCAGTCCTTTCCTGACTTACGTGAGACGTCAACACAGCGAAGAAAGACGAACTTCGTTGATACGTGAAACGAGCGTAATATCACCCGTAACGGCTCTCCTCTTCAGTCAATCGAAAATCCACGGCTTTGCGGTACACATATAAATCCACAAAACAACGAATAATCACACATAAATCGTTAAAAAATATTTTTTTTATTTCCCTAATCAAATATTTTTCCACCCACGAAAAATATTGTTCGAAATAAAAATAAAAAAAAACACAAAATTTATTTTGACAGGCGGAAAATTCCAGTGCCGGCGACAATCAGATACATTTGACCGTCAAAGGAAGAAAGAATTTCAGGATTACGTGCGATTCGGAGTAAGTTATTCAACGATCTCAAAACAAAAGAGAAAAAAAAAAGAAACGTAAAAATGTAATCTAACATTTTTTTTTTTCCCCCTCATGAAATTACGCAGCGTCGCAAATGTACTTTTGCAATTGCGCGACTCAATGTGGAACGTCGTGAGATACTTCGTCGAGAATCAGGGCTTCATCGAGAATACGCAAGGATTGAAGCACGAAAAAATTGCGGATTACAAACGAAAAATGTTGCAAGTTATCGGAAATTTATTGAGCGAGGCTGCGCAAAAAATCGACGATCCGGGGACGAAAACTCGTGCAGTTTCGGACGACGACGACCACGACGACGACGTCTACGACGATGACGAGGATGCGGACGTTTCGCGCCCCAAAAGGCGGCGATGAGTGTGAAAAAAAAAAAAAAAACGAACAAACGAAAACTTCGTTAATTTCTTAAGTCATCGAACGATTGTTCGATCAGTTTCGTGCACGCGCAAAAAAATTCGTCAGCCTGTAAATTTGCTTGGCATAAATTAAAAGGTAGAAAAGAATCTATCGCGTCTTTTGTTTGTGTATTCGCAAAAAAATTGATACAAAAAAAAACAAAATTTTATTCCGCGAAAGAAAAAAACGACGAGAATGTGTTACAAAGAAAAATATGTATCTCGTCGATTAGCGAACGTTTGACGATGAACGGATGTATAAATGACGAAAAATGACAACGTTGACAGATAATTGTCTGGAAAGCGTCGATGAATGGGCGGCTAAAATGCTTTTCCGAGTGATTGAAACGTTGAATAAAAACTTTTTAAAAATTGCATTGATTGACGAGCTTATTTTTTTTTTGTCACACGATGGGGATGGAAAAAAATACGTTGTGGACGATTTTTAGTGCTAGAATGATGTGTCGAGAAAATAAAGTAGGGGTTTGGGCATTTTTGATTGGTCTTCGAACGATTTTCTGGCTTCGGTATCGAAAGAAACCATGGACGAAAAAATATGATTTTACGCGATCGTTAGGAATAAATGTCGTAGAAATAAATGTCGCTTTTGCTGGCCGTTGAACACAATTTTTTCGGACAGAGACGACGCGATTCGATGTCGAAATTGTCGATAGAGGTTGATTTTTCCTCTTGGATCTTAATCCAACAGGCAGATCTTAAAATCTAATGAATGTAAGAACAAACGATTATTGTCAGAAAAATTATCGGTGAAATTAAAATCGAACTTGCGCCATTCACGCACACGAGGTCTTCGTACGAAATCGTGATTTTTGTCATATCCGGGTATCGGCAGAAACGCATATCTAAAAATAAAAAATTATTCGATTGATTAAAGATTTTCATAAAAAAGAAATAAAAAATTGTAAAAATTGGGAATAATTTGTGCGGCTGAATTTCGATTATTTTTACCTGTGCATTGATAAGCCGAATTACTCGACGAATTAACGTAAACGGAGACGTAAAGAGGATTGCATTCGTGAATGTGTTTGGCATCAGAGCAAGAAACGGATATCGTATGGGTGTTGCTCGTAGTTTCGCAGGTTTTCGACGTCGATGTCGTGTTAACGTGGAGAATTTCACGAGAAGTGCAAACGGTCAGAGACGTTGAATCTGACGCCTTAATCTGGAATCCGAATTTTGGAAAAATTGTGATTAAAATTCAGCGATAAGTTTAGCGGTTTTATAAAAATCGTTTTTTCGTTTATTTTTATTTTATCATTTTTTAAAGTCGAAAAATCGATTTTTACGGACTTGGACTTTTATTCAATGATATAGAAATCATTTTCGCTTTCTCATAGAGGATTCTCGACGTTCATCCGATAAAAACGTATTTAAAGTACTTTTATCGCTATATTATCCCAGATTACAATCGCTATTAAATACTAGAATCAATTTAAAAAAAAATAATCCATCTAAATAATTTATTATCATTGCAGAAGTGTGAAAATTTTAGTTGTTTCGTGATAATTAATCATAGTTATTCGTTTGAAAAAGTATTTCAGTTGGATTTTCATTGAATAAATGCCGATTCCTGGTCGTTATCGATCAATAACGATTTTATTTTCGAAGTTTCGATGTTTACGAGCCAAACGAAATGTTCGAATAATTAGGTTTTTGTTAATCGTGAAATTATCGGACGAATGTAGAACAAATTAGATGAAAAAAAATCCAGCATTGATTTTAGCTTGCCTTTATAGTGGGATTTTTATTCTCTTCGGTCGTGTAGAAATAGTTGGGATGCATTCTGTAAAAGTTTATGCCGGAAGGTTCCAAATAATCGTCGACGGAAAATGAGTTTCCCGACCGCGAGTAGGTCGAACCGCACTGCGAATTGACCAAACGTCGTGGCACTGAAAAAATAATTTATAAATAAATACAGATGAATTTTCCACATTAAAAAATTACAAATGAACGAGCATATTGTTGGTTTTTTTTTTGTTTCGAACCTTGTTTTATGGTCGTTAATAGAGCGTCGATTGGCGCGAAATTATCCGGAGTCGTCGAAACACCGACCGAGGATATATCGGTGACCGCATTGTCAACCAGTTCCAACCATCTGTCCTTTCCTCCGTAAGTCAAGAACATTATTTTCGTATCTATCGAGAATACCAAAATTTATCATTAAAATTGTGTTGCTGATTATTTTTGTATCTACCGAGAGGAAATTAAGCATTAAAATTGTGTTGCTGATTATTTTTGTATCTACCGAGAGAAAATTTATCATTAAAATTGTGTTGCTGATTATTTTTATATCGAACTAGAGCAAATTTATTAAAATTGTGTTGCTGATTATTTTTGTATCTACCGAGAGAAAATTTATCGTTAAAATTTTGTGGCTGATTATTGTTGTATCTACCGAGATAAAATTTATCATTAAAATTGTCTTGCTGAAAATTCTTATATCTACCTAGAGAAAATGTATTAAAATTGTGTGGCTGATTATTGTTGTATCTACCAAGACAAAATTTATCATCAAAATTCTGTAGTTGCTTTCAATCGACAAACGAAGGAATTGTGACGAATTATAAAAAAATCTCAATGATCTAAATTTTGAAACTTTTATTCGATAAATCTTCTCTTCCTAATTTTTTAAATTATAATTGATAAAATTGATGCAAATATTTTACCGGGTGCGTCCTCACGCAGTCTTTTTAAGGCTTCCGAACAGAACGCCTTGTCCGCGTCCGTTAACGTCGATGTGTAAGGAACGATCAGCATAATTTCCGAATTTCTTCCTCCGATTCCGCGGTTTTTTTCATCCTCAAGTTTTCTCGATTGGATGGATTTGATTGTTTCGAATGTTCGCGGAAGATTGAAGCCTCTGGCGACTGTTAAATTTCATGAATTAGCAAAATTATTTAAATCGCACGACGCCAGTCAACGATTTATTATTTTATAATTTCTAATCAATTAAACGATAACGCATTGATTAATCGTGAACGACTTTACTCACAGTTGTTGTATTGGGTTTCGTTGAATTGGTAAAAATCCAAAATGCTGTCACTGCTGTTGATCATAGGCGTACCGTCATTGGCGCTTATCAGCGTGAAATTACTGTTATACTTGCTGATATCAAGTTTCCCCAATAGTGATCTAAAAATTTTTTTCTTCTATCAAATAAACCTTCTAAAAAAAATAGTATGCATTTTTTTTCACGCTCCAGTCTTAGATTTTATTTATACTCACGCGAGAATTAATTGTACGGAAGCGAAAGGCCAATTTGTGTCGAGAAAGATCGTAATATCGGTGGAAATGCGATGAAATTGCTTGCGCAAGCCGCCATCGCCACAAGTCGGGTCGTCCATCGACGAAGCTGCAGCAAAAAAAATTTTTTACAACCTTCAATCGATTTTTTCATCGGCAAAAATATTTTAATCAATGTCGTATTTCAAATTTTCATTTTGAAAAAAATATTTGACAAAAATAGACTTTATCTTTTAGATTAAAAAATAATTATCGTTTACAAGAGAGAGCCAGGAGTCCAAAAATACATTTGAAATTTTTGGCAGGTACTCAACGTTTTTTCGACAAATTGAATTAATCTTCGGAGTAAAGAACGATCGTTATCGTAGCTAAATATTTATCGTTGGGAAAATGACTCACGTATGAAGTTGAGGAGTTCCTCGGTGGTTTCCAGAGCAAATTTTTCGATGGTCTCTGGGTCAATAGTGACCCTGGCCAACGCTGGACCGAGTACGAGAGCCGATCTGTAAGCCTAAAAGTTTGCGGGAAAAAAAATTCAAAAACAATTCTGCATTGGCATCTGATTTCATTGTTTAAAAATTGTTATCGATTCAATTTTTGCATTGATCGTTGAGAAATTGTAGACATAATATACCTGTTCGACGATCGTGGCTTTCGGAGCCACGGAAGTGAGCAAAGACTTTCGATTGCACGCCCTCATCGTCAAATTGAACACGCCTCTGTCGCTGTAATACATATCGAGAATCTGTGACAATCTCAGACTCGGTACTCGCGCGTACCATTGACCTATTTCGCTCGCCAGAATCAAACCATCGAGATCGGCTCGGATTTCCGCTGCGGTGAAATACAGATTTTCGTTGGAATTTAAAAAGTACCAACGTGGCAATGCGGTCGAATTCCAATGACCGCCCACGCCGATTATCAGTTGCTTCTCCGCGAGCGGCGATTGTCGCAGAATCACTTCCGCCAAGTCGCCTAAAAAGTTCGGTGAAAAAATAATAATAATGATAATTGCGATAGTAAGAATATTGATAAACATAAATTTAATAATTATTATTATTATGAATATTTCGAATATTTACAGTAAACCGAAAATTTATTTATGGGAAGTACGAAATTTGGAAATGATTGGTCGGCTCGAAATAATAATAATAATTATTATTATTATTATTACATGGAAATAATAATAATAATAATAATAATAATTATTATTACATGGAAATAATAATAATAATAATAATAATGATTGATTTGTAAAATTAATTATCAATTATAAATTAATTTTGAAAAAAATTGGTCGGCTCGAAATAATAATTATAATTATAATTATTACACGGAAATAATAATAATAATTAAAATTATAATTCTAACATGGAAATAATAATAATAATAATAATTATTATTATAAAAAATAATAATAATACAGAAATAATAATAATAATAATAACAATAATAATAATAATTGATATTTCCGTGTAATAATTATAATTTCAATTATTATTATTTCTTCCGTGTAATAATTATAATTATTATTATTATTATTTCTTCCGTGTAATAATTATTATTATTATTATTATTTCGAGCCGACCAATTTTTTTCAAATTCATATTATATTATTATATTCATTTATTATCATTATTATTATCATTAGCCAACCAATTTTTTCCAAATTTCCTAAAATGTAAGAATTAATTTTTTATTTACCATAAATATTCGTATTTCCACAATAAATCGCGAAATTATAAAATTCGACGATAGCAAAAGGATGAACAAATATTTATTTTACCCGCGATCGTGGCAATCCATTTATTGTCCAAAGTAATGCTGGAAAGCGCATCGCTCGATTGCCATTCTTTTTTCAACAAAATGCCGAGTCTGACGCTTTGCGGCTGCAAACCAGCTGCGATACCGGCGAGTATCGAGCCACCGGCCAAAGCGCCCCATTCGGACATCAGGACTCCCTTCTCGACCGGACAATCGCTGTCTCGTGGCATCGCGTAAACCCGAGCGCTGTCCGGATGATTGGGAGGCAACGGCGGGTACCAATCGTTCGGATCCGTATTGGTGGATTTGGACTCGTCGTTGTTGCTCAATTTTTTTCTGCAATGTGTAACAAATATCGATTTTCATTGATCATTCTTCGATCAATGAAATTATTATCTCCTAGGATTTTTGTTTTCTGCATCTTAGGATAAAAAAAAAAAATTATTTTGCACGAAAATCAATTCAAAGAAGATAAAAATATTTGAAAAATAAAAGTTATATTGTAATACAATATGATATAACGATAAAACATGATATAGAAATATATATCAATATATATTATCTCATTATTGTTGAAAAAAAAGTAACTTGAAATTCGTTGCAAAATAATTATTAAATATTTTCGTGTAATTTTGTCGAATATTAACATTTGTTCGTCCGTCAAAGTTTCGACGTCTTCGGTGGTACCGCTGGATCTCGCGATCGAACGTTTTCTCCATCTTCTCGTGTAACCGTAAGGAGAAATTGTTCTACAGGTGGTTGTTTCGTCACCGCGTTCCATCATCTCTATACTGCTCGACAGCATGGCGTGCAGAGAACACTGCGAACGGACAAATTCATTGATAAAATGAATCATCGTACGGATAACGAATAATTTCAACGGATCACTCCATAAAACTCATAAACATATACATATATGCCATTTTCCCTTAATCTTTGATGGATTCTCAATTTTAATTGACTCGTTATATTCTGTTGGACAAATTATCGGCATTCCGGCGAAATTTATAAATCACAGTATAGAGAAAAATAAATTAATCATTAATTACTCTTTCGACGTTGCTTATGCTGTTGTTGGGAAACGCCATGGCATTGCCAGGTATTAGTCGCAGGGTCTCGGCTTGCCGATGAAATTGTGGTAGGTTTGGTGCATAAGGCGTCACTCCTTTTTGGGCAAGGATGGATGGATCCTGTATGATACCGTCTTGCCGGAATCTGAGAATCGTTGATTTATGAAATTATATTTTTTGTTTTATTATCATTAATAATAATATTGTAAACTTCTTATTAATATTACATTATCGATATAATAATAATAATAACAATCATAATAATAATAATAATGATACTAATGATAATGACAATAAAAGAATAATTAAAAAAAAATAATAATAATAATAATAATAATAATATCATTTTTATTATTTTTCCTTTGAAATAAGAGCTCCATGAACTTCCCTACACTTTCGTGAATCAGTTTTCAACCCGGAAGAGTAAGAAAAACGATAGGAAACATTTTTATTCATCTCCCGGAAAAAATCATCTACAAAATCGTATGTGCGATGTATTTCGAATACCTGTGCAACAACGCGACCGTAAGAGTACGCAAGTCCATGTTGAGTTCGGGATTGTCCTCGATTTTTCGTATAATTGCTATCAGCGATGGCAGGTTGTGGGGCAGTCTGTTATTTCTGTCCAGCAGATAAGTGTTGTTGTAACACTCCAATAGCGATTTCGGCACGTTGCGTATAGCATTTTCTTGGGCATTCGCGGCTGCGAAAGAAATCGAATCGAATAATTTAAACTTCAAATCCCTCATTAATAAAATTATTAATAAAATAATTCAAATACCTCATCTTTGAAAAAAACTTCAGACTAATAACACACAATAATGCAAATAAAATACAACGAAGAAAAGAAACCCATCAAAATAATTATCATTCTAATCCAATGACTCACCCCAAAATGCGAAGACCGAAAAATAAATCAACTTCCACATTTTCGCTTAAAATCTCGACGAATATCCACAAAATTAATAATTCACCGAACAATCAAAATTCACGAATAATTCGACGAATAAAAATTCATATTATCCTTTGAAAAATTGAATTTATCTTCTTTTGAGATTAAAAAATATCCGCGTACACCTGTTCCTAAAATAAAACTGCGATACGTTCGTTTCCGTCGAACAGGTACTGCCCGCAACCACACCTTTCGACTGGCGTAACAAAATCCTACTATCACTATCAACGATAAGATAAGTTATCCTATGTGACTAAGCGCTCCCCACCGATGTAACGAAACACGGAGACCTTCTCCGAAGTACCAATGCTCCAATTGCAGCTCCGTTGATGCTCCCAACATCGACATAAATTCGTCACAAAAAATTTTCACGAACCAACGAAAATTTTGATAATTATTTTCCAACAATCCCGTCAAACATTTTCGATTTGATTCGCAACGTTTGCGGATTATCTTCGGGAAAGATATTTGCATGATCGCGCGATAACGCAGATTCCGTGCAGATGTTTCCTGCAATAATAAAAATGTCACTCAAATTTTCAACAAAAAATCAAATAATTTTCGTCTTTGATAGAAAATTTTCCCGAAATGAATTAAAAAAAATGTACCACGAGGGAAGACAAAAATTCTATGGGAGACGATGGTTTTCGTGAAACATTTGACATTATTATCGTTATCTTATCGAAGCCGGAATGGATTATTGTCACAGCTTTCGCGTCTTCGAACCTTTTGTGAATCATCGAACGTTTCGTCGTATTTACGAGAATGGTTTGTAAATTTGCTGTATGCAGCATGAATGAGTCAATGTTTTCGGTCTCAGGCACATGTGCGTAATATACTGAGGCTCGTGTCTAATAGCGTACCATTTTTATTGCCGCAATAGCGACGGATTCATTGATCATCGGTGCATTTGCACTCGGT
>OZ020168.1:16775372-16994869 GCA_963971145.1 Sussaba pulchella
GACCTATTAAGTACACAAAAATATTCGAACATATAAATAATCGTTGTTAACATTATGTATATCTGGGCAAGATGCAAGGCACGTACACGGCTCTTGTGATAAAAAATATTCTAATATTTACAATGTTTATAATTTTTTTTTCGTTTTTAAATCTTTCGTTCGTCCATCCTCGCGGCTCTTCGCCGCGTTCTTCGTTCACACTCGGCATATGCGCGGAATATGTGGTTGCATCATTTCATCATCATTACGGAAGCTCTTTTTCTTTCCTCCCCCACAGATCAACGTTTCAAATATATAGATACAAATACGTCAATAAAAATACGTAAATATATTCGTCGATGATTGCAACCGCGAAGATTCGCCGAAAATTATTCTAAAAAACAATTTTACACGTTTCTTTATTTACAATTTAGAACGAGCTCACGAGGACGATGAAAACGAAGCGTCGAAGGCAATTACGAGGAGAAAATAAGATTTTTCGATGACGCGGGAACTTCCCTAATCCCGAATTTCGTTCTAAGCTCGTTTTATAATTGATAAATTGATCACAAATTCGAATGGAATTTTTTTTTTTCACCAAATACACATCGAAACGGGAAGTATAAATAATTTTAAACGATATTGCGGATTCGTAACCGCAATAACATTAAAATAGCTGCGTCGTAAATCATTTTTGTTTGTTTTAATTTTTCAATAATATTTTAATCTCTTTTATCATTCGGACGAAATTAAATTCTTAATCGTTAATTCTCGAATTAGACGAACAATAATGGCAAATGATTTTCTTAAAAAAAAATGCCCTTGTCCTTTGTTCGAGCGCACAACCAAATTTCTCACTGATTACTTTTCATTTTTCGTATATATAAATATATTTTTTTCTTCTTCTGATTCTTCTTCGTTATTGAGTTTTTCTCGTTTCCGCCCTGATTCGTCGCGGTTATGTCGAGTAAAAATGATTTACTCTCTACTTATAAGCGCTAGAGGTCTACCGACTAGTCGGATTATTTAGGAAGTAAACGCTAAGAGGATCTCCTTCTACTATATCAAATACGTATAGTAATCGCGTGGTCGTATATTTAAATTGAAACAATACTGTTAGCTAAAAGCGGCTGCGCGGCGTTTGCTTCTAATTTTTTTAATGCAAAAAACGTTCATAATTATCAGTCCAGTTCCCGGGAAAAAAGAACTTTCCATGAGAATAATTAATTTTTCAAATAATTTTCTTGGAGAAAAAAATTGCCAAAATAATTGTAATTCAATTCGAATTCTAAATATCGTCGGTTATTGAAAATGATGAATTAAAAAGCCAATAAAATGGATCCTTCAAAACTAATCTGCGTTCATATTGATCTCTTTAACCTACGATTTAATCGCAAAAAAATATTTGAAAAAGAGACAAATTTTGTTGGACAGAAAAAATATACTAATAATCGATCGAAATTGTTGTGATAATTTTTTTTGGGATGATTAGATACGGTTTTGATTATTTCTTAATCATAAAATCGTCCAAATAATTGTGGAAATCTAAAAAATAGCCGAAATAATTGTTACTTAATTCTCAAATTCTAAATATCGTCAGATATCAAAAAGAATTAATGAATAAGTTAATAAGATCGATGTTACAAAATTCATCCACGTTCATATTATTCAACTCATTCTTCAACTCATGATCGAATCACAAAGAACATTTTTTCATAAAGAAATAAAATTCGATAGCCAAAAAAAATATACAAGATCAAAATTATTATGGTAATTTCTTTCTTTCCGGGCAAATTAGGAAGGGTTTCGATCGTTTTTGCATCAACGGTACGTAATCAACGAGTTGAGTCTCGTGTCGCGAGAGGTAATACTTTTTCGTCGCCCGAAGCGTTGTCAATAAAATAAAATGTGGAGAAAAAACGAAATAAAAAAAAAAAAAAAGAAAATAATACTTTCTCAGACGTTGTTTGGGTGAAATTGTTTTCTCTCGACACGATATAAATGAAGGATGAACGATTATGTACAAGCGGAAGAGAATTTTCCCAGTGAAAAATTCTCACGACGGATTGAGCTTTTGATAAACGAGATTTTATCGTACAAATCTGCCCGTCGCGAGTTTCGTCTTAAGGCTTGAGACTTAACGTCGTAATTCTATTGACGCTGGTCTCTCGTTTATAAATTAAACGTTGAATAATTACGTTAGGAAGCTGTGTTTATCGAAGTTGTCCGAAAAACGGATGACCAACTTAACGTTATTACTAATATGTCCATTTCGGAAGTCTTATAAATGTCATGTCTTGATTGTTGAGCTAGTTTCTTCGATTGAGAACGACAGAGTCTTCGTGGATTGAGGTCTCTTCGGTACAGTCCGATTTTATCGGAACGTTTACGACGCAAAGATTCTTCAAACCATTTTTACCGACCGAAATTCATTGGAATTTAATTAATCAAAGTGTTGGAAATATTTATTCGAAGATGAATTATTCTTTTAAACTTTTTTTTTGGCACAAATGCGTCACTGTTCGTCATAAAATTTGGGCTACTTTTAATAACGCTCGTTGCGGTTTATTTGAATGATAAATTAATCCCCAATGACTCATCGATGACTCGATGAATTAATTCGCTCAGCCTTCGTCCGAATTCCCCGAATTCGTGCCACAGCGATGAGCTGTCAAAAATTGTTTCGAATAAAATTTGTTCTTCTTTTCTTTCAGCAGCGATGGAAAAAAATTAATTCCTCAAAAAATGTATACAATAAAAATCCTCGAACGAATAAAAATCGTTATTCACTCAGCCTTCGTCCTAATTCCCCGAATTTGGTACCACAGCAATGAGCTATCAAAAATTGTTTCAATAAAATTCGTTATTCTTTTTTTTTTTTCAACAGCGATAAAAAAATGAATTCCTCAAAAAATCGGTGTAATAAAAATTCTCGAACGAATAAAAATCATTATTCGCAAAAATATTTGCGAATAATAATAATAATAATATTTGCTATTCCATAACATTTTTTCTTTCGTTCTCCTCCTTTTTATATCGATCGTAAAATCGTATCGATCCTCGATATTTATTAGACGGACTGTACCGGACAAACGGAATTACAATGCGAACTAATAACGCTGCGCCCCATCCGCATGTGAAGCACTCGAATCTCTGTCTCAAGCTCAATCGCACGCCACTCCAACAGGCTCGCTCGATCTCGCGCCGATCGATCGCAATTCCGTCTCAAACGACGAGGATCATCGCAATGGCCGTAATGCGATAATTCGAGGCATCGGCAAAAGCGCGTGCCATTCGTTTTAATTCGTTCGGTCACGAAAGTACAGAAACAAACGGAAATAAATCTGTCTGTATAGAACGTTTCCGATTTTTCGTTCGCGCGAGGGAGAAAATTTGTCTCACAGAGGCTGCTCGATCGGCATCGACGGTTGCGACTGAAGCGTTGGCTCGTTCGCGTTAATTCCGTGACTTCCGGCCGGCTCACCGTTCGTCGGATTGTTGCTGTTGTTGTTCTGACCGTTGAGAAAAGACGTCATTTCCATCGACGAGTGTTGTCCGCTCTGTTCAGAAACATGCGTGTTCGTTCGCTTCTTTTCAGATCTAGAGCGTGTACGTGAAACGTACGTGTGTGTCGTGTTCGGAAAAAAACAAAAGAAAAAGCGGCTCCAGAGAGAGTGCAAGAAAGCGAGGCAGAAGTGCTAGAGAGTAACGACGACGGACTGGAACCGAGGATCCACAATATTCCTAATCACGAATCATTGGTTTTTTTTTTATCCATTGTCTTTCTTTTTATTTATTGATTTATTGATTTATTGATTTATTGATTTATTGATTTATTGATTTATTGATTTATTGATTTATTGATTTATTGATTTATTGATTTATTGATTTATTGATTTATTGATTTATTGATTTATTGATTTATTGATTTATTGATTTATTGATTTATTGATTTATTGATTTATTGATTTATTGATTTATTGATTTATTGATTTATTGATTTATTGATTTATTGATTTATTGATTTATTGATTTATTGATTTATTGATTTATTGATTTATTGATTTATTGATTTATTGATTTATTGATTTATTGATTTATTGATTTATTGATTTATTGATTTATTGATTTATTGATTTATTGATTTATTGATTTATTGATTTATTGATTTATTGATTTATTGATTTATTGATTTATTGATTTATTGATTTATTGATTTATTGATTTATTGATTTATTGATTTATTGATTTATTGATTTATTGATTTATTGATTTATTGATTTATTGATTTATTGATTTATTGATTTATTGATTTATTGATTTATTGATTTATTGATTTATTGATTTATTGATTTATTGATTTATTGATTTATTGATTTATTGATTTATTGATTTATTGATTTATTGATTTATTGATTTATTGATTTATTGATTTATTGATTTATTGATTTATTGATTTATTGATTTATTGATTTATTGATTTATTGATTTATTGATTTATTGATTTATTGATTTATTGATTTATTGATTTATTGATTTATTGATTTATTGATTTATTATTTATTTGTTTATTTATTTATTTAATTTTTTTTTTTTCATTGTCAAAAAAAACTTGTCAAATGCAGAACTGCAAATATGGTACTTTCGACTATGCTCGACAAAAACGAAACAAAAACAAAATTTAAGTTCGAAAGAAAAGAATTAATTTCAATTTTGTGAATTAAAAAATTTTAAAAATCAAATGAATTTAAATTTTGGGAATAAAATTTTTTCTTTTAATTTAAATTTTGGGACTAAATTTGTTTTCTATCAATTTAAATTTTGGTCAATTATAAAATGCGAATAACCTAAATATTGTTCTCCAATTCGAAAATTGAATTCGATTCAAGATTGATCGATAAAATTTGATTTTTTCAACCCCCGAATTTGAAAAATTTTCGATTCCCAATTTCTCGTAATTTATTTTGAACGATTCAAATTTTAATGCTGAATTTTGTTTTCGAATCGGAACGCGTTTGAACATTACAATTTTTAATCGTAATCTATCTATCTCATATTCGATTGCTCGTCAAATTATTTATCGTTTAGTTTTCAGAGTGAAATAGGGCGATATCGAATGTTCGGGTATTTCGTTTATTTTGTAGAATTTTGCAACAATATTGAACATCGTTTACGCTTATGACTACGATCCTCGGATCCAACCAGCCTTGCCAAGTATCTAGATCTTAGCTTTTGGATTATACCGACCTTGGGTTGCAACGCGTCCTCGGAAGTGTCGAGAACCGCTAAAGGATTCGACGTTATGTTGATCTTTGAATCGTGTATACCACCGTTCGTCACTCGTCCATTTGACATCGGTTTGGCTGCGAAGAAAAAAAAAACCGTCAATTAAATATCATCGAATAATAAAAGAATCAAAAAAGAAAATAAAATAAAATAAAATAAACAAAGTTTGCTTATGATCTAGTAACAAATTTTTGCTAAATGATAAAAAGTTCTCCATAGATTCATTAAGATTCGTCTTTTTCGCAACAAAACTTTTGGTTCATCGATTTTAAGGCCTCACTCGATGGATCGTCGAGCAAAAAAGCAGTCCAAAATGGGTGAATCAAGGATTGACGAGTCTAGATCACGTCGTACATGTTTAGCCTTACAATTAGCTAAACTGATAATGAATTAACACTCAGAAATATTAATTTGACGCTTTTAATAATAATTGAAGTGAAATTCGACGATATTGACGTGTGATTGACTGACGTTTTGCCATTGACTGTACAACTGTTTCAACCGTCACAGCCAAAACTCCTCATCACTTTAATTAATTTCTCAACAATCACTCAGTCGATTAATTCAAAACTAAGCACAATCAATCTGTAGATCCTAAACCTCAATGATACAATTTTCTCAGAATTTACGTCAATTCAGTTCCATTCCTTTTTCAACCATTAACTTCCGCAAAAGCTGCTTTCCCACAAAACAACCATGTTCGATTAATAAATTCACAACTCCTAAACTACGTATTAAAAAATTCTGAAACAATTCGTGTATCATTATCCCATCAAGAACTATCATTCCTCAAATTTCCAAAAATATCGGCTATTCAATATCCATCCAACAAGACCTTAACATATTTTTCCAATATTTTTCTCCACAATATTAAAAAAAAAAAAAAAAGAAAAAAACATCAATCACCTTCATTCTGCGACGATTCTCGGCTCTGTTTGATCTTCCCTCTCTTATAAACAAAAGCAAAAGCCCCAAGAGCCCCAAGCAAAGTAGCTCCACCCAGTGCACCTCCGACAATCGCGTAAATATTTCCGTTCGTTCCATTATCAGCGTTTTTCGGTGCATCGTTAGCCAAAACTTGTTGAACCGGTGGAGCTTCGGTAACGGCTTTGAGCGTCTTAACGTCGATGATGTTGGAAAATTCCGAAGCTGCGTCCACGGAGAAACTTTGAACTTTAAAATCGTACTTCGTTTCGGGTTGCAAATGTCCTATGGTTATGTTCGTGGAATTTTTGCCTTCGACGGTGGTTTTTACGTATTCACCGGCGTTATCGGTCGCTCGATAATAAACGTAAAAACCGTCGATGTCGGCGGTTTTGTCGGGATTTTGCCAAATCAATAGAACGCGATCGGGTCCGAGAGCTTCGATATTCGTTAGCATGGGAATTGGCATTTTATTGGTGTCGAAACCAGCCACGCGATTCAAATGAAAACGAACGGAATTTGGACTAGGTTTGTTGTCCATGTTGGAATAAACGGCGGCTATTCGGAATGTATAAGTGTGACCGGGTTGAAGATCGTTGACTTCGAAGGATCTGACGTGTTTTGGAATTTCCATGTTCGATGTCATCCAAGGTTTGCGACTCATTTTCGAGCCACCCTCGCGATATTGGACCTTGAAGAATTGTATGGGCAAACCCTTGTTCTCCGGAACGGACCAACGAACCATCACCGACACGTCCGAGAGTCTCGTTACGTTGGGACGATCGGGTGGAACCAAATCTGTTTGGAAGACAAAGGTTTTTAGTTCCATGTTCGTGGCATTTTTATCGGTTATTATGAAATGGGTGATTGGGGAGTTTTTTTTTTTTTGAGAATTCGGATGGTCATATTTGTTCGAAACGATCGAATTTTGTTATATTTTCGTGAGGATGATCGATGAGAATGATTGGAATGAAGATTTTATAGATGGAAATAGATGGTAATAAGTCGATGAGGGATAAGAATAATTTTGATTGAAAGATTGAATTTTTTCAGAGTATTTTAACCGTTTCCTCTATTTATTTATTTACTTTTTTATGTTTTTCATTAACATATCGAGATACTTTCGTACTTTGGATCCAACCAAGACTCATCGTCACCACGACTATCACAAAAAAATCGATAACGAGCTGTCACAAAATCCAAAATGTGAAATAAGAGTTGCAGAAACTGGCTCATTGTTTGCAAATAAATAAATGTATAACCTCAATAAAAAAAAATAAATGGCTAAATCGTCGAATAAATAAATGACAAAAATCGTGAAAAATGTAGATATAGATAAATAACATAAATAACCAAATAACCTAAATGAAAGAAAATAAATAATAATTATAACTAAAATAATAATGATAATAATAACAGCTGAATCAGCGAATAAATAAAACACAAAAATCGTAAAAAATATAGACGTCGATAAATAAATAAATAACCAAATAAACTAAATTAAAAAAAATAAATAATAATAATTATAACTAAAATAATAATAATAAAAATAATAATAGCTGAATCAGCGAATAAATAAATCCCAAAAATCGTAAAAAATATAGATATCGATAAATAACCTAAATAACCAAATAACCTAAATAAAAATAAATAAATAAATAAATAATAATAACGAAAATAACCATAACAATAATAGCCAAATCGACAAATAAATAAACGCCAAAAATCGTAAAAAAACATAGATATCAATGAATAAAAATAAAAATTTTATTTATTTTTAAACAAATAAAACCAAATTCCTCACCCGAATCCTTGCGATGTCCCTCCTTGCTCCTTCTCTTGCCAGCCCCGCCCCTGGTGTGTTTGTGAACCCCGCCGACGCTCGGAGGCCCGTGATCCCTCGTTTTTCCGCCCCCGGAACCGCGTCCAGCGTGTTGTTTCGGATTTACCCGCAAAATATTGTAACCCGAATGCGATCCGTAATCGTTGCTCGCGACGCATTGGACAAAACCCGCGTGTCTCTTCTCGACCCTTGATATGAAAAGCGCGTTGCCTTTTATCTCGACGTTTTCGCTGCGCACGAGAGGTTCGCCGTTTATCAACCACTCGAGGGTTGGTTCGGGTTGTCCGGTTGCGCTACAAGCGAGCTCGAGTTCGCCACCTTCGGAGAACGTCGACGATTTGGGTGGTCTTACGACTCTCGGAACTTCGACGACTCGCAAAACAATTGCCGATTTAATTTTTTTATTACCATTAGTCCACGTGCAATCGTATTCGCCACGATCGGACGGTTGTACATTGGCGATGGTCAAACCCATGGATGTGTAACGAGATCCCGATGGCAAAGAATTTCCAAATCTCGTCCAATTTACGCGAGGTATCGGATAACCAGCGGCGAAACATTCGAGAGTTACGTTTTTCCCGCGCAAAATTTTGTACTCCGTTTGGGTGTGTTTGACGAAATAAGGATCGACGTTTGTTAAATCGTTGTGAACTTCCAATGTGGTTTTGTAATTACTGCGAAAAGTTTCCGCGGCTATGTCATTGTAAGCCGTGCAATCGTAATCACCGGAATCTGTGGGTTTGACGTTTTCGATGACCATTGTTTTGCTTCCGGTTATGTTTGAGACGGTTACGGGATTGTTGTTCTTGTAGAATTGTACGTCGGCTTCGGGAATGGAATAGGGAACGGGACACGTTATCGGGACTGTGTTACCAGCCGGTACTCGTATTACGGAGTCGGTCTTGTCCGTGAATTTTTCGATCGTTCCGAGACTTAGTCGAGCAGGGTCGGAAGCTAGTCCGCTCGTACCTGCGAAAGGTGTTTTTTTTTTTTTAACGATGTTTTCTTTTTTTTTTTATTTCAGATTGAATTTATTATTGAATAATAATATTGAAATATATACATATTACGATGTACATATTATTATTAATATTGTATGTTATTAGTATTATTAGTGTGTTATATTATTAGTATTATTAGTGTATTATATTATTAGTATTATTAGTGTATTATAGTATTAGTGTTATTAGTGTATTATATTATTAGTAATATTGTGTATTATTAGTATTATTAGTGTATTATATTATTAATAATATTGTGTATTATTAGTATTATTAGTATTATTAATAATATTGTGTATTATTAGTATTATTAGTATTATTAATAATATTGTGTATTATTAGTATTATTAGTATTATTAGTATATTATATTATTAGCAATATTGTGTATTATTAGTATTATTAGTTTTTTATTATTGAATAATTATATATATTTTTTACGGTTTTTTTCTATGGTAATTTCCTTCTTGTTTTTCGAGATTAATGCAACAAATGAATGGAAAAGGTGAGCCATTTCTTTTTTTATTTTGTAAATTATATATCAAATAAATTTTCTCCAAGGATTTTAGTGCAAAAAATTCGAATGTATTGTTTTTCCAAATTTTCTCGGAGAAAAAAGAAATAATTACGGATTGTTCATATATTTATTTATTTTCATTTAGTTTGTTTCAATTCCTCTTCCGTTCAAAAGTTCATAAATTTTCCAATAATTCAGCTATCGAACAATTTTTTTGCCGCGAATAATCGCTGCATCTCTCAATACGAATAACCAAAAAAAAAAAAAAAAAAATAACGGATCAGCAACTAACCGAACTCGAACTACTGCATCGATAAAACCCACGAAAATCATAAAAACCTCCAACAAAAAAAAACCGACAATAAATTGCAACATGCGCCTGCATCAACGGCGTAAAATCGTGTTATAGCTGGTTGTCAGCCCAATCCGGACGATATATCATAGCTCCGGATGGTTTCGTAAAACCTATAAAAATTTAGAGACACGCTAGAAAGGCAACCGCGCGGAGAAGATCAGTCAGCCACGATTCTACGACCGTCGGAGTCGAATGAAGAACTTGAAAAAATAAATAAAAAATGAAAAATAAGACGTTACTAACCGTAAAAAGCTATGCATCTGTAATCCCCGGCTTTGGACGCATCGTCAAAGTTGACGAAGTGCTTGGAGGTCTTGCCGCCGCTGTTGGGGGTGTTTATCAACGGTCCCCAGTGCTCCGACCCCAATGGCCTGTGACGCCAAGCAAATTTTTCAGCGGCTAGGTTCAGGCTACACTCGAAGCACACCTCGTCGCCCAGAGGGGCTACTAACGGACTTGGATGACGATTAAAAACCATACCCAGCTCTTGCTTCTGTCCTGTTTGTTTGACAAAAAAAAAGATAATAATTATCACCGTAATCGTAATTAATAATACACTAAAGACATTTTGTTTAACTGTAATACAATATTCCAATTTTTCTTGACTCTGTCTTGTTTGTTAATAATAATTGTATGAAAATATAATTATTATTAACTATGATATATATATGTAATAAATATCATGGATATGCTAAATATACTAAACAAATTTATTTGCTTGTCTGCAAAATTCCAATTTTTTTTTTCTTCGACTCGAAGGTTGTTTTTTTTAAGCCTAGGTAAAAAAAATCTATAAATTTTTATTTCATCTTCGTCCTTTTACGGGTAATAGCAAGATGCTGCTAATGAATAATGATAAATAAATCACAGCAAGAATTGAATACAAATATTTAAGAGAAAAATTTAAATAATTTGTAAAATGATGTGAAAAAAAAGTAACGACTTATTTCTTTCTTTTTTTTTTGTAACTCACCCGACGCATGGCATCCCAGAGATTGCAGGAGGACCGCGAGGGTGCCGAAGAGCAGGGAACAAGACGCCGGCCGCATCTTGACACATTCTAAAATCACAAGAGATCCGAATTTGGAAAAAAAAAAAAAATAGCTGAATGAATAAAAAATTGTATTTACTAGAGCGCGAAGCGCGTCACGTTATGTTACAGAAAGGCGTTTAGCCCTTTCTTCCTTTTTATTATTATTATTTTATTAAGATTATCATCATTATTATTTTTTTTTTCATTCTCGTTCTTCGCATGCAGATCGACTTTGCAACGAAACTCTTTGCCGCACGATTAACCTACGTACGTAACTTCATACGTGCGAGTGCGCGCGAGTATCTAAACCGTGGCGAGGCCTCGGTCGTAGCCGGATATGCGAAATTTGGCAACGGGACGACGACTCCTTGTCGTCGCAGAAGAGTCGTAGACGTCGTCGTCGTCGTTGTGACGGTTTAACTTTAGAATCCAGCGAGTTCACGTGGAAATAGAACGCGTAGCTCGCGTTCCTGGCATAGAATCTTGTTCGGCCTCTCGCTCGCTCGCCCCGATTGATCACTCGATGCATCTCGCGCCTGTACACCACCTTCAGACCCTTCGAACGGCATCGGAATTTCCACAAATTTTCTTTTATTTATTCGTTCCTTTATTCATTTATTTGTTCATTTATTCATTTATTTGTTCATTTATTCATTTATTTGTTCATTTATTCATTTATTTGTTCATTTATTCATTTATTCATTTATTTGTTCATTTATTCATTTATTTGTTCATTTATTCATTTATTTGTTCATTTATTCATTTATTTGTTCATTTATTCATTTATTTGTTCATTTATTCATTTATTTGTTCATTTATTCATTTATTTGTTCATTTATTTATTTATTTGTTCATTTATCAATTTATTCATTTATTCATTTATTCATTTATTCATTTATTCATTTATTCATTTATTCATTTATTCATTTATTCATTTATTCATTTATTCATTTATTCATTTATTCATTTATTCATTTATTCATTTATTCATTTATTCATTTATTCATTTATTCATTTATTCATTTATTCATTTATTCATTTATTCATTTATTCATTTATTCATTTATTCATTTAGTAATTTATTAATTTATTTACTTATTTATTCTTCTATTCAAAGCGACTATTATACGCAAATTATTTTCCTTCGCCCTCGAATTTTTGGTACATTTGGTATATTCATGATCGTGTCTTATTCAAAAGATCGACTTAAGACTCGCCTCGAGAATTAGAAAAAATCCGAAATTTTCTCCTTCATCGATTAAAAAATTGCCAATAAGTGACATACGATTTATATTATATACGAATAATCTATTCGGTTATGACGAATCTTCAACCTCTTTACCTCTTGTTTGTACTCCAATTTACCAACCTCATTTGTTATCTCATTACTTCATCAATAACTCGGTCATTTGATTTTCGTAGACTAAAAATTATTAACAAATCCAATTCTAATATTTTTTCGAATTTCCACATAAAATTCGGCGGCTAGAAAAAATAAAATACTTCAAAATATCTAAAACAGCAACAACAAAAAATGCTTGCTTTCCGAAATCCCGCATATACACCTATCCACACTCCACAAATCCCCAAACAATAAAACAAATAAACAAACAAACAAGCAACAAGTAAACCAAATATTGATAAAGAATAAATATTGATCCGCTACTCCCCGTACATACGAAAACCCGCCGAGCAAGCACTCGAGGGTGCGAGATTCGTTGATCAAAGTGGCAAACACCAAAACCCACTTGTAGATTTCGAGATTTTCGAGTGTTTGTCGTCGCATCGTCCGCCTCAACCGGTTCGATCTTCGAATTAACCAATCGACACAACAATCTTCCCTCTTCCCCCTCCACAAATCGTTTTCCGAATAATTGCGACAAACTCCAGAACCAATTAACGTCGTAACGCGATTCAAAATTATTCCTACAAGATTTTCTGTGTGTTTTTTTTTTTCACGTGGGAATGATGGTTATTAGCGTTGCGAACGAATCTACGAATGGGACGGCCTTATAGGGTAAGGAATAAGCGTTAAGTCCCGCTCGCTCGATTCCACGCTCGGCGTCGGACACTTTTACACCTACGTGTTTTGTTAACCGACTGCGGGCTGCTGCTGTTGCTGCTGCTGCTGCGGGACTATCAAGTCCTGAGGTAAGACAAGACCGTAAGAAAAAGCTTTGGGTCTTGGCACGTTCCTTGGCAGAAAGAGAGAGAGAGAGGAGGAAGAGATAGAGAGAGAGAGAGAAAAAGAGAGAGAGAAAAAAAGAGAGAGAGCGAGAGAGAGAAAGAGAGAGAGGGAGGGAGAGAGAGATAAAGAGAGAGAGAGAGAGAGAAAGAGAGAGAGAGAGAGAGAGAGAGAGAGAGAGAGAGAGAGATAAAGAGAGAGAGAAAGAGAGAGAGAAAGAGAGAGAAGCTCGTACATACGAAACGTCCGTTGCGATTCCGTCAGATCGCGCCGAAGAGCCATGGAAAAATAAAATTATGCATAAACAACGAGAGCGAGAAAGATGGAAACGTTATGACGGCTCTCGTAAGACTCTCCATTGGTTTATTAGGCAATCTCACGAGCGTAGGCAGACTCATTCATAGATCGCTACTCGACGCTCAAACGCCTCTCTCGCATCTACGATTACTATACGAGCTACACCCACGCTGCACATCTACGGACTTGCTTACTTTTTCATTTTTTATAATGTATTTTTTTTATTTTTGTCCGAAGCCTTTTCTTTTCTGGTTTTTCTGGTCGGTTGTATTTCATGGCCGTGGACCGTCGAAAAGAGTAGTCGTGCCTTCGAAAAGTCACGATTGTGAGTTGGAAAATATTCAGGACGAGGAGAGAGGTGGAGGTGGCGATTGTAAAGGGATTGATTTGTAAAAAGAAGAATGAGAAAAGAAAAAATGTAGGACGAACTCGAAATTCTGAGTGTACTGCGGGCTTGTAATTCATGGTTTGCGCTTGTGCGTGTGTGTAGGTATATAGAGTGGACGCGGAATCGTCTCAATGGATCTTGTTGGTTGTGCTCGAGATGCTCGACATTTACCGTACGACTTCCGGTTTAACGTTTGTCCGCGTTTGTAAGTAACGGGGACCGCGCGACGCGGAGGAGCGGAGACCGCTGAGTAAATCGGCGATCGATCGATCGATCGGATCCATCGGTTTTTGGTGGAAAAACGAGAATAAATAAAAATTTTCTTGGAAAATTCGGCTTGAAAGTAGAGGGAGTAGATTATTTCAATAATTTTTTCATTCCAATCAATTGTGATAATTTTTTTCGTGAGAAATAATAGAAGATAATTTAAAAAATCGATTTTCCGCAGGATAAATTTCATTTTTTTGAGATAGATAACTACTATGATTTATTGAAATTTAAAAAGAACGCGAATTCCTTCAAAATTTCAATAAAAGTAAAAAAAATATTAGGCAGACGAGCATCATTTTATAGAAAAAATCGCAATTTCGATATCTAAATAAAAAATTTCATTCAATTCAAAATTCCCGCAAGAGCAGTTACCTCTCAAAAAAGAAGGGGGAGGGTGTCAAAAAAACCCATTAAAAAAAATCAGTAAGTCCTAAAGATCCAAAAAATACTAAAACAAATAAATAATCAACCACATCAAAGGCTCGAATTGTTCCAATAATTTCTCCGATTCAGCCTCGTTTCGCCCCACACGTTTATCCATTCCCGCCCCGCTCGCACCACAATTTTCACACGAATTCCATCCGCGTCTCCAGCATCCCGAGAATTCCCCCAAAAACTCATAAATAATACGATATAAAAATTCCCCAAGACGCACGAATCTCAAATAAATTCCGCGTCGTGTCTTCTTGTCCTTATCGCGACAGCGCGAAGTTCTACGGGCGCAAAAATTCGTTCGCCGGTGTCCGATGATTACGCCGCGCCGCAGCATCCAGCGGCGCTCGAATCTCGTTCTCGGAATTGACCGGCGAGGATGTAATTCGTTTTCGAAGCCCGGGGTAAGCGGGAGCACGGAACAACGATGAAAGTTGACGATCGCTGCTCCAACGGAATTCGACTTGTTGATTTTTGCTCGCGAAGGGAAGCTCGGAAAGCGCGATGGAACGAGCCGGCGCCCGTTTGTTCGGGACGGGGGGGAGGGACGAGGGGTGGACAGGGGGGGAGGGTAAAGAGGGGCCTCGGACTTTGGCTGCTCCTTCTCACCTGTTACGTGCGAGCCGCACGCACGCAACAGCATCGTCGGGAAGAGCAACGGAGGAGCAAGGCGCGACGACACGGGAGCAGCACATCGCGAACGATCGAACCCGACGCAAACTACACATCGTCGTACACCCCAAAACCCCCCCCTAACCATGCCGCTAAACTGTAACGAAAAAAAAAAAGGAAAATAAAATTGAAGAAAAAAAGAAATAAAGAAAGAACGAGAGAAGGAAAGAAGGGAAGAGAAAAAATGCCCGGAGCCAACGATGTGCTCGCGCGAATCCGGAGAGCAACGTCTCCACCGGTTCGCCCGGACCAGTTCGCGAACGCAATCCGAGCAACGTAGCCAACTTTTAAAAAGTTTTATATAGATGTATATAGGTAGTGCTCGACCGCTCGACCGGCCGCGCGGTATTTTTCCGATCGTTGATGGATCTTCGAATTCCTTTGGCGAAATATCTTAAAAACGGTTCTTCGCGATCCCTCGAATTCTGGCAAACCCGGCTCGAAGGAATTCTGAGGAGAAGGGGGGTTTTTTTTCTTCTTGTTTTTTGAATACTTTTTGATAATTGTCGCGATACATTGTTTGATGTGTTAGTTATCGATGTTTTATAATTTTAATGACGTAATTTAATATGAATCTGGAAAGTTGATTTATTATTAGTGATAACAGAAAAGTAGGGAAAGAGAGAGAGAGAGAGAGATAGAGTAGTTAGATAATCAGTTTTATTAATTTTTTCCTACTAAACAATTCTCATTATTATCATTTGTATAAATTATTATCATTTTTTATTTATTATAATTATAAATTATTATCATTTTTTATTTATTATAATTATAAAATAAATATATTTTATAATTATGAAATTATAAAACATTATAATATTATTATAATTATTATTATTTATTATTATTAATTATTTTTATAATTATATATTATTATATATTATAATTATAAAATAGATATATTTTATAATTATATAATTTTATTTATTATAATTATAAATTCTTAGTATTCATGATTTTTTAAATTTTATTTTCAACACACCCGGAAATATCTAAGGTATCATTAGTTATATTTTTATTTTAATGATTTAAACTTTATTTTGACGAAAGTGAGGAATTTATTATTCGATATTATACCGTAGAATTTTTCGCTATGTACTGTTGCGATGTGAATGATGATGGGTTTGTAGCTAAGCTCATTGCGGAATACGGTGAACGTTCGGTGAGGCGCAATGCTAGCGAAGGAAGCCCCTCGAAGATAATTTCGTCTATCCTATATCGAAATCGTTGACCCTTGACGAGGCTCGAACGGTTACAAGAGCCGGGGCGAGACAGACCGAAAGATAGAGAAAGCCAGAGAGACGAATAGAGGGACAAATGAATTAACGTAAATTACCGAGGGAGAAAAAGAAAATAATATCGGGTGCTCCGAAATATAAATAATCTCCTCGCAAACTTGTCTCACCACCACAACATTTTTTTCAACCCCTTTTCAAAATCAACAACATCCCTTAATCCAAAAAATGTACGCATTCGAAACGTCGTCGATTGAAAAATATATTAAACGTTGTTTCTTTCGTTCCACAGGCAATAATTGAAGTAATCAGTTAACTCGTACACAACGTAAATAAATCTTTTGTTCTACAGAGAAACGCAATTGAGTTTTTATCCTAACCTCAAGACTAAATAAGGAGAAACCTATTAACACATATATAAATTTATCAAGTCATTTTTCGTTACGCAAATTATTTTAGCTATCGAAACGAACGAAGAAGATAATCGTAATTCCGGCGCAATTACAGTTCCAGCCTTATCGCGACGTAATAGCGGAGGTTCATCCAGCGATAGACGATCGTGGCGGTCGTTGGAGCAACGTCTCGCAATTATCGCGGAGAAGCTCGGGTTTGTAGCTGAGTTGGCCTTTTCGGTATTCGCACCAACGGATCCACCACCGTACCCGCTTGTCCCATGACATTTCGATGTTCTTTATCTTCCACTGAAATTCACCTACCAAACTTCGCGTTTCGTTCTCGCGAGGGGGGAGGAGGGAGAGATAATTTCTTCTTTTAATTTTTTTTTTTTATCAAACACAACGTGCGGTAGCACTGGGACTCGGCGTGCTCTCCGAGTCTCGCCGGGTATGCGATAACGGGCTTCTTCGCGCGCTTCGTCGAGCCACCTCGTCTTGTTTGATTTCTCGGTACGGTTTAACAATTCTTTATCTCGTGTGCTTTCGCAGCACCAGCGGCGCGAGTGTCACCCATCGAGTTCGCGAGGGCCTCGAGAGGGATTGAACGGATATTGAAATTGAAAAAAGGAAGAGAGAAAAAAGTAAACCGAGATGGAACGGACTCGAACGCAAATAATAATAATGATGATAGTGATAATAATAATAATAATAATAATAAAAATAGTAATTCTAATAATGATAATAATAATAATAATGATAATAATAATACTAATGACAATAATACTAATGATAATAATACTAATAATAACGATAATGATGATGATGATGGCGATAACAATGATAATAATGATAACAATAATAATAATAATAATAATAATAATAATAATAATAATAATAATAATAATAATAATAATAATAATAATAATAATAATAATAATAATAATAATAATAATAATAATAATAAAAATAAAAATAAAAATAATAATAATAATAATAGATATTATTATGAATGAACGATAATAAAATTAATAATATATTTTTTTGAACACTAAATTAATAATTAATGAAAATAAATTATCAAACTTATTTTTCAGAATTTAACGATCTGGTTAATATTATTATTAGTTAATAATAATGATAGTTGCTATTATTATAACTTATGAATAATTTGTGAATACCGGAAAAAATTAGCGTCGCGCGATCAAAGATGCATTCTCGATCGTAGCAGAGTCGTTGGATCTCGCGTCGTTGCTTCGGAATCATTCGAATGAGACGAAGGATAGAAATCATGAAGAGGCGGAGAATTTTTTTGTCCAATGCGATTGAACCCGAGAAACGAACAAAAGTGGGGAAACGATGAGGAAAGACGTGTGAATGAAGTTAACACGCGAAAGGAGACGCGGGAGGTCCTTCGAGAGCTTTTCTCGTAACCGAACGCCTTCTCGATGCGAGTACTTTGTCAGTAAAGTTCCACCTGGGTGGGCCCTAAGGGCGGAAAAGCCCTACAATGCGCTACGTCGTCGAGTCATCCCCTCCCCTTCGGCTTCCTTCACCCCCCCACTCCTTCGACCCTGGAGTTCTATGTGCCCTACGGGATACAGGAAGCACTTCAAGATTCGTACAGGTCGATACAGATCGATCAACGCTTCCACCAATGGACTTTCATCGTCTCTCGCGTTCTTCCCTCCCTTTTATCATTATTCTTATTGTTCTACAACCTCGGTTTCTCTTCCACTGGAACTCCCACGGAGCTCGAAACCGGAAATAATCGAGATCGAGGGTACGACGGGCTTGAATAAGGGTTTTCGAAATTATCGGGTTAATGGGATCGCGCACACGTTTCGCTTAGAAGAAAAGAATAAGCGATTCGTGATTGCTGTACGAGATGGATCGATTGTCGATGATTGCATTAGATTCGAGACGATTTTTTTTTTGTGAAAAAATATTAATAGAGAGTCAAAAATTCTATTTTTTTATCGGAAATTGAAATATTGAGTTCGTTGTAAGATAGGATTTATTTTTTTTAGGTAGGGAATAATTATCATATATTGAAATTTCGGAAAAACTCGAATATTCTGCGGATTGAAAAAAAAAAAATTAGGACTGTGATGTCGGATCCAATTTTATTGAGACAGTCTTCAATTTTGATAAAGTATCTGGAAAAAAATTCTTTTAAAAAAATAGTGAGGTCGTAGGATTGGAAAGATGGTTAAAAAACAAATCATCGACCAAATCGAGAGATGAAATGATTTCAATCCCGCGATTTAGGACGTCCCTTCCCATACATAAATATTTATAATTCTTCATTTAGAATATTTCTTGCGACATTTTTTTGGATTATTTTTTATTCAGTTGATCTTCAATTTCATTAATTTTTCAGTTAATTATTTGAAAGCCTAGTTTGGTCCATCCCTCGGGGAGACCCGAGCAACCCTCTTGTAATTTCAATTGTTATTTAATCTCTATCGTTATAAACTCGTGGTAACGAAGCTTATAGCTTTGTAAATTCAGGACCTCGTCGAATGCGCAGACGCGAGAATTCTTCGCGCCCGCCGTTGCTCCACCCAACAGGTAACGCTGCGTCTCCAGAGCTTTCGATTCCCGCGCTTTCGCCTTAATCGTCTCAATACAGGGTCGGAATCGAAATTCCGACTGAACAAAATTTCGACAGGTCAATAAATCTAATTAAATTGCTCCGAAAATCAATAAACACCATCGACATAGCTCCGAAAACTAATAATAATAATATCTCGGCAATATCTCGACGGATCAAAATATCGACGGATCAAAATCTCGACGACGTATATATAGATGTAGTGCCGAAGCTCGTTCGATCGCCTGAACATTTTTTTGTGTTGTTTCCAAGTTCTAAAAAAAAATAAAACACTCTCGACGAGATTTTTGAACGTTGAAATCACCACGGAAATTGTAAATCCGAAAAATTTTACTCATTGTAAAAATTTATCTAACGATGCTTCGAAACTACCTGCGAGTCCGCAGGCGAGATTCGAAGATTCTTCTTCGGTCGTGAGCCCCCCGCGCGGTTCGTCGTTCGCCTACGGTCCAGGTGCCCCTCGTGACGTAGCGAATTTTTGGTGAAAAGGTCGGTCAGAATATCTTTTGTGTTTCGAAAAATCGACTCGACATGTGGCAGCACGACGAATACTCGTAGAACCTTTCAAAATTGTTCCACTAACTACGGTTTCTAGCCAACAACCTTGCGAACGAGATTTTCGAAGACATCATTTCAAAAACGGAGAAATGAAATTTCAATCAACAAATTTTTGTCTTCGTACAAAAATAACGGTTGAGTGAAGAGACAATTATTGTTCTTTGAAAAAAAAAATCGAAGAATTCGGTTTGTTGAAACCAATTTTGGTTCTTTTATTTATAAAGTTACCGGAAGTCACGTGGAAAAATTTATTGGGCGATAATCGATGTAAACTCCTTTATGTTAGTATTTTTTTCTTTATTCTGTATTTTCTATTTATTTCGTAGCCGCGAGGGCTACAATGATGCAAGTTGCAACGAAAAATCAATCGCAATTATTCCTGTTTTTTTATGGAATAAATGAATAAATAGATAAATAATAAACCTAAAAAAATAAACAAATGAATAAATAAATAAATAAATAAATAAATAAATAAATAAATAAATAAATAAATAAATAAATAAATAAATAAATAAATAAATAAATAAATAAATAAATAAATAAATAAATAAATAAATAAATAAATAAATAAATAAATAAACAAATAAATAAATAAATAAACAAATAAATAGATAAATAGAGCCGGAAAAAATACAGAAGCGTGGATACGTCGAGCACGAGCCGCTGCGACTTCCGAGATTCGCAGGACCTGCGGTGGCCTCGAATGAGTTGTAACGATTTGTAAGTATAGAATGGAAGAATATTCTCGCCCTCGTCGTGAGCCCCGGCAAAAATCAGGACGGGAAGTCAGGGGCGCCACACTTTGGGCCCTCGAGCGTCGCCTCGGCAGGTGTCGGAACTTGTCGGGAAGGTGTCCTTACACTCGGCCAGGACATTCGGAACCGGCGTATATACATCCGAAATTCGCGGTTAAATTTTCTCGCTAACCTTAAGCATTTGAAAACTTCCGAATCGTGTCTAAATTTCATAAAATACCGTAAAAAAATGGAATAAAATGAAGGAAAAAAAATCTCCACAAAATAAAAAAGAAATCTAAAAAATTTGAACATTAATGAGGGTGAAAAAAATAACAATTTGGGAGATTTGAGAGCGCATTTTAATACGTGACGATAATTTTGTCTCACCGCAGGAGAAAAAATTTGTAAGTAATTGTTAGGACCTCATTTGTGTAAATAAAAATATATCAGCGCTGCTTTATTTTAAAACATATCAATAATAAACAATAAAATCATGAATTCCTATCAATTTTTACTTCGGCCAAGCGAAAATATATCCAGCTCCGATATTTCAAAATATATCCTGTACATTAATGCAGAAATCACGATAAAAAATACCTCTGGAGCACATTAAATAATAAACAAAACAAAAATTCTTCCTCCCTCCACGACAAAAAAACAAAAATAAAAAAAAAAAGTTAATAAAATTCCGAACCATTTCAAAGACCTGAGGATGATGCATCGCTCCTGAGAAAGGGAGCGCTACGAAGACGCCGGCAAACGCGGTGAGAAAGAAATCACGAAAACGAATAAAAATAAAACGCGAATAAAACAATGAAACAAGAAGACCCGAGAGAGAATACGACGTTACGGTCGAACGGTACAGTCCAAAACAACGCAGAGTCCATCATCGTCCGCCGGCAAACTGTCACCATCGTTTGCTCCGAAGTAACCTTCTCGATTTCCCCAAAAAAAAATCATCCTCCTAAATCCATTTCCACACCTGTTATATATGTCGTTATCGCAACAAGCCTACAATAAATCATTTTCCGCATCATCAAACGAGAGACTCACCCTTTGGCGTGCAAACCGGTCACTCCGTTTCTCCGCAAATCCTCCAAACCGATCCTCTTCCTTCCCCCAATCGCGATCCGAACCACCCCGAAAAAAACCTACCAATCCCAATCTCCTTTCAAAACCAAAATTCGAATCAAAACTCCCCCGAAAAAAAAACCCACACAAACCCCAACACGCGCGCGCGCGCACAAACTTTTTTAGCGCGGCGTGACAACGTACGCAGGCGCGGTAGATCGCAAAATAAACGTCATACTGTTCGATCCGCGTCAAAATGAAGATTCACCCAAAAGTACTTGATTCCCCGTACTTGGTTGCCGGTAGAGTAACGCAATACAGCGAATAACGCGTATGGATAAATAAAAAAAAAGACGGTGAAATAAATGCGTTTTGACACACAAGCGCGAGGGCAATTCGCACGTACACGTTGTTTCTCTTCAACACGGACAAAGGTTACGCAGGACACGACGCAAGGCGCACACGGAGGCGTCGCGACGGCACGGGGATATACACGCGAAACAGGGTATATAGCCCGGAGCACGATGGGCCGGACGATGCTCGGCGTCTCGACTGGCGTCCACCGGAACACTGGAATGCAGACCGACGGGTTTTACGAACCATGATGGAAGGGAAGTATAGCAGCCGCAGCAGCAGCAACAGCATCGGCCTCGGAGGTGCACGCTGGGGGGATCTATTCTCGCCTTGCTCTACGGTTATGGTGGTCGTGTGACGTCACGTCTTGGAACCACGTGACTTTGATGAGTTTTGCGAGGGGTTTGCTTAATTTTTTTTGGTTTGGTTTGGGTTGTTTTTGTTTTTTTTTTTTTTTTGTTTGGTTTTTGAGATTATGATGCTCGGTCGGTAACGAAAACTGCAGAGCGTTTTTTTGGGGGAGGATTGGTTTGGCGAGGAAAGGACGAGAACGGTTGGCTGGGTTTTGGGATTTTGCGGGCGACTGTTGTTGCATTTTGGGCGAGCGGTCGACGGTGGCGGGGAAAAGTACTTTTGGAGAGTTCGATTTTTCGCTTGCACTTGTAGTCAGTGCAGCAGCTTTTGACTAGGTTTGGGGATGGGATTTAGTTGGAGGTATTTCGGATTTCGGGGAATGGGATGCAGATGCCATTTTCTTTTATCGCTTCCTGGCGATTTTTGATTTTTGACGATTGATTTAAATTTTGAAGAATTTATTTTTCATTATTCTAATAAAAATCAGCAATGAATATATTGGGAATATTGATAATGATTTTCGTGATTTTTCTGGTGATATCGAAAACTTTTGAAAAGTTTGCTAAACTATTGTTCTTGTTTTTCAGTTTTATTACCGACGTAGCTTCCGCTTCTTGGATTTTGGTAGTCGCGTCTGGTTGCCATTTTGTCTTTCCGGTTGCAATTTTTTTGGAGGTCGTTCTATTTTTTCTTTATAATGACTTCGGTGAAATCTTTAGGTTTAGGAGTAGAAGATATATGTTTAAAAGGTGTTCAGACTTATTCTTGACAGAAATCTTACCACCGGGGAAGCTATGGAGAGTCGTCGTGATGATTTTATCGAAGAAAGAATGTGCTCGGTCGGTAACACAAACTGCGAAGCACTTTTTCCTTCGGGAACAAAAGCTTGTCGATTTAAAAAATTAAAATCAAAGTTTTCTCAAATGATAAGATCTTTTTCTTTACGCAGGGATGTTCGGCGGTCTCGAAAATAAATTTTTACAATTTTTGGTTACCGACTGAGCACGAAATGGCCACCAGAATTTGTATACATCGACTCTCCGTAATTGCATTGATCTGCGCTTTTAACTCTCATTAGCATCTACGATGAAAGCGTTCGTCAATCTACGTTTCGTAATTACGCCACAGTAAACAAAAAACTGTCTACGATTTGTCAAGAAAGCAAAAATGATTTTGAATTTAGGATTATATCGAATGCATTCGCGTTTTTATCATCTTAGTTCTTACCATCGGCAGGCTGGATAGTTTTACAAAAGTGCGATCGTAAAAACGATTTCCCAAAGTAAAATCGAATTATCTTCAGCAGAGAAATTAATATTAGGATTTGAAAACTATCGATAATTCGGAAAAATCCGATTTACGACAGAGAAATAAGAAGAAAAATGATTTATGCAGCCAAAATGTTCGCCGAGAATGCAATTTGCGTGTCAACGAAGCTCGTACGTACGGAATCGACAATATACGACGCAGCCCGAGTCCGTAGTGGCGCCAGGCTCCGGTTTGTCGATGCTCACCGGAAGGCGATCGCGCGCTACCGATTCGCCCGATGGAATACTGATCGACAAATATTTTAATCAGACACGCGCGACCGGCTATCGACGATATTGCATATTTAATGAGAAAATAAGCAAACTATTTATAGATGTTTCATCACAGAAATGGTATTTCTGCTTGTCTCCGAATCTTCGGGACGATTTTAATGGTCCTCAAATATTTTGCAGGTTTGCGGAAAATTCGTCTAAAACAATTCGTCTATTAACACTTCGACTGAGACAATTCGTCTAGAACAATTCATCTTGGACAATTCGTCTAAAACAATTCGTCTAAAACAATTTGGCTTAGAACAATTCGTCTATAAACACTTCGTCTAGAACAATTCATCTTAAACAGTTCGCCTAAAACAATTCGTCTAAACCAATTCGTCTAAAACAATTTTTCTAAAACAATTCGTCTAATAGCAATTCGTCTAAAACCAATTCGTTATTTCTCAGAGGAAGAACCTTTCATTTTTGGCAAACCCTCGGGGTTTATATGGATTTTTAGGTTCTTCTTCAGGGTTATTTTCAGTTCTCCTTTTGTCTATGACAAAATTACGTTTCCTTTTTCAGTTTCGTTTAGACGAATTGTTATTAGACGAATTGTTCTGGATGAATTGTTATTAGACGAATTATTTTAGACGAATTGCTTTAGACAAATTGTTTTAGCCGAAATGTTTTTAGAACAATTGTTTTTTAGACGAATTGTTACTAGACGAACTGTTTTAGACGAATCGTTTTTAGACCAATTGTTACTAGACGAACTGCTTTAGACGAATTGTTACCAGACGATTTTTCCGCAAATTATTTTGCAATCCGCAACGCAGAACATTAAAAAGAATCAAAACAAATCTGCGTTATAAAACGTTCGAGTTCTAAATTCTACGCCTCGAAGACGCAATAAAAATTTATCTGAATCTCTTTCAACGCGACTAAAGTATAAATTTGGCACAACAGGTTCGATAATTTAAAAAGAAAACGCTCATTTCTTTCATTTCTTATATCCTTTAGATAAAGTTTTGTCGTAGTTACAGCCTAAAATATTACACTCAAGTTGTATAAGCAAGGCCAAAAACTTAACAAACATTTTACAGTATGTATGTATGTATGTGTGTGTCTGTGTTCGTCTGAAATTATGTAATAATCAATAAAATTAATAATAATAATAATAATAATAATCAATGATCAATAATAATAATCAATATTACACATTACGCCAACAAAATTCTTAAAATGTACAATATACATAATATTTCATATATATATATTTACTATAAATAATAGCGGTATAATTGAATTTTATTTATTTATCGAAATCTAAATAAAGGATTTCTTCCGATTTGGCACAACGTCATGCAACAAAAGCAAATGAAACACCATTGTGGCATTTTGATTGTCCGTGGCTGGGTCTGTGTTTCGTATTTCTTTGCTCTTTTCATTTTTTTTTTCTTTCATTCATTCTCAATCTTTTTTTTTTTTTTAATGCTTGAATTACATTCCGTACACGGTGCTTCGTTATTGTTCACTATTCTTAAACATGATTTTTTTTTGTTTTCTTTCAAGGTAACAAATTATCTCCGCAAGTCAGCCGGCACCTAAGCTAATGATTATCGGTTTGCCGATCGAACATCGATCGATCCGATTGTACTGTCATCAAAAAATCGGGATGGTTTCAGTCTGCCCCGTTACAGTTTGACCAGGCACAGTTTGACTCCGCGAGTTTGACAGATGAGAGCGACTCGTTCTCTGTCAAAATCAGACAGTGTCAAATGTCAAAGAGAGAGAGAGAGAGCGAATCTCATCTGTCAAAATCGCGGAGTCAAACTGTGCGGGTTAAACTGTGCCGAGTCAAACTGCGACGAGGCAAACTGAAACCATCCCAAAAAAATAAAAAAAAAAACAAAAATATACTACCGGCATAATCGGTAATGTACTGCGTATTTATTTTTTATTTATTCGGTAAATGTCGAAATGATTTTGTCGTTTTTATCGACGTTCGATCGACGACGTCCAATATTAATTATTTCTTTCTTTCGTTACGCCGAGACAATATCGCTCTTACATAAAAAAAATAAAAAAAAAAACAAAAACCGGCCAACTAGAGTATTTCATCCGATATCAGGTGTTACTGGTGTTTATTGCTTTTATTTTTGTTTTCATCTCTTCTCCGTTTTTTTCGTCTCTATTTTTTGCTTTTGTTCCGATGGTGACGATACGAGTTTTCGTCGTTAAATTTATTCCTCTAGCCCAAACTCAACGTCTTAGCTACCGCTAAAATGTCTGTGTGTGTGGTTTTTTTACTGCGTGTTTGCGTATGTTTCTCGTTTGTAGATGATTTTTATTTTTTAATTTCCGTCTTCTTCGTTTTTCATTATCTTCGCTTAATTATTTAATTGTCGTTATTATTTCTTTTGGATTTCATTGTCGCGCGATGATAAATGGTCTCGCCCATTCCAATCCACGGGCACCTAGTCAATTAGTTTAGAATAAGCTACATGGAAGAACAGACCGTCAGTCGTAGCGAACGAAAGCTATAGCTTTTAATTAAAAAAAAAAAAAAATAAAACAAAGAAAAATAAATTTTTGTCGATCGCCAGACTCATCTCACACGATTGCTCGATCTTTATCTGTACATAGTTGTTTTTTTTTTTTTTCGTTTTCCATTGGTTTTTAGCAGCGCTTGTTTATTTTTATTCGATAGATGTTTTTTTTTTGTATTTAGAAAAGATCGATTCGTTGAATGGTTTTCTCGTGCTCGATCAACGAGATTGGAAAATATCGGACATAAGTGCGTTTGCACCCCTAAATTCGGTAAAAAAAAAAAGCAAATTCATCGTCGTATCAATGGTTGGAAGCGTTGGACTAGAAACACCGGCGAACAAATTGTAAATTGGCAAAGCGAGTGGAAAAACTTAAAAGAAGAAGAAGAAAAAGATTGCATTGAATCGCTGAGCGCTAATCGAGTCGAAATAATTCCTTCGCTCCTGGCAACGAATATTTTCGTCCAAAGAAAATAAAAACATCTTCTATTTCTTTCTTAAAAAATCGAAAGTTAATCATCGGTCAAAATTAACTTCGGAAAAACAGTCTGATCTTCGGATATAAAATGATTTGCTCGCAGGTTAAAATTCATGTTCACATTTGTTTCATAATTTATCCATTATCGTATTTTTTTTTTCGTTCAGGAAATTTTGTGTCAACTATTCGAATGTCGAATAAAAATTTCAATAGAAAATAATCGACGGAAATTCGGTCGGCTTTTTTTTATCGAATATTGGAAGTTAATTTGATCGAACGGCTACATATAAAACCGCCGGTGGGAAAAAGCAAAGAAGCAAAGGGATTAAATCGGACGAAATAAAATAAAATAAAAAAAAAATTAAAAAAAAGTTTTGAAGCAGCAGCGACCGCGCGATCTATCGAACGATTTACCAGCTCTGCACCGTCGCTGCCTGCCTTCGATCTCGCGCATATTTCATCAAGCCTCTATCTTTCATTCTTCTCTATCGTGTATTAATATTGTTTTTTATTTCAATTTTTTCTCCCCAACTTTTTCAAAATTCTTTCATCGTTTTTTTTTTCTTCTTCAAAATAGTTTTGTCATTTTTTTTCTTTTCATCGTCATCATCGTTTTCTTCGTTAAGCTAATGAACGGTGTATCAGCGAATCGTTAGGAAGAGCTTTATATCACGCGGGCAGAGCCCTGTAAAAATATACCTTCTCTCTATATAGAACTAACGGCGCGTACGCGATTAAAATTCGAGACCGATCGTCCACTCGCTGCCGGTTCGAAAGCCCGAATCGTCTCGTTCATTCTCATCCGCCATCGTTGTCGAATTCCCGCCAAATATCGTTGATTATTAATTTTTTATTTTTTTTTACGTTCTCAAAAATGTCACTCTATTCAATTTCACGATTCGTCGTTCGATCAATTTTTTATTTTTCTTTTTTTTCTTTCTCAAAAATCTCACTGTATTAAATTTTTCGATTCGTCGTTCGATGAATTTTTTATTTTTTTTTTCTTTCTCAAAAATCTTAATATTCAATTTTTCGATTCGTCGTTCGATCAATTTTTTATTATTTTTTCTTTCTCAAAAATCTCAATATTCAATTTTTCGATTCGTCGTTCGATCAATTTTTTATTTTTTTTTTCTTTCTCAAAAATCTCAATATTCAATTTTTCGATTCGTCGTTCGATCAATTTTTTTTTTTCTTTCGTGAAAAAATCGCGTCGCCGATGTGCGACGAGAGACGAAACGATTGGGACGACGATCGAATCCAGAAGCGAGTGAGGGAAGATCGGAATCCTAAACGCGCCGCGATTAGGGTACGCGCTAATTATTTGCTTATTTTGTTACAGCACAATTGAAAATTATCTCAAAAGCCCGCCACGAGTAGAGTAGAAAAAGGCGAAAAATGATTTTTATTTTTTTTGTTTTTTGTTATTATTTCTCTCGTCGATTTATTGATTTTTCGTTTATCCAACATCGCGAAACTCACGTTCGAACGTTATTCCGCACGATATGACAAACGGGGTAAGTACGGAAAATCGTTATTATTTACAAAAATAATATCTGTATGAAAAAATTTATAATTTCATTATAAAATTTCAACAGATTTGGTGCTTCGTAATTTTTTTTCTTTTGCTTTTTTTTTTTTTTTTACAATCAACGAAAGACGAAAAGCGTCGAGTGTCGTTGGTTGGGCTGAAGTGATTCGAAATGCACGGAAATTCGATACCGGATGTATCGACGAAATTTATGCAAGACCGCGAAGTGAAAAAAAAATTTGCGAAAAAATGGCAACACAAGCGATGAGACGATAAACTTTGGCTAAGCGTTGTTCATTGGCCTCGAAAAAAATTCTCGACAACCAGAATCGAGGGAAAAAAAACTAGAAAAAAAAATCACCCGTTATATGAAAAGAAAAATAAATATTTCTAAAAATGTTGCCAATAACATTTGACTCCCGTAAGCTTGCGAATAAAAATGTATGCACTTCGGATAAAATTCGAAAGTCGAAAAACCGTCGTTACGGTTGTGTATAAACGTCGTTATTTTTTTCGTTTTTTTTTTCTTTCAAAATGCTATCGATAATTCAAAAATGTCTATAAAAATGCGGTTCGGTTTGAAAATTTCAAACGACCTACGATGATTCTAAGTCGAGGGAGCCGGCTCAAAGATTTCATGGCCCGAAGGAGCTAGAAACGATGGATTCCAAAGAAGAAAACATAATTTCGCCGTACGAACCCCGTTTGATCCGGGCCCAAGCGGTTTGCGGAAAATTTGTCTAAAACAATTCGTCCGAAAAAACAATTCGTCGAAGACAATTCGTTTAGAACAATTTGTTGAAGACAATTCGTCTAGAACAATTTGTTGAAGACAATTCGTCTAGAACAATTTGTTGAAGACAATTCGTCTAGAACAATTTGTTGAAGACAATTCGTCTAGAACAATTTGTTGAAGACAATTCGACTGGAACAATTTGTTGGAGACAATTCGTCTAGAACAATTCGTCTAATAATAATTAATACAAAACAATTCGTCTAAAAACAATTCGTCCAATAGCAATTCGTCTGAAACAATTCGTCTAAGACAATTCGTCTAAAACAATTCGTCTGAAACAATTCGTTTGAAACAATTCGTCTAAAACAATTCGTCTAAAACAATTCATCTGAAACAATTCGTCTAAAACAATTCGTCTAAAACAATTCGTCTAAAACAATTCGTCTAAAACAATTCGTCTGAAACAATTCGTCTGAAACAATTCGTCTGAAACAATTCGTCCAAAACAAATCGTCTAAAACAATTCGTCCACTAGCAATTCGTCTAATAACAATTCGTTATTTCTCAGAGAAAGAACCTTTCATTTTTGGCAAACCCTGGGGGTTAATATGGATTTTTAGATTCTTCTTCAGGATTATTTTCAGTTCTCCTTTTCTTCATTACAAAATTATGTTATTTTTCTCTGTTTCGTTTAGACGAATTGCTATCAGACGATTTGTTTTAGAAGAATTGTTAGATGAATTGTTTTAAACGAATCATTTTGGACGAACTGTTTTTAGACCAATTGTTTCTTAGACCGATCGTTACTAGACAAACTGCTTAAAACGAATTGATTCTAGACAAATTTTCCGCAAAACGGCCCAAGCACCCGCGTTTTCGTACCGGAAGTTCAAAGAAAGCCCTCGCCTTCGGTTGGACCTCTCGCGATACGTAGAAATAGTCGTCGACAATAGCCATTACGCGACTGACACCCGCGCGTCTCGGTGTGTATATCGTATGTATAAATATATATATATATATGGTATATTCATATATACATACACATTACACTCTCATCATTCCTCTCTCTCTCTCTCTCACACACACTCTCTCAAATATATTATTAAATTTCTCTATTCCAATAGTTATTCAATTGTATATATATCTATACATATCTACAGGGGGAAAAAAAAATCAATATATAACTCTATTATCGTTAATTAAACTCTCTATCAATTAATATGTATAATTCCTCGCAACAGTTCTAAAGTTTCTTTCGTTAACGCGGCATCGATAAAATCTCGTTGCGCGCCACGAGTTTTTCCCCGTCGTCGACTCTCACCGCCGTTTTTTCTTTCTCACTCTTTACTTTTAACTTTTCCCGTATTTCCCCCCCCCCCCCCCCGCTCTTTCCTTCATCTTTTCGGGGCTCGCCATCGAACGATCGCCGTTCGATCGCCCCGAATAATTTTACTTGTCTATTATTGCTTGTAAGTGCAGTGCTAACGAAATTATTTTGGCATTTAGCGAGTTTCGGATTATCGAACGGAATAACCGATCGCTCGTCGCGAAGCACCTTTGTCGCGACTTCGAAGGCCTCCGTCGCACCTCCCGTTATCCGCGCTTCCGGTACGAATATCAAAATACGTTCGTGTCTCTATCGGACCGCTGTTATTTGTTTTTTTTTTTTTTTTTTTTTTAATTTTTATTTCATTCTTTTCTTCGTGTTTTTCTCACTTTTTCTCTCTCTTCCTCCCGATTACGCGAATAAAAACTCTCAATCTTTTCTTCCCAGCACGTTCTCTCTCTTTCTCTCTCTCGCAGACTCACCGAAAATATTGCTTTGGCCGCTAAATCGTGTTTTTACCTGCCCGAAGCGCGTGACGTTATATTTATATTGGATTTTTCTCTCTTTTTTTTTTCTTGCTTCCGTTTTTTTTTTTTCTGTTTTCTATCGATCTTCGTTAATTCGTTTGTGGTTTTTTGTTGTTGTTGTTGTTTTCTCGTGCATCGATCGAACGATTTTTGAGCTCCGAGAGCCTCGTCGGCATTTAATTTAACCTCTAACTTGCTTGAGATACGTGTTGCCTTCGCTCCACTCGCGCCAACGTCTGCGTCTTTTGTCGGGAAGGCTCGAGCAATCGTTCATCTTCGGACGTCTTTTGGATTTTGGGGCGAGGGAAGGTTTGGTGACGATCGTCGTCGTCGACGACGTTGGCGATTGTTGCGAGTGATGATTCGAGGCAGTTGTGCCGTGATTTTGCGCCGTACTCACGCCTGCAAGATTCAGGAGGGCGTCCGCACCTTCGGCTATTTTTCTTTGCTCGTCCACGTCCGGTGGCGTCGTCGGTTCTCCACCGGAACGTTTGCTACGGGAGAAATAAATCATAAACGTTATTTTTTTCCGGGGTATTTTGATTCTGGGGCTATTTCCGGGCTGGATTTTATCGTAGAGGGAGAATTTTATTTATTTCATTTTATTTTATTAGTAATAAAATATTGAATTAAATTTAAAAAAGTAATAATAATAAAAAAATAATAAGTAAATGTTATTAATAATTAATTAATTAATTAGTTATTAATTATTATTATCAATTGATTAATCATTGATAATTATTGATTAATTTAGTATTCATTATTTTTAATAATTATTAATTAATTTAGTATTCGTTATTATTATTAATAATTATTAATTAATTTAGTATTCATTATTATTATTAATAATTATTAATTAATTTAGTATTCATTATTGTTATTAATAATTAAATTATTTCATTTAGTAATAAAATATTAAATTAAATATTAAATTTCATTGTTTAATTTTAATAACTCAATTTTATTTAATTTTGGCATTTTATTCCTTTAATTTTCAAATATTAAGTATATTTTTCTCATGTTTGCGATTATTAGATAAGGCGAAGGATTTTAAACTTACCTTTCTAGCTTTACAGAGGTAATACAGCTGTACGTGTGATCCTCGCTCGAACTCCTCGTTATCACTGGTACCAATTTTTCCGAATCAGCGATTTTTCTTTTGCGATCTAAAAATTCCAACAGTATAATTTTATATAAAAATTGTGAACCAATATTGTGCACAGATTGTCGATAAATAGTTTTACGATCGTCGAAAAATTGCGAAAGCTTTGACAATTTGTTACTATTTTAATGAAGTTCCGTTTCTTTTTTTTTCGTCGATGCATTTTACGGAGAAAAAAAATTGACCGATTCAATCGGAAATATTTTTTTATTACAGTGATATTTCGTTGAATTACCTTTGTTGTGATTCAAAATAATCGGTCCGTGTTTGAAGGAAAGCATGGCAACAGCGGCAGCATCGACGTCGCTGTCGAATTCGAGCTCGGAATTGTCGCCGATGTTGCTGGACGCGAGCCTCCTCGAGAGATAAGGAAAGAGAACGGGATCGGGAAGTCTCGTGCTCGTGCTTTTCCGAGGAGTTTTGTCGGGCGACGACAGATTCTGTGCGGTCGGTGGCGGAAAAGGCGCTCGGGAAAGAGCTTGGATGAGATTCGGACGGTATTGGGCGTCCACCATCCAGAGTGATCCTTTGCCCAAATTCTGCAAAAAAAATTTAATTTGAAAAAATTCAAAATTTAATCGAAAAAAAAAAATTATAAAAATCTTGTTAAAAATTTTAACTTTATCGATTTTTAACTATTTCTCTTCCCGAAAAATTGTAAGAAAATGAGTATAATTATTACTTTCGTTTCTGTTCTTAAATTAGAATTAAGGTGCATTTTGGCTTCCCCATAGAGGAAGTTTTATTTTCGTGGAATCGATTTTTTTTTCAGATTTTCATGTTCACAACTTGAGAACGGCTTGAGATATCAAGCTGAAATTTATCACACGTGTAAAGGGTTCGATGCGCCTTGCTTGATTCAATTTTTCGAAATTTTTCGAGGTATCGCACTAAAATTTTGTACAAAGTTGCACAATTATCGAAAGACGTTTCGTATTTAATTTGGACAAAATCCATCCGGACGTTTAGATTTAATGCGATTTTTAATTTGTTAGATTTGACATAGAATTCGCCATATATTTATTCCGGACTAGATGGATTTACGAGAGGATTTTATGTGATAACAAGGGTGCAAAGTCGAACCTTGCACATTGCTTTCTCATAATTTAACACATTTGCCTCTACGAGGAAGTCAAAATTGATCGACCCATAATTCCTCATAGCGAAAGCTCTCGCAAATCTATAAAATTATGAGGAAGCAATGTGGAAGGTTCGACTTTGCACCCTTGTTTTCATATAAAATCCTCTCGTAAATCCATCTAGTCCGGAAGACGTCGAAGACGTTTTGGTGAGAAGATAAGTAAAAAAAATACTTACGGGAGCTTTTTCGACTTTGCGAAAACACTTGTTCAAGCTTAGATTGTGCCTGACCGAATTTTTCCAACCGGTCGGTGCGTTCCGAAAGTAAGGAAAGTGATCGAGAATCCAAGCGTAGACTTCCTTCACGGGCAGAGCTTTTGCCGGACTGTCCTCGATCGCCATGAAGATGAGACACGAGAACGAGTACGGCGGTTTGCTATTTCTATGCAAATGAGGATCGTAAGGTATGTGGGTCGGGTGTTTGTTGCGATTCGAAACCGGGACATTATTGTTGTTCAGAGATATCTTCGCTTGATTACTTTGAACCGTTGGATAATTTCCGTTTCCGTTTCCGCTTCTCACCGAATCCTGGAATATTTGCGACGTTTTTTCGTAATTCTTGACGGGGCTCTGGTACATTTGGCAATTTTGCACCGGGCCCCGAACTCCGCTCGTCGTCACGATCTTGCCGTTGCTGTCTGAAACATTTTTTACGTTGGAAAATAAGGTCAATTATTTTTTGATTTTTTTTTTTTTACGAATTTTTATGGACGTTCTTTGGATAAGAAATGAGATGTGGAAAACGAAAAACACAATAATTTTTTAAAGAAAGTATGGTTGTATACAGCCATACTTATATTATTATTATTATTATTATTATTATATGTAATAATATGTATTATATTATTATATAATAATAATACTGATAATGATAAATATTATTATTATTATCATATAATAATAATAATAATAATAATAATAATAGTTGTTAATAACAATAATAATAATTATTATTATTATTATTATTATTATTATTATTATATAATAATAGTTGTTAATAACAATAATAATAATAATAAATATTATAATTATTATCATATAATAATAATAATAATAATAAATATTATAATTATTATCATATAATAATAATAATAATAATAAATATTATAATTATTATCATATAATAATAATTATAGTAATTATAATAATTATTATCATATAATAATAATTATAATTATTATAATTATTATCATATAATATCAATATAATATTATTATTATATATATTATTTTTTATTATTATTATAAAAAATAATAATAAAATAATTATTATTAATATTTATATTATTATTCACATTTTTGTTCGTTTTTTGAGGGAATTTGCGATCAACTTTCGAAGCTACAATAAAAAAATTAGCTTCGTAATAATCTCGAAACTGACAAAAATCCTCGTCAAAATTTCAATTAATTTTCCTTTTCAAGACCCAAGAAAAAACCAGAAGAGATTCTTCCTACTAAACCTCCTTCTCACGATCAATAATCAATCTTCCAATAATCTCAAGCACGACAAAAATCCAAAATTAATACAAAATAATCAGCTCTTGATCCCAAAACCCCTCGCAAAAAAACAATCCGCATTCTTCTCTCCAAAAAAATCATACGCAGTTCATAACAAAAATGTTTTTCAATCAAAAAAATTACCTGGAAAATAACTATCATCGAGACTGGATATTGAATTGGTGTTTTCCGAAAGCTCGGCGCTGTCGTCGCCCACGTTGTTGTTGTTGTTGTTGTTATTATTGTTGTTATTGTTGTTGTTATTATTATTATTGTTGTTATTGATGACGTTATCATTTTTTTTTGCGGTCTTGGCAGGGCTGGAGATTTCGAGACCCTTGAGCAAATTTTGCTGATGAAGCCAGCTTAGGGACGTGAGATCGTCGTCGGTTTGATTGGGCTTGACCGGAGATTTATCAGCGGCGATCGGTCCAGCAACAGCAGCAGCAGCAGCAGCAACGGCAGCCTTGACCGTCGTCGCGGCGTTATCGTCGATCGGTTGTTCGTCGGCGGAACTCGTGTCCGCGTACGTGCTCGCGTTGTCACCTTCCTTCAACGTGAATACCGTTTCGCCGTAGCTTAGAACTCGGGTTACGGTGAGACCGCAAGCGGTTTCCACGCCCGTTGCGTCGGGCCTGTCCGGTGCCATTTTTGCTCCAACCTCCAGCCTTTCGAGCCTTCTTTCTCAACCCCCTCAACGGTCACTAAAACCGACGAATTAATGAACGAAATTAATATCGTATGGAATAGTAATATGACCTGGTTAACTTTTGAAAAATTTTTTTTTTTAATATTATTTTTAATATCATTTTATCGCACGTTACGTTGGAAGTTTCGTTTTTTTTTTGTTTTTTTTATCGCCACACGATAAGGTTCGAGCGCGGGACGAGGGTGTATTTTTTGGAGTTTTTTTTAAAGCAAACTGTGAATTGAAATTTTGTTTATTAATCATCGTGGTCAATATATATATGTTACGGGTAAATCCGCGTTTTATCCGCTTTCGATTGGGTAAAATCCGAAATATATCTGAATTTGTACACGTTTCGGGCTTTACCCGAATAACCTAAATAAATAAATAACCTAAATAATAATACTTTACTTCGGGAAGATACAGCGTTCTTACTTTTATTTGTAAAATGTGTTTTTTTTAAAATTAAATATGTTTTTTAAACATTTATGGCCTGGAGTCGGACTTCGTACTTGGAATTTCGGACTTTACCGAAGCGAAAGCGGATAGAACGCGGTTTACTCGGGTAAACCTAGGTTTATCCGTTTTCCTAACTTTACCCGTAACTTATACATATAGAAGCGTGTGGCTAAAAAATGATTTGTTCTAATATACAACACTGTTTGCGCTGTAGGCCCCCTCCAAAAGTGCACTTCTGCAAAATTGTTGCTCGGCGATTGACAACGATTAAGTCGATTCCAATCATTGAGATTATATTGGTGAGGAGAACATCTTTTCAAACCCTATCAGTGTATCATGGCGTTGATTCGATCTAGGCCAAATATTACTCTTTTCACGGAGTTTATTTGTTTATTGACAATTTTTCTAATGAATAAATCCCGGAAACTCCATAATTTAAAAATTTCATCGTAAAGTAGAAACCCTGAGCTCGACTAGTGAATTTTCTCCGACTTTTAGTATGACATTTTCTATTTTTCCAAAGCCTCGGATCGATTCTAAACCACGATGCACTCGAGCGGTGCGAAAAACATCGACCCACCGGCTCAAACAAAATGCAAAAATCAAGGCTCGCATAAAAACAAAATTTTTCGACCAAGAACAAAGCAATGACTCCGCGGGGACGACTTCCGGTCGTGGTACGTAACAATAATTCGACACCGCGACCACCGTCAAAGGTCACCCAAATCCCAACTCGAAAGCCGCCTAAAAAGTCCTCGTAATAGAAAAACCAAAAGAAAATAAAAAAAATAAAAAAAAAAAAGCTTTCGTGACATCGAGTATCATCGGCGACGTCGCCGGTGAGCATCGGCGCTTAATGTCTAATTTCGGTCGAGTCCGATGTATCTAATTTTAAGATTGTACACGAAGTCCGCGTGCCGATGAGAAAAACCCGTCCGCGGTTGTGTGTCGTTGTTCGTTGGAAAATAGCCAGAAAATAGCCAGCGACGAGTGAGAACGCGAGTCGAATCGGTAGATCGTGCCTCGAGGGAGAGCGAACGAAAGACGAGGATGAAACCGAAGAAGAAGAAGAAGAAGAAGAAGAAGATGATGATGACGCGACGTGGAAACGAGAGATGAGCTCGTTTCGGGCAACCGCGACGGGAGCAAAAGCCCTCGAGGATTTTTGAGCCCACCCGTGGCCGAAGCTCGCGGCTAGAGCGTTGAAAACCACGAAAAAAACTCGGGAACGCCAGTGAAACCGGAGTTTCATCGGTCTCACGTCGCGGTCGTCATGGTTACCCGCAAGCTCAATCGCAATTCCGTTATTTCGCATTTATATACGACACGCGCGCGTTGGCTTCCACATCGCGCGCTGGTGCGATTAACGGGAAGCGGGGGTTGCACCGGTTCCGGTGGTGAGTCCTCATCGTCGGTGACGAAATCCAGAATTAATTTAGGAAATAAATTTGGGAATTGAATTTAGAAATGATGTGCAGAAATGTAGACATTTTTCTTCTTCTTCTTCTTTTTATTTTAAAAAAAGTAGTTTACGGGGGGGGGGGGTAAGTTTTAGACGTATTTAGGGATTTGCGAAGAAAATGGCGGACGCTATTGTGGCTGTCGGCTACGGCTTTGGAATAATTTTTTTGTTGATGTTGTACGTATATATTTGTATGTTTGTAGTGATTATGATTAGCAATGAATTTTGGGAAGGGGTTGAAACGTTTTTTGGGTTTTCTCTCGTGGGATTCGAAGCTCATCGAAACGATGACTCCGATAAGCTAGGTATTAATCTCCAGGCCTCCGTTGGCTTCGTTAGGGCAAGAATAAAAATTATGATTCTTAATTTTCTATAACTAATCATTGATCTTTTAATTTTAACCCCCGGAGCGGTAAGGGTTATTACAGAGAAACAACTAATGATCAGCGAGAAATAAATAATAAAATTTCTCTTTTTCTTTTCTTATTTTTCAAATTTGCGTTGGAGGGGGTTCGATCACCGTCCGAATTACGAATTGCAGCGTCACGTGGTCTTGCCGGTGAAACGATCACTTCATTCTCATATCTTCGTTTCTCAAGAATATAAAAATTTGTCTCCTCATCCTCCGGTTCCATATTCGGAGATAATTATGGCTGTCGATTATGGATGCTATTTTTAGGAACCAGATCAATCCCCGAGGCCTTCGAAAATCGACGTCAAATCAGACCCATTAACTTCGATGCCATTCAGAAATTATCCAATTTCAAAATGGCCGCCATTGAAACAATACAAAAAAAAAAACAAAACAAAACAAAAGTGAACCAAAATTCTTCGTAGTTTAACCAAAATTTATTGCTTAAAACGACGAAGTTCGAATCGTTGGAATCTTTGAGCAATGAATTTGAGTTTTCAGCGGTTATAGCGTTTAAAACATTTGTTTCCGCGGTCCCGACAGTTGCGCGCGCACTCGGCGACAAGCAAAACTGCCTAGCGCTCTTGACCGCCTGATTTATATTCATGATTCCGTAATTTTCCGAGTTTCCACCGGAATGCAGCTGCTTTCTCGTGTTCTCAAAGAATATCCTCTCCCCGTTCCCTTCCCCGACGACTCCGTCGACGTCTTCTCCCCGGTCTAGGCACGTTACTGCAAGTTTTCCGCCCTCCCCTCCCGCCGCACGGGACGCGAACCACTAGTCGAACACTCCGCGTGCATCGACGTTTTTTTCTTCTTCACCGTTTAGTTCCAACCATGCGACTTTGACCCCATTAACGTCCATCGGCTCGGGTATCACTCGCACCTTCTTCGAGACGTCGCACCAGCGAGGGTGAACAACATTTTGGTCCCTCGATGTGGTTAAATTAAAGATGACGGTAAGAAAAAACGAGAAAAACGAAAAATGATGGGAAAAAAATTGAACGTTAGTCAAAAATATACCGACGGAGTTGAATAGAGAATTATTTCAACGCGAAGTTTATGGGATACGTGAGGTTGACGAATTTAGGATTACATGCAAATGATAATAATAATAATAATGGTAAATAAAATGAAATAAAATAAAATAAAATAAAATGCAATAGGCTAAAATTTTTTAATGCAGTAATTTCTGTTGATCTCATATGTATATAAATGTCGTTGTTCTACTGACGAAAATTAATGCTGGGAAATGGCATTAAAGATTTCTGTAATTTCTCTCGTGAAATTCGAAACTCGTCAAAACGACGGATACCGTAATAATAATAAATAAAATAAACTACATTTTGCTTCCTCATAAAGGAAGCTTTGTGACGGTCCGAAATTTTTTTTTCGAGATTTTCATGTCAATAGGTTCAGAATGTCCTAAAACATCCAGAAAACACATTTGGAAAAAATGTCCGGATGTATGTGTGTGTGTGTGTGTGTGTGTGTGTATGTGTGTGTGTATGTAACCACCCTCTAAAATTCAAACGTTCATAACTCGAGAACGGTTCAAGCTACCGTACTCAAATTTTGCACACATGTGATGCCTACTAATATCTATGTAATCTGTAAATTTCGCAATTATTAACGCACTTGTTCGGCTTCGACAGCGTTTTGAATTTTCCAAAAAATGTCTGTAGCCACGCTAGCGTCCGCAATTTTCGACATATTCGGCTAAATAGTTTTTTACATATAGAATTGAGTACAAGGACGGTTGGTATTGCATTTGAGCCGAATCCATCGATAACTTTAGATTTTATGATTTTTTGTTTTTTACAAAAAATCAACTTTTTTGCTCCATCTGTCGTTAACGTCAACCAATCGAACCATAATTCTCTGCAAGTATAGGATGTCATTGTGTTATAATACATATCAAATTTGGCCGAGATCGGACGAACGGATCAAGATCTAGAGCAATTAGAAATTTCTAAGTTCCAACCCCTGCAAATTAAAACTAGCTGCAAGTAGAAACTTGCAAAGTGCTTCCTCCGTAATCCTCCGCGCTTGAGCCAATGGACGAAATCCTTTATGAGGAAGCCAGAATTAATAAAGAAAAAAGGTACTCATGATCCTCATAAAGGACTTCGTCCATTGGCTCAAGCGCGGAGGATTACGGAGGAAGCACTTTGCAAGTTTCTACTTGCAGCTAGTTTTCAATGCAGTAATTTTTGCTGATCTTATAGGTATATAATTGTCGTTATTTTACCGACAAAAATCAAAAATAAATGTTGGGCAGTCGTACCAACGATTTTTGTAATCTTTCTCGTGAAATTCGAAATTCGGCAAAACGACAAATCCCTTAATAATAATAATAAATAAAAACAATAAAATAATCTGAATTTCTTCAATGCACCAATTGTCGTTGAACTTATCCGCGTATAATTGTCGTCATTTAACAACTAAGATCGAAAATAACTATTTGAAAGTCGTCCTAAAAATGTCCACAATTTTCCTCCTAAAATTCGAAACTCGTCAAAACGTCAGATGGCAAAAATCTCCCGAACGTCAGTTAAAAATGTCGCATACCAGACCGATACCGAAAGCCAACCCAGGGGGGGGGGGGGGGGGGGGGGGGGTAAAAGCACGTTGCGAGTTTCGTTCGTTTGGTCATAAAACGGAAGCGAGGAGAGATGATGCTGTTGCCAGGCAACGGGTAACCCGGCTCCCTATTTCCCTAGCAACACCGCTGCGTCGCTTCCACGTTCCCAAACCGCATAATTCAACACCAAACGTTATATCATCGTAATATAATCCCCCCCCCCCCCCCCCCCCCTAAATATTCCTCGCGGACAAAATATTCAATACGCTTCTTCTCACGATTTAGACACCTGCGAGAACATTTCCGCAGATGCAAAACGCATCGACGCAGCTTACGCCATCGCCGAAGAAGAAGAGAGCGAGAAGGGCAGGGAGGGGAAGGGAAGGAGAAGAAAGGGAGGGGGGAGAGAATTTCATATTTCGCGGGTTAATTTATCGCACGGATATAATCACGGTGTTAGCCTCGAACCCAACGCGCCAATAGCGTCATTTGTTTATTCCTCTTAATGAGCTACAAAATGGCCGACTGCGTTCGAAAGCTGCGTCGTCTCGACGTATAAACGAACGTTTTAAGCGAGGGGGGAGGAGGGGGGGAGCACACGTTGTGTTTAGACTGCGACACGAAGACGTGTAACCATCGTAACCCATGAACACGTTTTTATTTTATTTTTTCTTCTTTTTAAAAAGCATCTGGTACGTATCAACAAATTTACGACACAATCGAATAAGATTTTAATTTCCTCGCAAAATTTACGACAATTATTTTTGTTGTCACGAATTCGAGTCGAAAAAAATGGCGTCGTAATGAACTATTCTAGTCCGAAGACTTAGATCACTTTGGAATACTTTTTTTCCTCCAAAAACGGATATGGTAGAATTTGTTTTGTGTAATTAATTTTGTTTAATTTATTTGGATTATTATTTTTTTCAACTTGATGGAACGTCAGCGTATTGCACTTTGGAAGAATTAATTGAGTAGGACCGAGGCTTCTTTATCATCGTTTCCAGCACCGTGACGACTGTTATCGTTGAGAAGTGTCCGCGAATCATTGTTATCATTATTTATTCTCGATCTGACGATTCTTGTGATGAAGAAATTTTCTCAATCTCGTTCTTCTCATTCCTCATTATTATTTATCGTTATTTCATCTCTTCGAAGTCGCGATTCGCAAAGCCATCGACGATCTTTCCGTCAATCGAGCTTTCGATTAAGAGGTATTCAATCACGTGGCGAAAAATCTCCCCGACGAAAATCCCAAAATCCCAAATTCGGGAGACGCAAAACGATTCAACGATGATATCCGACACCGCGTCAACATCAAACCTCCGCTCTGTTTCCCAAAATTCACCGCGATAATCCCCCAAAAAAAAAAACCTTCGATCTTTACTTCATTTTAATTCACGAAAAATCTTATTTAATCTCATCGTCTTCTTTCCATCTTTTCTCCATTCGCGGCGAACAATCGCAACGCGACACGGTTGGTACTTGTTGAATTCAAATATGGAGTTGTTAAATGATTACGAAACTCGAGCGAGCATGAAAATGGCCACGGCATCACTTGCACACGGCATCAACATGGTGTTTCCCCGAGCCGATGCACTTCTCGACGCACGATAATCAACGATTCCAACGATTTTTCCGCCGATCGTTCGTCGTTCCAACGATTTTTATCCCAAAAAACAACGAACGCCCGAGCAGACGATCTCAACAATTGTCTCATCGTTGATTACACGAATTTTTTTTCTGCGTTTTTTGGGTTTTTTTCGTCGTTTTTTCTTCATTATCGCGTTGACCGGGGTCATACGACACGTGCGGAGTTTAAAATTTTTTCGGATATAAACAAATAATAATTTTTACGAACGAATGGAGCGAGATTAAGTTTCAATTTTTGTTCATGTTCTGTTTTTTTTTTTTTTTTTTTTGGAAGAAACAATCGTAGTCACAATTACGACGTGATCGAGCTCGTGGCTGTGATTGTAATCCAAATGGGTTATCCATGGAATGCACGCGAACCAACGTTTTGCGTTTCTTCGAAATCACTTTGTTCCATCGTTATGCATATCTTCGGGGTTACAAACTCGGATAATTTTCAATTCGTCGTTTATTCACTTCGACGAACGACGCGAAACCCGTAAACTCATGATTTATCGTTATAATTTCGTTGGATATCGAAGATAAGGATGACGAAAACGACGAGAGGATGAACTTTGACGAAGAAAAAAACACACTCACGTACGTGGATTGATAAATAAATAATAAAAACTTACGTATTCGTGGAGACAGACGGTGTCCTCAGCGAATTTTCTCAAGACGAGCATCGCAAGCACACTCTACACAACACCCAGCTGATCGGGGACGCCATGTTGTGACGTCATTCCGTGAAACCGAGAGAAAACGTCACGAAATATCGAAACTCGAACGCCCGAGATTTTCGGTCGACGATGTTCGAACGCGAGCCCGGGAAAACGACGAGGCGGGAAATTTGAATCGATTTTTCTTTTGTTTTTCGTTTGCTTCGAGATTTTTTCATGCAACTTGCGATAATTGCAGAAAAAAAATGTTTGCGAGATATTCTATTGAATAAAAAATTAGTTGCTCGCGATTGGAAAAAATTAATGATGATAAATAAATAAGAAATCGTATTGGAAAAACGATTGTGAAAGGCCGAACGTTGTTTTGCAATTGTGGCAGAGATTTTTTAATAGAGGACTATACAACTATTCGTAATAACTGCAAAAAACAATTTTTACAAGATATTCCCTTGAATGAAAAATTAGCTGCTCGCGATTTAAAAAAATTAATGATGATAAATAAATAACAAATCGTTTTGAAAAAACGATTGTGAAGAACGAGAATGGCGTCGAAATTCTTCCACGCCCGTTCGCCATCCGCAAAGAGTCATCGTTGAATTCCAAGTTTCCAATTCGAGATAATTTATTCGTTTCCTTTTTTTTCTTTCATTTTAAATTAATAATTCATCGCTTCGACGTATGCACGTCCGGCGATATGTAAATTCGCTGATACATCGAATACTTCTGCACAATGAGATTAACGTATATTTTTTTCTTTCGTTCCCTCGTCTTTATTTCATTCTTTTCACGTATATCCGTCGAATGGTTTTCATTCGTTCGAAATTTCCTTATAAGCGATTATTCGGTCGAAGGTCGCGGATCGAAAAAGGAAACGAGGAGTGTTCGCCGTATGTCGTTCCAATAAATTGAAGGCATTTAGATCTCGATCTCTTCGTTCGTTTTATTTTCAATTTTGCGATTCTCGCTGATAATAATCAAAATAATCAAAATAATAATAATAATAATAATAATAATAATAATAATAATAATAATAATAATAATAATAATAATAATTATTATTATTATTATTATTATTATTATTATAATGATAATGATAATAATAATAATAATAATAATAATAATAATAAAAAATTAATTATGATAATAATAATAATAATAATAATAATAATAATAATAATAATAAAAATAAAAATGATAACAGTAATAATAATAATAATAACAGTAATGATAATACTAATAATAGTAATAGTAATAATAATAGTAATAAGAATAATAATAATAATAATAATAATAATAATAATAATAATAATAATAATAATAATAATAATAATAATAATAATAACAATAATAATAACAATAATAATAGGTCGTTCCAATAAATTAAAGGCATTTGGATGTCGATCTCTTCGTTCGTTTTATTTTCAATTTTGCGATTCTCGCTGGTACAACAACAGAAAAAAACGAAGAACGGAAGGGACAATTTTTTCTTTATCAATTAAATATCGATATATTGAACATTTTAGTACCACGAGGGTTCGTGGAATGCAATTTAACGCGCGGTGGATCGCGATTTATTCCACGGCGTTGAAGGAACGTTCGAAAGAAATGCTCGTTCGGAAACTACTGTGTCACAGCCAAGTGTATCGTCGCAATTGTTAGTTTTTTGTTTCGTTTTGGTTATTCTGTTTTTATTTCATCAATCCCGCGGAGACTTTTTGAATAAATTTGCAACCCTTTTGTACTCTCATTCGGTTATCATCACGTGCAATTCCGTGCTCTCGAGCGCTTCGACGGACCGAACCGCAGCTCGTCGAATCGTCGAAACGTTTTAAAAATCGAAAGATCGAATCGAACCAATTTTTATCTCAGCCTGAATGCAATCGCCGATTTTTCGTAACGTTGAAACAAGTTGAGCTTAATTCTAAAATGTTTTACAAATTTAATCCTTCTCTCAACGCGATTCTAAAAAATAAAAGAGCAAGAAAAAAAAATAAAATAAAATAAAATACTCTACACGAGTCATCGGAAAAATACTCTTCATTGGTTTCATCGTTTCGCTCTCACTATCGTTGTTTAATATAAAATTCAAATACGTATATGGCACAGCCCCTAACACGAACATATATATATATTTATTTATTTATTTATTTATTTGTTGTTTTTTTAAATCTTTTTTTTGCGTTCTGTATCAAAACACCTGCGTTCAGAATAATTCGTCAATTTTTTTTTTCTTCGTCACTGTCGGTCAAATTTCGTCGTTGGTGTAGAAAAAATAGTGCGCTGGATGTCACTGTACATGTGTGAGCGCGGCAAAATAGTTTTTCTTCTTTTACCTCCGTTCGGAACTTTCATTTATCTTTCCTTTTTTTTTTATATTGCATATTACATTTTCATACGTTTGGATAAACACCTTTTTTTTCCTTAATTTAATTAAAACGAAAATCAGGTAATAACTGGTTTCGATAATTGAGAAATTTTTGGGACTAAAATTGCTTGGCCAAGATGACGATGCATATTTCTCGAATTTTTTAAATTCGAGAACGTAGAATCCAAGGAAATTTTTGTTGTTTTTTTTTTTTTTTTTCGTTTTTTCTTTGGATCGGCGATCAATCGACTTTGATGCAACAATCGCAGATTCGAACGGGTTTGTCCCAACCACGTCGGGGCACGGGTTTGCGATTTTGCGAACAATTTTGACAAACTCCGCGACCGCAGTCGCGACAGTGATGAAGCGGAAGCACGTCTGAGAACGTTTCGTCGCAGACGCAGCAGTTTGTCAGCTCGGAATCGGGCACCCAGTACGTAGGCCTTACGGTGTCCTTTATCAAGGCTAAAACGAGATGTGTCAAAAGGATTTTAATCAACTTTTTATCAAGCCCTCGTTATTTGTCTAGAATAAATTTCTAAATTTAAAGTTCGATGTAAATCCAATGAAATGAAAATCTGATGAATATAATCGATATAATGAAATATAATAAAATGGAGTGAAAATTTCGATTGATATATTAATCAATTATCTTCAATGTTTTGCAGTAAAAATGACCCGAACACTTGATCTACTAATAAAATAATAATAATTATTAGTATTATTATTATTGTTTAATTAATAGATCAATAAGAATAATAATAGAGAAAAAAATGATGTATGAATTAAATAATGATAATAATTAGTATTATTATTATATAATATTAATATAATATAATATAATATAATATAATATTATTATTATTATTATTATTAATATTATTATTATCACTTAAACAATAGATCAATAATAATAATAATAATAATAATAAGAATAATCGTAATAATTATTATTATTATTATTAATTAATAACTAAAATAATAATAATAATAATAATTATTATTATTATTATTATTTCAGTTATTAATTATTAATAATAATAATAATACTAATAATTATTATTATTAATAATAATAATAATAACAATAATAATAATAATAATAATAATAATAATAATAATAATAATAATAATAATAATAATAATAATGAAATGAAATAAAATTTATTGACATTCATAAATGAGATACTCACACTTGGAATAAGTGAGAACCGTGCCGACAGCGTTGAGCGTCGATACAACGTGTTCGGTGACTTTTCTAACGCTCACGTCCTCCGTTATTTCGACGGGTTCCTCGTTCGAATTCGAATCTCGCGAGTAACACGCGTCGCAAACGCGCACGGGTGTGAACCAATTTCTCGCGGGGACGCATTTTGCGTTCGACGAACATTTCGCGCAAAATCCCTCGCCGCAAGATCGGCAGTGATGTTTGTTGTCGGCCGGGCCGAACGTTGTTTTGCAATTGTGGCAGTGATTTATCTCGTTGTTGGGCCGCCAATAGGTCGGTGCGACCTGATCGGCGACCCACGCTGACAGAGCTTTCGTCGGTTGGAGAGACGCGTTTGCCACGGCTTCCGTTATATAGGAGACGCCGTCTATAACCCTCTGAGCCGTGTTCTGATTCATTATCGAAACATTTGCCTGCAGAAATGTGTATAGTTATTTTTATTTTCGAAACATTGCTGCAAGAAACATCGTTTTTACGAATGAGACATCTTTTCTATATAAAACAATGAAAATAAAATAAATTTAATTATTTATTTATTTAGGAATAAATAAATTTCCTAAAAAATTATTATTGTAAGATATTATAATATATTATTATTATTATTATTATTATTATAATAATTATTATTATTATATATTATCATTATTATTATTTTTATAATATATCATTATTATTATTATATATTATTATTATTATTATTATATATTATCATTATTATTATTATTATTTTGATTATATATCATTATTATTATCATGACTATTATTATTATTATTATTTTTATTATATATTATTATCATTATTATTATTATTATGATTTTTATTATATATTATTATTATTATCATTGTTATATATTATTATTATTATCATTATTCTTATTACTCCTAGACTACTACTAATAATAATAATATATGGTATAATATTATAATCTGAATATTTTACAATAATAATTTTTGAAAAATTCATTCATTCCTTAATAAATAATTCATTTAATTAAATTCAATCAATATTTATTTATTTATTTATTTATTTGAAAAAAAATATCCTCATCTAAATCCGGCAAACGGGAAGAAAGAAACAAAATTTGGAGTGTTTGTGTTTCTGAAAACGTTCGAGCTCACCACATTCCACACGTGGTTAATTTCGGTCCTAACCGCAGCATCTTCGGGATTTTTGTTGCCGTACCAATATTGCCGGCTGCGATAAATCTCACCGCAGTGCGGGCACTCGATAACGTAACCCGACCAAGCGTATTTCGCGAGACCGTACCAACTGTTGTCGCTCTGCGTCTGCGTCCGGCTCGTGACCACAACTTCGTTACCGTTGCTGTGACACTTCTTGCAAACGTACAACAAATTTTCGTACTGATGCTGATACCGACACCTGCTCGGATGACAACTGAATTAATCAGACAAATACGTAAAATCGTGTCGATACTAACGCAAACGTCTTAAAAAACATAAGGAAGGGAGAAAAAAAAAACGAAATATGGGAAGGGATGTCTCAAATCACCGGATTAAAACCCTTCTAGCCCCCGATGTGGTCGATGAATTTTTTTTTGTTTAGTATCTTTTGGATTATATGACCTAATTTTTTTTAGATTTTTTAGACCCACCTTTTTTATTTCTTTTTTTTTCGAGAGGTTACTGCTATTTCCAGCATTGTAAAATGGTTAAAAAAATTTTCCTAAATACTTTACCGAAATGCAGGAACTGTTTATTATGAAATTGGAGTCGGTACCATTTTCTAATATATATATATATATTTTTCAGGTTTGAAAAAATTCGAGTTTTTCCGTAATTTCGATACATAATTATGGTTTCCTATCTGAAAAAAAATAAATAAAATAAAATGTTTCTTGCAAAAAAATCGATATTCGATTATTTTTTATGGAAAATCGATTTGTTTATTATTGTATATTATTATATATGGAAAAGAATAATAAATAATCGATTTTCCATCGAAAGTAATCGAAGTATCGATTTTGTTGCAAGATCGATTTCATTCTTCTCTTTATTCATCTAAAAAATAAATAAAAATATATTCCGAATAATCATACATCGAAATTTCGGAGAAACTCGATTTTTTTTTTTCAAAATCAAAAAATATATCAGGAATCAGGAAAAAACATGTACAAAAAATTTTAAAAAATAAGAAAATTTTCACGAAACAACCCTATGAATCATCAATCGTACCGAGTATCGCTGCTGTGAGGTTTTCCCTCGCGTATGTGGCCCATGCTGTTGCGACAACGACACCCGCAGCTCAGACACTTGACCGGACACGTGAAATACTGATCCGGAAACAATATGTTCGGCACATTGTCGATTTCTCCCGAAAATTTGTCGTTCAAAATTTTCAACGTTCCATAAACGTGATTGGGTTTTCTCGCCGATCGCACGGTCGTGTTTTCCAACTCGTTTCTTATGGCATTGCGCAGAGGATTGTAATCCGTCGGTGGATTCGGCGTTTGAACACCGACGTACTTGATCGAGCTGAAAGCCTCGATTTCCAGTTGCATCTCGTCGAAACGGCTTCGAAGAATGTCCTCAGCGCTCTCGGACGTGCCTGAAAATTCCCAATTCCGTGGCATTGGCTCCAATTTTAGCCTGGCGCGCCACGAACTCGCGCGTTTTGCGTTTCTATAATTAATAAGAAAAAAAAAAAAAACAAACACTCACCGTTGCTCAGAGTTCTGGTATGTCGGGTTTCGTGAAAAACAATTACGCTGGGACCGAGAGCGCTCGACGAATTTGGAACCCCTTCGCGTTTTCCCAAAGCTTGAAGAGCCGCTTGAAAGTGATGACTGTAAGCGCGCGACGCGGCACCGAGAAACGTGAAAAGATCGCGATGCAATCTCTCGGATCTTGTTCGGTAGAGGACTATGTCGGACACCGCGAGTACCTTGAGCAAGAGCCTCGTTCGCTCGTTCTCGTGAACGGTCACGCCTGTAATATAGGAGGAAAATATGAGATTGACGATATACTCGATATCGAACGAAACAATATATTTCTCTGAACGAAATTTTATTCTGAATGTCAGTCTGTATTTTTTAAAATTTATGTGATAATAATAATAATAATAATAATAATAATAATAATAATAATAATAATAATTATTAATATTATTTATTATTATAATATATTTATTAATATTATTATTAATTATAATAATAATAATTATTATTATTATTATATTGTATATTATATATTATAATAATATAATGATAATAATAATAATAATCATTATTATTAATAATAATAATAATAATAATAATAATAATAATAATAATAATTATTATTATTATTATCAATAATAATAATAATAATAATAATAATAATAATAATAATAATAATAATAATAATAATAATAATTATTATTATTATTATTATTATTATTATTATTATTATCAATAATAATAATTTATAATAATAATAATAATAATAATAATAATAATAATAATAATAATAATAATAATAATAATAATAATAATAATAATAATAATAATAATTATTATTATTATTATTATTATCATCATCATTATAATAATAATAATAATAATAATAATAATTATTATTATTATTATTATTATTATTATTATAACAATTATAATAATGATAATAATTATTATTATTAATAAATATATTATAATAATAAATAATATTAATAATATTAACAATGTTATTATCATAATAATAAAAACAATTATAATAATAATAATAATTATTATTGTATAATTCATAAATTATAGAAATATGTGCATTTTTCCCTACGAGACGTCTGTTTTGCACTTTTCATTTTCAGCACTGTTATTACGATCAATAAGACTCATACTTTACCCAACAGACCCTCCGTATCCAAACAAATGACATCGAGATTAGGATCGAATGCCGCCCAAACGCCCAGAGTGCAAGAATTCTGTTCGTTGGAGGTGGGAAATATTTCTCTGCCTTCGAAGAACGTTTGATTGAGAGTGTGGCTCTTGCCGTCTCCGGTGTTTCCGAATATCGATACAACTTTGACTTTGGAATCGTTGGCGCAATTCAATTTGCCGACGAATTGTTCAGGGCTGGACACTTTCAAGCGTTCGCTGCCGTCTATGAGCAAGAAACTTGCGCCATCGTCGTACGGCTGGACCGAAGATTTTCCATCCTGGTTGTACGACGACGAAACGCCGTGGATCGAAGGGTTGCCGTGGAGCGTCAGAGTTCCTTTGGTGCAGCGATTATCATCGTTGGCGCTTGGCAAGCTGTCCAAACTTTGCATTATGGCGGGGCTCATGGCGTTGGATCTGCGACCTCGCCATAGCATTTCGTCTCTGTTGAAACGATCCAGCGCGCTCATCGTCGGGCGGGAATTCGTTCGAGTCGTGCCGACTGATCTATCCTGCGTCAGTTGGCCGATATAACCATTTTACTTGCCGAATATGCTTCGCAAGTCCTTATAATTTATTTAACCTGAAAACACTGAAATCGTTATGACGAGAATTTCAAAGTCGAAGCAAATCTCAAATTTTGCTAGGCGCTTAAAATTATTTTGTACAAAGCAATCGTTTCTGGAATCTGAACCCAAAGCATTCAGAATGTTACATCGAGGAGTTTAGATGACAATCGAAGAGCCCTAATGAGTTTTAACGGTCTGCAATATTTTTTGCTCTAATCGTAAACTTCGGGCCAGGTTAAAGAACTCTCTGGCAGATTCGATTATGCGAAGATAATTATACTACACGTGTGTATTTGTGAATTTTTTGGTACAAAAAAAATAGATAAATTATGCCATAAAATTATGGAATAAAATAAGTGTTCTCCCGATAGAATTGATTTGAACGAAAAACTTACAAAAATAATACTGTTAAATCAAGATAAGCAATGAGTAATTTTTCTACTAAAATGACCGCGAAATTACGGTATAAAATAAGTTTTTTTTCTCGAAAAAAAAATAGTAATTCAGTATAATTGCGTCAATATTTCCGTACGAGAAACTTACTCGACATTTATTCACTACAAAAATTTTCCAACTACACCGTCGGGTTTTGATATAAATTAGGTATTCCAAAAACCGCCAAAGTTCCAAAAACCCAAAGAATTTTCAAATAAATCTCAAAATTCATTTCAATAATACACCCGTCGACAAAACTCGACCGTAGCCTAAAAAAAAAATCCAAAATTCAGCTCGAAATCGCTTTCAATAACCTACGACCGACGACCATCGATATCTCCATTGTTATTGTCACAATGTTTTCGAGGTTATGTCACCCGATTGCGACGAAAAACCGGCCAAAACCTGATCTCCGAGCGTCCCCTCCAAAACTTATTCAACTTACGCGAAACCCGACGAGTCGCGCGCGGGATCTTCCGTGATTGTCCAAAAGTCTAGGTCATAGCGCGTGACCTTGCAACGATGAATCAGGAGTGACTTTTAATTTTGATTTGACAGCTGACAATTGTTGTGACGCCGTCACAGCCGAACCTGAGCGCGTCTGACCCACTGACTGAGATAAGGAAGGTCGCGACAGGACTCCACGGTGTTTTTTTTTTTTTTTTTACGATCCTGCGAGACGTGAAAATAGCAAGTGTCGTCGCCAATTCGTTCGTCCTTCTTCCCGCGACACGTTAGCGCGAATTATAGGGAAGAAAACGATTGAGTTGCGACGTAGGAATCGCGAAAAGTTCTTGGAGGACGAGAAGAATGATGATAGACGATGGGATAAGCGAGATCGTGAAACCGCACGGCTCAGCGGCATGCCGACAACTGCGCAAATGACAAAATGTGGATATGCGGATATACGGCGAAAGGGTAGAGGAAAAGAGCGTGCGCGCGAGTTGTTCTACAGTATAATCCTGCTATCATCTGCGAAGAGCTCAAAGCGCGTCCGACGTGCGAATCCCCACCGCTTTCGCGGTGCTCAGGGGCGGGTTTGACACTGAGGGGGCTAAGCGGCTGCGGGGTACCGTGGGGCCCCAAATTTCTCAATGTTCATTTTTTTAGGAGAAAATTTAATTTATTTATGGTAAATTATCAGTCCGCAACGTGTTTTTTTGGCACCTTTGATCTGCAACGGGGGTTGGGCACGGTCCAGCGCCTTAAAAAGTATTCCAGAGTGGTCTGAACAATTTACAAAAATTCATGAAATCTTATTATCTGTCCTAGTATGAGGATAAATCGTTATATTGCGGGAGAAATCATTTTTTTGAACTATATAATCATGTAAACAAATGAAAATGGGAAGAACTCATGTTTTCGGTGGGGTCATGTGTGACCCACGTCGTGGATAGAGGCTTAAAATGATTTTTTCAATTTTCAATTGTGAGTTGCGCTCAATTTTGATACCACGAACGCAAATAGGTTGTTAAAGAAACTATTTTTTATTACTTTTCTTATTCATAAGTTTATGAAAGTTTTCTTGCGACTTCTATTTCTGAATTGTGTTTAAGGACCCCAAGATTTATCCTGCTCGGGGCCCCCACTTGAGTCGAGCCGCTACTGGCTCTGTGTATACTCTGCTGATCGTGAAACATTTCAAGATTAACCGAGAAATTGCACGAAAAACATGAACGCGATTGACGCAGCTTTGTTATCAGTACTTTTTTCTTTCTCGCGATGATTCAACGCCGACGAAAGTGTATGAAACGTCTCGAAGGAGCAGCTGTGTTTGTACATAGAGCCTTCGAGTGTCGTGATAGCAAGAGAGATAATGAACTCTCTTACCGCAACTTCAACTACATTTGTTACGTTATTTTTTTGTAAATAATAATCGTCGCGCTGTAGACACGCCTGCGTTGTCTTAATTAAGGGGAAAATGCATTATCACGCCCGACTGTCAGTTGCTCAGTCGGTAAACAAAACTGTAAACGATTTTTTCTCGATTCTGCCAAATATCGTTGCATGGAAAATTTTTCAAAAAAATCATAAAGAATAGCTCGACGAATTATGTAAAACTTTTTCTTTGTCCACAATTTTTCCACACCCTTGAAAAAAACTAGTTCACATTTTTTTTTCGTTATTACCGATCGCGATTGCGTCGCCTCGACCTGAATAAATAATAACGCCTTAGATTTCCGGAACAATGTCGATCGGAACGTTTTTTCTTTGTCAATTATTATTATTTTTTTTTTTTTTGCTTTTCGCGAATGACGATCGAACGATTCGAGACGATTTATTGCGCGCGATTGGTTCATCGACGATTCCTACTTATAGTTTCTGAAACCTTCTCAACCTCGACATTAATTCCTCGACGTTCTTCGACGAACGAGATTTGTACTTTTATGTCGCTGCGTTAGTTCGCAACGCGCTGCTTTGTCGATTATTGCAACACGAATCGGGAATTTTTACGACGTGTCGGGCTTGCGTCAGACGTGCGAAAAGGCAATTTTGAAACAAGTTGATTTTTACAGATATTCCATTGGGAAAAAGGCAGATTGAGTAGAGTTGATAAATTTAATCGATTGATTGAATTAAAATATATCGTAGTGAGATAAATTCCGCTGAGAAACTTCTTGGAAATATAAATCTCAAAACTGAGAAAATCTAATCTAATTATTGAGAAAATCCAATCTACTTATTATTAAAATTAAAATTAAAAATTACCAAGAAAATCCAATCTCATTATTTTTTAAATAAAAATTAAAAATTGCTAAGAAAATCCAATTTAATTATTCAACAGAGAAAATCAGTCTAATTATCATAGCCGGATAATAAATCTATCATAAACTCCACTTTAATATCACTTTAAAAAATAAAAATTCACTCGTTTTTTCCTTCCAAATACTTTTTATTTTTTACAATTCTTACGTTTTACAGTACAGTATTACGTTTTTTTTTTTTTTTTTTTATTGTTCGCTTGTTTTTTCTTTTTCATTCATTTTTTTTTTTTTTCATAAATCTAAGTACAGGAAGATGAAATAGGCGAGAAAAAAAAAATATAGGAGTAATAGTCGAAGGACTAATTGCGACGCGGGACGACTCGATAGACAGATGTGGGGACGTTTGTTCTATTACTTCTTCTTCTTTTTTAAATTAAGTTATAATTACAATGATTGATTAAAATTAAGAGAATGATAGTAATGCGTTTTGTGCATGCGTGTGTGGGTGACTGTGATCACGTGTGATTACGTATGTCCTCATCGAAGGGCCGCGAGACGATTTGTGTTCTCCCACGCCCTCCCTCCCCCCGTAGTGTCGTTGTTTTTTATGTTGTCGTTGTTTTATTTATTTATTTGTTTTTGTTGTTGCAACCTGTCTGCTGTAATCCGTATTCTTTGGAACAGATAATAAAGACGAGAAAGTAGAATCGTTTGCGGAAAATTCGTCTAAAACAATTCCGGTAATAACAATTCGTTTAAAGCAATTCGTCTAAAAAACAATTCGTCTGAACAATTCATTCAAAACAATTCGTCTAATAACAATTCGTCTAAAACAATTCGTCTAAAATAATTCGTCTAATAACAATTCGACTAACAGCAATTCGTCTAATAACAATTCGTTATTTCTCAGAAAAAAAACGTTTCATTTTTGCCGCACCCTGAGGTTTTATATGGATTTTTATGTTCTTCTTTAGGGTTACTTTCAGTTCTTCCTTGTTACAAAATTATGTTTTTTTTTCTCTGTTTCGTTTAGACGAATGCTTTTAGAAGAATTGTTCTGGATGAATTGTTATTAGACGAATTGTTATTGGACGAATAGTTTTAGACCAATTGTTTTTAGACGAATTGTTTTTAGACCAATTGTTTTTTAGACGAATTGTTACTAGACGAACTGCTTGAGACGAATTGTTTCCAGACGAATTTCCCGCAAATCAATAGAATAAGGAGTTACGGCGAGTCACGAAGTTAAGTTGACGATAGACTCGAAATAAAGAAAGCATTAAGCCTCAAGCCAAAAACAAAACTTACGTTATTTTATTCTTTCGACGATCCGAGTTATCATTACAATGATTCGAACGAATGACTGACTTGACTAATTATATTATGAAACTCGAGACGCGGAGATATAGAAGAAAAAAAGAAGAAATTCGCGCGTATCTGAGATGTACGATCAACGTTTTTTTACGCGCGCGTTATGTCAAAAAAAAAAAAAAAAAAAAAAAAAGAGAAAAAAGATAAAAGAAAAGACATTGCCGCGCGTTCGGCCATGTCGTATCATAATGGACCTTAAATTACAAGATGGCCCTCAGTTTCAAAAATATTTATAAAAATAAATACTTTGAAGAAACAAGACAAAACAAGAAAGAAGAGAATAAAATAAAAAGATAAAGATTGTGAGTGTCTCGTTTCGTTATGACATAACACATCGTTACGATAATAAATAAATCAAATAAATAAATAATTTGCTTCCGTCAGCGTTTGTCCCGCGATTAATTCGTATATAAGGATTTACAAAATACAATGCGGCGCTTGTTATTATAATTATTATTATTAATATTAATTCTTGTTTTTTTTTTCTTCGTTTTTTTTTTCTATTTTTTTTATATCGATTTCTCGTTTAAGAGGGTTCGTAACAGCCGCGATTCGTAAAAAAATAGGCATTTTTAATAATTCGATTTCATTTTTGTTTCGAGCGTGTACGATTTTTTGAAATTCTTACGTTTTCCATCTCATTTAATTATTATTTTCTTTCCTTTTGCGCGATTAGCCTGATTTTTTTTTGCAATTCGCCAATCATCCCCGATCGAAATCTTTCTTTTTTCATTCTTCTCGTTTTTGCCTTGCTTCTGGTCGTTCTAAAATTCGATTCTCAAAAATGTATGCAAATGCCCTAAAAATTTCGTTTTTTTTTATTTTGTTTTTTTTTTTCGTTTACGTTTGACACATATCGTTGGAACAATTTGAGACTCGGTCGCGTGTTCAATTGATTATCGATTTTTTATAAAAAATCGTTGTTGATTTCAGCCGTTGTTCCCGCCAGCTAGATATGACAATTTTTTTTTCAATGATTATTGCGGATAAATCCTTTTTTATTCGTTATTATTTATCTTTTTTTTTTTTTTTTGGCATAAAAATTGCCACAGGCCGTTTGAACGGATATCCTCGCGTTTTGCACGGGCGTTCGTTAATTTTCCCCCCTATATCCGTCTGACGGAGATCCGCAACGCGAAGGATCCTATTTTTTTTTGTTTTTTTCAAATTTTCGTTTTTGTTCTTCTACGTTTCAAAGTTCGTATAAATTCGAGCGTATCGGTGGGAAAATCGACGACGGTCGAAAAAAAAAAAAAATTATTAAAAAAAAAATTAACCTCTCGATCATGACTCGCCCATTCGCAATTAAAATCCAACCCGGAAAAGTTTCTTTGATTCTACGCTGGATCTCACGGAGCTTTCGCTCGTTTTGGAAGTGACGATTTCTCGGAAGCTTCGAACATTTCACGTTTACGTTTTGAACCCGCGTTTCCCTCTTATCACGAGAAACAAAAAAAAAAAACGTTACGTTTTATTCGTGTTTGCTGTTTGTGTGTTTTCGAGATTTTTGGCGTTTTTTTTTCTTCGTCGTTTGGATATTTTTCGTTTTAAATCTTATTTTTTTGAACGTTCTTTTTTTTTCTTTCGATTATTGTGCGTTTCGTTTTTGCGTGTTCTTAGGTGTCACTGCGGGGGTCGTTATATACATGTGGATGTATATAAGAAATCCCGGGTGTCCGATGCGATATCCTTGCGGGGGTTATCTTAGAGTTCGGATTCGCCGTAAAGAGCGGTGGAGAAGGAACGATAGTCCAAGGCGCCAGGTTGACCGTTCTGTCCCTTGTACGGCGGCATGCGTTGAATGCAGTATTCCGCCTGGTCAGGTGGCAATTCTCTCCTCAACTCGTCGGCCAGAATGTACGGCTGAAATAATTTATCGATCAAAATTTTGCAAATGTTCATCGATCAAGAATTTGAAAAATATTTATCGATCGAAACATTAAAAATATTTGTGGATTAAAATGTTAAGAATATTCGTGGATTCCAATTTTAAGAATATTTGTGGATTAAAATTTTAAGAATATTTATCGATAAAAATTTAAACAATATTTATCGATTAAAATTTAAAGAATATTTATCAATTAGAATTTTAAAAATATTTATCAATCAGAATTTTCGGAATATTTATCGATCAAAATTTCAATAATTTTTATCGATAAAAATTTGAGAAACATTCATCGATCGAATTTCTAGAATATTTGTCGATTAAAATTTTGAGAATATTTATCGATCAGAACTTCGAGAATATTTATCGATAAAAATTCAAAGAATATTTATCGATAAAAATTTGAGAAATATTTATCGATCAAAATTTAAATTGTACGAATTAATATTCGCAATTTTTCGTTTTGAAATTCCTTTTGTTTTCTCTTTTGGTTGTTCGATTCGTCGAATGATATTCATGAGGGCTTACGTGCCCTCAATAAATGCACCGGTCTTATTAAAATTTCCCATACTTTCTCCAGATAGGATCGACTAGTGATTGAACGAAGATTTTTTATCTTTTTGATCACAACTTATTTGATAAGGCAATACGTGGTCTAGATTTTACCGAAAATTTTACTGTTTGGCATAAAACTCTGTCAAAAATTAAAATTTGTATTTTTTTCAAAAATCCTTCGTTCAACCACGAGCTATACTCACTTACTACCAGAAAATATTTCGTTTTTTTTAAATTAAGAATAAAGCTATCTGAATTATCCTGACTATCACGAGGATACTCTTTTTTTAAGGGGTCTCGGAAAATCAGGTCGCAATGACAAAATTTTCAGAATTTTTAAATGAAAATCCTACAGAATATCGTTCAAATCCTGCCCTTTTACATGCTCAAAAGTTTAACAAAAATAATCCTCTCATTATATATATTTTTAATGAGAAAAAATGTGCTTTTTCTTCACCTACGAAACCCATCTAAGCCTTTAAAACACTTGAATGGGAGTTGAAAACAAACAACGAATCAACTACGTACCTTATCAGCGGCGAGAATGCGGAAACTGTCGATTACTTGTTCGGCGGTGTCGGTATCGGTTGTCTCGCGGGTCATGAAGTCGAGAAAAGCGTCGAAGTTCACGTAACCGGAGTTGTTCGGATCCACGATCGCGATAATACGTTGGAAATCGATGTCGCCCTGTCTGTCCTTGCCGATGGAGTAACCGAGCGACACGAGACAAGATTTGAACTCGTCGGGCGCTAATCTGCCCGTTCTGTTCTTGTCGAAGTGATTGAAGCTGCCACGGAACTCGTTCAATTGATCTTGCGTTATACCCTGAAACGTGATTTTTTTTTTTAATCAAAAGCACTACATGGATTTTGCTCCAATTCAGTACCAAGCATCTTCCTGCAATACTGTAACATTCTACGGAATTTCACCTCGATATCTCGAAAATTGTGCGAGCTAGAGAGCGCAAATAGATTTTTGAATAAACTCAAAATCGCGTAAAAACAAAACAACCGCATGGATTTTTTCGGAAAATTAAATCAAGCAAAGCGCTTTGAACCCTTCACATAGGTGATAAATTTCAGCTTGACATCCCAAGCCGTTCTAAAGTTGTGAACGTTAAACGAATGTTTCATACACACACACAAAATACATCCGGACATTTTTTCGAAATCTGCTTTCTCGACGTTTCGGTTCATTCCGAAAACATTAAAATTTGTAAAAAAAAAAAAAAAAAAAAAAAAAACGTTTTCACGAAAACAAAGCTTCCTCCACGAGGAAGCAAAATCAAGAACGAATAAAAAAAAAAAAAAAATCAAACCTTTGAGTCTCGGGTGAGAATTTGATTTTCGACTTCGTTGATATTGCGATTGATCGAAGTCAACAATTGTTCCCAACCCACTCGTAGAGTCTCCATCGTGTATTGGGTGTAACGATTTTCGAAAATCATGCCTTCCTGAACGGCCTGATGAATCTTCTCCAATTCCTCGAGATGAGCCTTGTACTGATAAACCGCCGATTCGTACTCCTTGAGCCGATGCAGCTGATCCTCCAGGGTGCCTTGAAGTCCGAGACCGATGGCCCTAACGGCTTCCAATTGACGATCGATCCACGGCCCAACGGCGTTAGCTTTCTCCGCGAATTGTCGTCGCAGCAGCTCGTTGTCTTCGATCGTGAATTAAGGAAACGATCGAGCTGCCCTTGTCGCATTGGAATACAATGCCAGGGGAATAGATCGAAAGGAATGGAGAAAGAAAATTCGGTCGCGAAGCAAACGAAGAAGGTTTTGAGAAAAATTGGGACGGTTTCAGTTTGCCCCGTCACGGTTTGACTCGGCCGAGTTTAACCCGGTGACAGTTTGACTCCATGAGTTTGACGGATGAGAGTCACTCTCTCTCTCTTTCTCTCCTTCACATTTGACGCTCTATCTCCGAGTTTGACAGAGAAAGAGTGACTGTCATGTGTCAAACTCGCGGAGTCAAACTGCGTCGGGTCAAACTGCAACGAGGCAGACTGGAAACCATCACAAAAAATTGTGTGAGACCCGCGAAAAAAAAGGATACTCTGCTGTTTGCGAAGCTCCGCGGCGAGAGTTCCATCGCGTTGTGGAATCAACTGCCTCACGTCGCTCCATTTCTTCGTAAGATCCTGCGGGTTCATGATTTATCCAACTTTAGTACCGCAAACGACGATATTTTTTGGATTATATAATTTTTTTATTTCTCAATTTTTTTTTTTTCTACTTTCTGAGCTTCGTTTTTTTTTTGTAATTTTTTTAATTTTATTTTTACGGTTTGGAATAATTACCAAAGCGGTGAGAGTGGTGTAAGGATTCTCGAGACCCCCGGGAATTTGGAATTGCTTGACGATGCATTCGACTTCGCGCACGAGACCGACGATCGAGTTGTATTCCTTGTCGGCCTCGCCCAGGGTGGCTTTGAACGCGGCATGGGCGTCCATGAGACCTTGGATTTCTTCCATCGTGTGAACGATGAACATGTCGACCAGATCTTCCCGAGTACCGTCCAGCCAGTTGTTGAATGGCTATTTGAAACGAAGACGACGATTGGAATGCGAAAGGAAAAATGGTTCTTCGTCGTTGAATCGTGTATATTTGGAGAGGGACATGCCCGAATGATCGGATTGAAAGCCTTCTATCTCTGGATATGGTCGATACTTTTTTAAAATTATTTTTTGAAGCCTCACTTATTTTTAATTTATTTTTTAGACGTTACTTTCCCTCACCACAACTTTTTTTTTTTTGTATCGAGAGACAACTGATTTTACTCCCATTTTTAGTTGGTTGGAATTTTCCTCCCGGATGCTTCATCGAAGGTGAGGTGCTTTACTGATAAAATTAGAGTGGGTATCGTGTTCCCAATATTAAAATTTTTTTTTTTTCATTTTTGAAACATTCAAGTTTTTCCAAAATTTCTATATGGAAAAAAGAAAAATAAAATCTACCTTACAGAGTGTATATTTCAAATATTTTCGACAGTTAGTCGATGTTTTTTTCATAAAAAAATAGAAAATAAACAAAGTAATGATAGAAAAGAATACAAAAAACAATAATTATTTTTTTTGTAAAAAAAATTATAGAAAATGATCAAAAGATCGATTTTCTATCGAAAATGATCGAAATATCGATTTTTTTTACAAAATAGATGTAATTTTCCATTTTTCAAGATGGGAAACCATCGTTATATATTCGAATTTCGGAAAAACTTGAATTTTTTCGTAAATGAAATAGAATTGGACAAAAATTAGAAACACGATTGACTACTTTAATTCCATGCAAAAAGTTTCTAAACTTCGATAAAGTATCTGGGAAAAAACTTTCATCGAACTTATTATGGCGGAAATAGTAATTACCTCTTGATAATTGAGGGGGTGGGGTAAAAGGAAGATAGGATCTAAAAAATTAAAAAAAAAAGAATCAACGAGGTCCTAGGATCCAAAAAAAACTTTTTAAAAAAAATCCTCGACCACATCAGGGAATAGAAGGCTCTCAATCCCGTAATTTGGGACGTCCCTCCTCATTAATACATTTTATTTTGTATCAAGACGACTTACAGCCGCGCGCTTGGCAAATTCCAAGTGAAGGATGTCGATTTTCTCGAGAATACGCTCGGCTTCGTCGAGGGCTGTCCGTCTGCGTTGAGTCAGCGTACCCAAACGATCCCACTGGTCGCAAATACGCTGGCATCTCGCATTGACCGAGGCGCTATCGTGATACTCCAAAGTGCTGAGAAAAATGAAAAGTCAAAAAACATTAACAACATTATCACAAAAAATCAGACGAATTGAGATGAACATATAAAGGAAGTAACCTCGGTGAGTCAATTAACAAACAAAAAATTATAAAAATTTGCAGAGATGTCAAAACATTTCCAAAAATGTCTCAGTTACATTTTTGTAATCCTTGGTTGACTTTGAAAGAAGGAATTAATAATTTCATTTCAAAGCACTTAACACGGAGTCTTATGGGAGTCTGGGATTTTTACGCACTTTATCATTTATTACGTTGGAACTGACAAACGGATTTTGATAAAATTTGAAGAAGATATAAACGAATATCCCATGAACATTTTACTTTTTCCAAAACATGTGAAGCTTGCTTCTGTTTGAAGAAATAGCTAAAAAGAAGACAAGATTTTTTTAGCAATTAACAAACATGGCAACACCGCAGTATTATTGGGTTATGGCGCTTCATTAAAAAGTGAGTTACGGAACTGCAGCAGTTTCGAAACCGTAGGAACATGTCTAAATTGAGTCAATGATAAAAGCATAGTATTTCAAACAAATGGTTGGTATATCTATAACAAAGATTTTGTAAGTATAATACTTGTTTCAACTAATTTTTCGAAATTAACAATGCATATAGAAACCACGTGCTGGCTTATTCAGTGTCTCATACATAAGTATTATACTTGTACGTGAACGCGTACACTGAAGCAAGGAATGCGGTGCTGACAAATTATACAGTACGTTACTCGAGTAGAAGACTCAAATTATTTGACTTACTACGTACCGAAGGTACTTCCTTAAATAGGATTCTAAGAAAAATAAGTAATTCCCGTACTTGAGCTCTTGAGCAATAGCGGCGATCTGTTCGACGCGATCTTGATGAGCAGCCAGATCGGATTCGAAAGCTTCGTGCTTCTTCTTCAACGCCTTGAGCTCGTTGAGCTTGCACTGACGGAAGTGCTGAGAAGTTAGCATCTCTTCCTTGCCGCTGGTCCAATCCTCGTGAGCGTCGGCCTTGTGCTTGAACTTTTGAGCCAAATGTTCCAAACGTTCCAGGCGCATCATCTCCGAGAGCAGCCACTCCTCGAACGATTTTTCGCCGAATTCCAAACCTGTCGAAAATGACAATTGACTAAAAATTGATCATCAAATCCCAAATTAAATTTATTTAACTCATTAAATAAAATTTGCAGAACAACTTTGAATAAAAAAATGTCAATTCCTCAATTGTTTAAATTAAGATCTTTCAATTAATTTGACTTAACGCCAAGAATTAATTCACAAATATCGATAAATTTATGATATTTCGTTTAAAAATGATTCAAAAAAATTTGCTTTTTGCCTGGTTTGGAGAATCAAAGACAGATAAATAATTTTAAAAATGAAAAAAATTTGTTCAGAACTTGATGACTCACCCTTCCAGGCTTTGTTGATGTCCGAGACCATTTTTCCCTCGGTCGGCATGTAAGCCGGTCGATTGCTCAGCCTAAGCTTCGTCTGCAGAGTGTTGAAGTTCGTCTCGAGCTTGGCTTTTTGTTCCACGCGTGGCGGCTTGTGCTTGCGACGATAAGTTCTGTATTCTTCGAGTTTTCTTTGACAACCGGCGAGCGAATTGTCGGTCTGACGACTGGCCAACCACGGCATGGTTCGCCTTATCCATTCGAGAAGATCGGAAGCCAAGCGCTCGTACTCTTCCATGAGTCTCTCGTTCTCCTGGTTTACCTTCAGTACCTTGCAGATTCTGTTAGCCGCGGTTTCGGCCTGTTAAAAATTCATTCAATTTTCATTTAGCCGACAGACAGATTTTTCTGTAGATATATGTATTTTTTTCAAATGCATATATTTAATTTGGGTTTATTGGTTTTGAAATCTCGGGAGAACATGCTGCGTGCTTTTGGAACGTTCGAACGAGTTCTCAAAGACGATATTTATAGTTTTCGCTTTTCTTGCAATTATGATGAAATTAGAATATTAATAACTATTAATATTGAATTCATATATTTATTATTATTATTATTGTTATTATTGTTAATATAATAATAAAATCAATATAATATTATATAATTAATATAATAGTGATACGAATAGTTTATTTAGACGATTATTAATAATTATTAATGTATTAGTTGGTCAATATTAAGTTAATATTGACTATTTTTATTATTGTTAATATAATAATAATATCAATATAAGAATAGGTATGTAATTGATATAATAGTGATAATAATGTTTTATTTATATGATTATTAATAGTTATGAATGTATTAGTTTATCAATATTAAATAAATATTATTAATATTATATTTATTAATCGATATCAATATTATATCAATATTGACTATTTTTATTATCGTTAATATAATAATATATAATTAATATAATACCGATAATAATATTTTATCTATATGATTATTAATAATTATGAATGTTTATCATTATTATATTAATATTGACTATTTTTATCATTGTTAAAATAATAATAATATTGATATAATAATATACGATTAATGTAATAACATTGTGATATAAATTATTCTGACTGAAATATCAGCTTCGAAATACCTAAAATTTCGATATTTCGATAGGTAAACGAAAAAAATATTAACTGCATCAACATCGACGAATTATTATTCAGACGATGCCCTAAAAAAATCGTTTTTGAGACGTCGGTTATGAAAATGGTTATTAACAGACCTTTTGGGCACCACTGAAACAATGGTAGTACGAGGAAACGTAGGTCATCACTGCTCTCTCGTCGGGCATCGCCGTGTTTCGCATGTCTAAAAAAAACACAGTCGAAAGACGCTCAAAAACCATGCGTTGTTAGAACAAACTCGGGGTTCACAAAAAATAAAAATTAAAAAAGAAAAGAATAAAAATTTAAAAAGATTAAAAAATCAATCCACGGCTGTTAATCGATATTTGTGGGTTATTGTCGTTCGTTGGAGCTTCCGTAGTTGCGAAGATGCTCGTCCTCCAAGGTGTAACGTCTTCGGGGAGTGTGCTGTTAGATCGGAAGCGTGAATTCCGTACGATACGATTTTATGCGGTTTTAGAAAAACTCATCGCGGACGGGAAATCAAAAGTAAAGGGTTAAAAAAAATTAGCGGTAACGATGAAAAAACGCGGCTCATCATTCGCTGACCTGCATGGCGCCCTGGAAAGCGTGGTAGTAGCACGACACATAGGTCATGATCGCCCTTTCGTCCGGCTTGGGAGTGTTGATCAAATCTACATTCGAATCATCGGACATTAAAACGTTTGAGCGGTCACGATTTTTGCTACATTTTTTTTTTTTTTTCACGCGAATCAGTTTGGAATTGAAGAAAAATTACGGCGCGATCGATCGATCGATTTCGACGATTCTTGATTATTTCTCTTTTCTTGCCGGGAATTCAAATAAATCGGTGGAAAAATTTCTCATGAATAAAATAAATAAAATAAATAAAATAAATAAAATAAATAAAATAAATAAAATAAATAAAATAAATAAAATAAATAAAATAAATAAAATAAATAAAATAAATAAAATAAATAAAATAAATAAAATAAATAAAATAAATAAAATAAATAAAATAAATAAAATAAATAAAATAAATAAAATAAATAAAATAAATAAAATAAATAAAATAAATAAAATAAATAAAATAAATAAAATAAATAAAATAAATAAAATAAATAAAATAAATAAAATAAATAAAATAAATAAAATAAATAAAATAAATAAAATAAATAAAATAAATAAAATAAATAAAATAAATAAAATAAATAAAATAAATAATGTTTTCTTGGGGAAGATAATTTTTTGTTTCCTTCACATCGAACTTACCGTCGGGATCCAACATTCGTGGAATGTCGAGATACCTCTCGGCGACGTCGAAGGCGGTGTTCAGATTCTCGAGAGGATTATCCTTGCTGAGCTTGTGATAATCGATGAGATCAGGACGATGACGATGAATCAGGGCGCAGAACGCGAGACCGTCCTTGAACGATAGATGGAAGTTCTGGACGTTTACGTTCTTGTACGGGGCGGTTTTGCGCTGGCACCAGAGCAAAAGACCCTCCTTGGCCGTCATTTCTTCCACGGAAATGTCCTGGATCGCGAACCGCAGAATTATCGTCCAAATCATACCCAACGTCATCTTGAGATTGCCATCGACGATTTCTGTTAGCGAAGAAAAAAATCATTTTTTCATCGTCGAAATTAAATCCAGCGACATTCGTACGATTATTTTTACACTCGTAATTAATTTTAGAGATTTTGTTTCAAACAAATCGGATTTTTATATTTTTTTAAAGTATATTTTTGTCTCAATATGCTCAGCAAAATTAACGACGTCAAGATTTTTCAACGAAATTGATATCGAAAATTTAATAAAAAATAGAAAAATAATAAATAATAATATAAATAAATAATTTAAAAACATAATCGATTCATCGTACGAGAAGATTGTTTTGGAGGACCAATAAAATGTTTAAAAAAAAACAACGAACCCTCAGCGCCGATGGATACGAGTTTCACGCCCTTGCTGGCAATGTAGTCCAGAGCTTTATTGACATTTGCAATTTTGTGGAAGCGCATTTTGCCACGATCGGGTCTCGGCAGAGTCTCGCCGGAGATAACCTCCAGCAGAAGCATAAGTTTCAGGCCATTCCTGAAGTCGTCCTCGATCGATTCTATGGCGGTTCCCGCTTTTCGAAGGTGTGAATTGCACCATGCTGTGAACGTCTGAAATATTTTTAAAAAAATCGATAAATATATGCAAATATAAAAAATAAATATAAATATATGAAATGTGACAAAATTAAATGAATAAATAAATTAAAACCGCACGTGTGCGTCTTTTTCTCTGGTTTTTCGTACAATTTGCTTCTATGACATTGGAATAAACGAAAAATCGAGAAAAAAAATGGTGACGAAGTATTTCGATCGCCGACAATTCGCGAGAAAAAATAAATTAATATTGACTATTTTTAGTATTGTTAATACAATGATAATATCAGCATAAGAATATATAATTAATATAATAGTGATAATAATATTTCATTCACATGATGATTGAAAATTATTATTGTATTAGTTTATCAATATTAAATCGATATTATTGATATTATATTAACATTATATTTATTAATATTGATATCAATATTAAATTGATATTGACTATTTTTATCATTGTTAATATAATAATAATGTCAATATAAAAATATGAGACAATATAAGAACACATATACTCTGAACGTATGAGAAATATTGAACAAAATTCATAGATAAATAAATAAAATAATGATGATAAAAAATATAATATAATGATGATGATGGATAAATAAATGAAAATTGCACCTTTTCGATTTTTTCTCTAGTTTTTCGTACAATTTGCTTCTATGATGTTGGATTAAACGAATAATCGAGAAAAAAAAATGGTGGCATATTATTTCGATCGTCGACAATTCGTAAAAAAAAAAAAAAGGTTCTAAATTCGTCTCGTGACGAATCGTGACGACAAAAATTGACTTTAGACGATCAGAATCGCCGGTGACGGGCGGAAGTATGTTTCGTTAGGGTCGATGGGGCGAAAAGTAGCCCGATTGGGGCAGGAAGGGGTGGTTGGAGGGAATACATATTGTGGAATCGAGTTTTAACGCAATACCGCTTAGCGTATATTTTAGTAACGACCCCGATCTCTCACGCTATATATATCTAACTGTCCTGGTTCTCCGACGTCGAGCTATTGCTATCTTAACTGCGGTTTCGATGTAGCCGAAACGTGGCTTCGCTTTTCGAAATCTTCGCGAACCGCTCGGAACTCGATAAATTCGGTTATTTCGATTCGATAGATTGGCATTTTGGAAAATTGGATTTTTCGAAGCTGCGATATTTATCTCTTATCATCTAAAGAATAATAAGATTTTTATTCTATTTTTTATATCCAGTCTGGCTGCCATTTTTGCTACTCGAAGTTTTTATATTCGTTGGATAGGCAGATTTATTAACTGATTTTTTTCTCATGAACAAATTTGAGGTTTCACGAGAAAAAAATATATTTCAGTTGTGGTAGTAGAATTTTAGAAAATTCTTATTAAAAAAATGATGTTGCACGGATGAAAAATTGTTGGCATCGTTTGCAGATAGTTTTTCAATTGTTTTCGTCTTCTACCAACAGAATGTGACCTAAAAACATGATTTTGATCATTTTTGCGACCTTCTGCACATTTAAATTTAACTCCAAACCTAATTTTTGTAACAATAATATATTTTTCTTAAAATAAGTAACAGTTTTTGTACTCTAAATTTGACGGAGAAGGCTCGAAGTCGAACAATTTCGTCGTCATTGCCAATTCCAACGCATAAATCCGCCGTTACACTTGAAAATATCTCTATGTATACATATATCTGTAACGTTATCCACGCGAGAAATGCAACGGGTGAGCTATAAAAAAATCCGTGACTTAGCGGCGGCCAAAGAAGTTTGGAAAAAAAAATATAAATGAATAAAAAATGAGGAAAAAAAAAATTCCGGGAGTGCGAGCCGCTCGATTCGTCGAGGGTGCGAGGGGAATATTGCCTGAAACTTAATACGGGCAGCGTAAAGCGCGGCGGTCCAAAATTGGACATGAGCCGCCCTAACCTCAACCCGCGTGCTGGTGCTCTACGTTCTATTTGTAAAACATCGAGTCCTCCCGCACCGCAAGCGCCGTCGGCGTCGTCGTCGTCGCCGTCGTCCGCGACGTCGTCGTCCACGTCGTCGTCGTCGTTGACGACGCATGGTCGGACGTCTCAGGGGCGCGTTTCACAAACGTTCGTCTCGCTATTTAATTACCTTCTCGTCTCTTCGATCGTCCGAATGTTAATCACGATAATATCTCATTAATTTTAATTTTAATCAACTCAACATCCATTTTTACCAATTAAATTTCTCATAATCGTGTATACTGTTTTTTTTTTTTAATTTTCGATTAGAAAATATAAATATATTATTAAGAACTATATTATTATTTTTCAGAAAATATGAATACTTCTACTTCCGATAAATTTGATAAAATCTTATTCAATTAATAAATTGCTAATTTTTTGGGAAATCATCTGAAAGAAAGAATGGGAGAAGAAATTGATCATAAAAATCAGTAAAAATTTAAACTGTACTCAGCCGACCTTCGGCCGATTGATCGATAAATAATTAATGACTGCAATAATGATTGATGACGTGCATATTTCAATTACTTAACAAATTCGTCGCGAATAATGGGATGGAATGTGTCAGAGCCAGTAATCGCTGCATTTATGAGAAAGAATACGCGACATTTATAACTGCCAGCTGTAACACGATATTTACGAGGTCAGCTCATGGCGCAATTGCATCACTCGGACTTATATGCATAAGCCAAATAATAACAATAACGATCTCAAAGGATAAATGGGTAAATTCCGTATCGTTCTACTGACCGAATTTGAAATAACAAAAAATAATTACTAACGAATTAATTGGTACAAAAAAAACTGCGAATGATTACAAATTCGACCGGGTGGAAGGTTTTAAGGCCAATGATTTTTTCCGGACACGCATGATCGAAGAATGCAATGACGAAAATGAGGATCGATCTTCGGAATATTCCACATTCGTCGTTGTTGGGGTGCTTTCCGGTAGCCGTATAGCTTTCGCAGAATCGTCGATGACTAATTCGAGCAGCGACAAGTTTTGGACAAACGTTGTAACGAAGGGTCGGTAAATCGAAGGACCGAAACCGGATGTGCGCCGCTGTTGCGGACAGGTTACACGAGTTGCAGACTGCACAAGAGGATCGACCCTATATCAAATTCGGGGGTTGGTAGACGCAGTTGCAGCCCCATAGCTGGCGACGATCTCAACTTAAGGCCTTAAATACGCGATTTAAAAAAAAATGACGCATGATCATTTATACACATGGTTGAGTATATGTAAAAAAAAATCAGACTATTAACAAATGGCGGAGATATTACATGATAAAGCAATGTATTTTTTTCAACCTTGTGAAAGTTCTAACTTTTGAACAAAGGATCAAATCGCTTTGAAATTTTTACAACATATTCTTAGTATCATCACCTATCGTGTGAACCACGGAAACAAAAATTTCAACGACACAAAAAAAATATAAAAAATAAAATAACGACAGAAAATTGAATAAAAAAATTTTATGTTTCTAATTTTTATCATAATAATTTTTTAAAAATAATATTGTTGGTTCACACGGAAGATACATTTATTATGCAATTATAAATATGTTCATTTTTGTTTTTCAAACACCCACATCGATGCCGAGAACTTTCACCATGAACGCGCGCGCAAAAAAAAAACCATTGCTTTATTACGAAATATCTCCGCCATTTGTTAAAATTCGGAGATTTTTTTTACACATACTTAATCATGTGCATAAATGATCTTTAAAAGAAACGTTGTCAATATATGCGTAATTTTTTTAACCGCGTCTAGAAAAGTACCTTCAAAAATCGGCAAAATCGCGTAAGGCCTTAATCACGATACCAACGCAAGTCCTCCCCTCTCTGATTTACCCTCGTCAATATGAAATCCCAATGAATGAAGTGTAATAAAAAAGCCTATCGTCAAGGCGAAGATTGGGGCGGCAGGTGATTTTTTTTAGGGCGAGGTGTAAAAGCGGAAGGATAACATAGTCGACGTCGGGGCAGGTGAAGCCGGATCGCGTCTCAATGTTCCCCGTCGAGAGTATTCCCGTTCGTGGCTGAGCGATAAAACGCATGTTTGCCCGGACACGTTTAACACGGTTTGTTCCGGTGTCAAATAACTTTTTTCTCGGATTCACACATGCAGCGGATTCTCACAGCGCTGGCGTAAAATTTATACGTTGGCGTAATAAATATACACGTATGTAAGTGTGCAATAAAATTACGTGTACCGATCGGTACGAAGATACTTGGATGTTGTATTTGATTGCGGAAGATGTCGAGTTATTCCGGAAATCCACTGGTTCGCAACAGAATTCCACAAGACGATGGAGAGATGTAAAGAAAAAAAAGTGAATAAAAATAAATGTCAACGCCCCTAAGGAGAATAGCGCAATCAAAACCGGCTTCGCTCCTTTCCGGTTCTTCCGTTGACTCACCTTCGAAGTTATCGATTGCACGATAATCACGATGGAATTTGTCAAGGCCTCGAATAGTTTTTGTTATTACTTGGGAATTTAATTAATTTTTTTATTTACTTTTTTTATTGGCTTGACTGGAATTCGGTGGAGGGTGGATATGGGACGTTTGAAAAGGAGGAAAAGAGGTTGGAATCGATGGAAAATTGTTTAGGAATACTCCGGAGTGGAAGAAGAGTCTGTTAGGATTTGATTAGCACGCGCAGTATAAGCTCGCACTCCAGTCATCAACTAGGAAAATAAACCCATAACTTTTGACCCTAGGACTGTGTAAATGGGTGTTTCGTGACATCCCAATTTTATATTCCAGCCACGTTTTACGTCCAGTCCATATTTTTTTACGACATACATTTTTTTTTTCACAAATAAAATAATAGTTGTATCGTAAAGTAGAATAGTTGTACAGTATTTCATAATTTTTACAGAGCCTTCGTTGTACATTGAGTAGCAAAAAGAATTCAACATAAACGAGTCACCCATCTACGGTTTTCGAGTATGTCAAAAAAAAAAATAGTACACGGTTCTAGAAATGTAACCTAAATATTTGTTCTTAGATCGATCTGGCAGATCTGTCTCCAGAGCCGGCAAAGAAAAAATGTTCCACCCATCGAGTACTCGACGAGCAGCCGGCAATGCCGGAATTTCGATTCATCAAGAGAGCTCCTGGCGCTACGAGTGTTGGTTTCCCGTCCTCAAACAAATTATAATCAAACATCTGGGTGGCCTACAAAACCCTGAAGACACCCAAGTACGCGCCCGCTTGTGCGCGCGTGTTTGTTGAGGCATTAAAACGAGCTTAGCGTCGAGCCAACGGCTCGTTAACGGGAGAATCAACGTTTTCAACGTTTTCAAAAACAATCTCCGATTGCGTGGAATCCCGCGGAATTCAGGCCACCGTTGTCTCGGCGTCGTAATATTTTACAATGCGTTTACCAAAACCGAAGTGATTGTGGCGGGTGTTGCGCACCGAGGCGCGATGGAATCGAAACAACGAACGACGAAGATCGACGACGATCGACGAGAACGATGACGACGATGACGTCGATGACGGAACAAACCCGGACAACGGCAACCGGTACTTTTTATTTGAAGTCCAGCGATCGCCAGCAGCCGAATCATCGGCGATCGTTGATGTTTTATCGCGGGGAAACGATGTATCGAGGCGTTGATCGACCCTCGGCTTTCCCCGACGATTCCACACGACGAGCGAGTGAATCGACTCGACGATTCGTCACGACCGGAACTCGGTTATTGTCGTCGTAAATCGACTCGGGCAATTGCGAAAGACAATGATTCATCGGAGAAAGCATTTTTCATGGATTCATTGGTTCGAATTTTCGGAAATTTATGCACGGAATGATTATAATAATAATAATAATATTTTATTACTATTATTATTATTATAAATGATTATATAATATTAAAAATAATATGATGATATATATAGGGAAATGATAATGATAATAATATATTATTATTATTATTATTATTAAATAATAATGATAATAATATATCATTATTATTATTATTCTCATATATCTTTATATAATCTCTATACATCTGTATAATAGTATTTATTATATATTTCTAATTTAAATAATAATGATGATAATAATAATAATAATAATATATATTATTATTATTAATAATTTAATTTGAAATAATGATGATGAAAAAATTAGTATTTGCCTTTATCGTCGTTACCAGAGATTGAGAAACTTACTATCTATTATCGGGAATTTTTATTTCGTCGAAAAATATAATGCCAAATACAATATTTAATACCATATATATAATATATGTATCTTCGCATTTTTTTGCGGAAATAATTCATTATTTTTCAATTGTTATAATTACTATTCACGAGAAATATTCTATTTTTTCGCGGTTATCGTCACCAATAACTGACCAACTTATAGCTAGATCTCGAGAAAAATATAAAAATTTTGAAAATCGCAGTTATCGTATTACATTTTTTTTTGCAAAAAAGAGAAAGAATTTTTTCGTAGGTCATTATTATTATAATTATTATTATTACTGTTAAACGAAAAGAAAGATTTCGTCTTTTGACAACTTCGCCTGTGGTCCTAGGTGCGGAAAAGCTTTTGTTTACCGAAAGCCGAGCAGTGATATGTGGGAAGATATTTTTGTGTGTGTGCCCATCAAGCATCGCTTTTAGACTAGAGACGATGACGCAACTTGCCCTGTGGAGACGACGATCGGCGTCTTAGAATCTTCGTATCTAAAGTCTACTTCAGTATAGCAGACATTAAAGCACTATTTTGTTAAATTTTAATCAAGCGTTATTCACGTTTCTATCGTATATAATTATTGATGAGAATTTTGTCTAGCGACCAGCGATAGGTTCGAATAAGTTTATTTTTTTATTTTTTTATTTTCATTTTTATTATTTTTTTATTGTTGGTAAACGCTTGTCGGGAAATAAAGTAATTTCGAATGAATTGTCTTTGAACTCTTATCGATAATTATAATAAAAAAATCCGTCGAGATTTAAAAAAATGCGTTAAATATAATTTCTCATGTAAATTCGACGTTAGATAAAAATAACGAAGAATAAATATAGATAGAAAGCAAAGCAACCTGAAGAAGAGTGAAATAAATAATAATAAACATGAAATGAACGGAATCTAATAGCCCGACGAGAAATGAGTGAATTAAAATAGAAGAGAATTTATCTTTGCTGTGTGGTGCACGTGTAGCTACTTAAAATAAAATCCGTCGTTGATGGCTATAGTTGTAGAGACTATACCGCGCGACGAGAGTGTCTTCGACGACGATGCCGACGAAAGTCGGACGAAACGAAAACGAACGAAAGAATCGTCGCGATCGTACAACATCGATCGTAGATCAGAAGAAGAAAAAAATAAGTCGAAGAAGAAGAGGTAAAAGTAGCCGCAGTGCTCGATTTAGGAAGAAGAAAATATTTTTCGCCGGGTTCGATGATTGACTATCAAAAATTGATATCTATCCAAAGGCTAGAACTATCCCGCTCCAATTTTATTTCCAACATGGCTGAGCTATTCAGCTATAAAAATTTGTGAAAAACGGATCGAAAATCTGTCGACATTTTCATTGATTAATAAATAATAAATTTATTACTCAGAAACGAGGCAAAAATTATACCTCAAATAGAAAGCGAATTTTTTTCTAAATTAAGAAATAATTTGAAGTTTGTGAAAAATGAATAACAGCAATAAATAAATAAAATAATAAATTAATAATAATAATAATAAATGAAATAATAATAATGATAATTAATAATAATAATGATAATTAATAATAATAATGATAATTAATAATAATAATAATGATAATGATTCATTCATAAATAAATTGAAAACAAAAATTTTTTAATCGTATTTGACAACAATAATCATATTCCGTAATCCCGACGATTATCAAAAAATTGTCGAAATGACAGCGAAATCGCCAAAACACGTACAATCGCCAGCCAAGCGACAACGATCGACACGTGCCCAAATTTCTACGCAATTTCGCGAAAATATCCAACAATCGCGAATTCGCAAACGTGAATAATTCGAACGCGATGCGTTATCACGGCATAAAGATCGGGTTTGGTCAAAATTTTATACCCGCCCGACGAGTGGGTCACCCGATTTCAAACGAAGATTTGGCGCGCGGCCTAAACCTCGTGACAAAGGTTAACGATCCACACGCGTCATCGCAAAACCGCTGGCCGGACACCGGTGCAACGTCGCGCGCGCGCGAAGATGCTCGAAGATATTATCGCGATGATATAAACGCGTTGCTCCACGAGCAAGCTCGGTTCCGATGATAGACCCCACCGCGGCTCGTAGCTTTCGCGCTCGGTGCAGCTCGTCGCTCGGTCCAGCGGTGGATGCTGCGCTGCCGTTAAAGCATCTTTTGCGGCTGAGCCGGCAGCGGCGGGAGCATCTCTCTCGGCAGCATCAGCATCAGCGGCAGCATCCATCCGAAGCAACGAAGACGACGTCTCTCGCGCATTTGGGTTAGGACGTTAACCTTGAATGCTTGCACGACGAGCGAGGGAGTCGGCCGCTATACGACGACGACGACGACGACGACCAACGATGATGATACCACCGTTACGTTGGTTCCGCCGTTGCGGACCGTTGCCTCGAGATCGAGAGCGTTTTGTGCTCTCCATTTTGCAGATTTCTCTCTCTTTATTTTTTTTTTTTCATCTCTCTATCTCTCTCTCTTCTTATCTTGTACACGCGTCGTTCACCTTCCGTTACTTTTATCGGTGGAATTTTCTTTTTTTACAATTGTTTTGGAAGTACCGATTTTCCGATTATTCATTGTTTCAATAATGAACGAAACTTCTGCAATACATGAGGGGACCGCGGATTTTTCTGCGATTCATCGTGGTTTTTTTATTTATTTTTAATTCAATTGTTATAATTATTGGGTTTGACTGTGATTATTTATTATTATTTTTATGATAACGGGTGGTTGGAGATTGAGAGCGTTATTGCTCTCTATTTTACATTTCTTTCTCTGTATCTCATTTTCTCAGAGAATGTTGTGTTTAAATTATCTCCATCGTCGCAAGCTTGGACATTTTTCTCTGGCAACCGACATTTTGAACTTTAACGATGGCCAATACGTGTGAGACTGATACGCGTGAATACATCGCGCGCTCGTGGCTCACCATTTGATTTAAACGTTCTAAATTTAAGACGGCAAATGTACGATGTTGTCTGCCGTTTGATTTCTATGCTTTGGCTGGTTTAACCGGTGCTCTTTCAGCTGCCCGAAACGTTTACGTACGTGTAACACAGCCGCGCTTACGCAGCGGATACTCGTCTTTTTTTCTTCTTTTTTTTCTTGCCACCGTATGGTAAACGTAACAAATACAACTGCAATTGACGAACAATCGACGATCTCTACTTTATTCTCCAGTCATAATAATAAAAATAAAAAAAAAAATAATAATAATAATAATAATAATAATAATAATAATAATAATAATAATAATAATAATAATAATAATAATAATAATAATAATAATAATAATAATAATAATAATAATAATAATAATAATAATAATAATAATAATAATAATAATAATAATAATAATAATAATAATAATAATAATAATAATAATAATAATAATAATAATAATAATAATAATAATAATAATAATAATAATAATAATAATAATAATAATAATAATAATAATAATAATAATAATCATAATAATAATAATAATCATAATAATAATAATAATAAATGCTTAAATTTCTGTTTCTCTATTTTTCTTTCTCGGTAATTTTCAGCAAAAATAATATAACTAAGAGATATTACGATATTATGATATGATATTAAAATCTCAGACGATGAAATATGTCTCGAAAAATCGGAATACCAACGAGCTCGTTAAACCAATTGCGTAGCCCGGATAGGAAGAAGAATAACGAAGACGGAATGCCGTCATCTGACGATTTTACGACAGTAACGACGCAACGCGTTGCGACTCGTGTAAGTAGAATCGATGTGACAAGGCTGAAAGGGAATTTTAAAAGGGTGGAAAATCTCGTGACGCTATGATGAAAAGTCTTCGAAGGATAAAAATTGATTGTAAGAGCGAGGAAAATGACGAGCCGTCGGTATTAAACCAACGACGACTGATGCGACCGTTTCGGTAACCATAAAAAAGGCATTAAGGTTAAATATGGCCATTGGGGTTTGAAATCCCGGGATATCCGAGAGCAGAATGAAAAATGAGTCAAACGAATTTTCGTCGAATGAAATCGATGGCACGAGTGAAAGCCTCGAGAGTCAGCGTGACGTTGTTTTTTGGGAGAAGATGCGTGCGAGAGCTCACGGACCGGAGAAAGCGTTGGACGAACCGAGATAGCCGCTGGACCATCGTGCGAGAAGAACGAGAAGCCCAGCAGCCACAGAAGCAGCAGAAGCGCAGCTAAAATTTGACTTCCGGTAAACATTAACCGATCGAAGGTCTTCGACCTCACTTCGGGCCTACCTCTATTTATAATGGACCGATACATCCGTCTGTATGCCACATTTATTTATAACCGATCGTCGTACGTACGATAATGATAGAAGTTAAGAGCTATATGTATGCAGACGCAAGCGAAAAGTACGCCGATGCAGCATTGCGGATACGTAATCGGCTTCGTGCGTTTGGCATGGTTCGTCGATTATTCATTTACCGTTTCGGTTCGGTCATTTCGGTGCTAACAGTACGGTATATGACTGAGTTATTTAGATAGTCGCAATGACCGCTATGATAAGTTGCAATATTTTTAAAAACAATATTATCGTCGATACTAATATTGATGATATTATTCTTGATGATCACCGAACTTTTTAGAAAGAATATTAGTGTCACTGATATTATTATTATTTTTAATCATTATTATTATTATTATTATTATTTAGGTTATTTAGATTGTTATTATTATTATTATTATTATTATTATTTTTATTGTTATTATTATTATTATTATTATTTTTATTGTTTTATTATCATTACCATCTATAATAATTAGTAATTACTAGTTGATTAATTATTCATAATAATGACAATAATAATAATATCAGTGACGTTGATATTGTTTCTAAAAAATGTGGTGATCATCAAAAATAATATTATTATTATAAGTATTGATAATAATATTGTTTTTGAAAATGTTTCCACGCATGATAATTATAATATCAATATAATGATTATTATTATTATATTGGTGTTGATACGTTTTTGTTAGGATTTTATATCGTACAAAATGGAATCGTTGATAATGCTCGAGCCACTGCTATAGGTGCTTTTTTTTAGAAACCGATCTATCGATCGCATCGTATTCCGAATGGTTTCAATTATTCATTGTCATTCATTTTACAATTTATCTCCAATTCGAAAACCGACGGGTTATCGACTACCGAATGTCGTGTACTCCTAAATTTAGTGTAAAATCAATCTCGCACGATTTCACGATTAATTCAAGAGATTCCGATATCGACGGGGTGATAATAATAATGATAAGTAATGCAATAAGCAGAAGTGTCATTACTCAGTCATTCCGCTTAATGGTCACGTTGATTAAAAAGCAATCAAGATAAATAGGAGAAATATTGAAAACAAGTCGTTCCACAAGATTTGGGACGATGATTCATTCAATTTCGACCTGATAACAATAAAACCATTTCCAAGGGCTGATTATTGAAAAGTACGGCGTACACTGACTAAGTTCGAGATGGGATCTCGTCGGTTTATATTTTTGTTTTCGTACGTCTTCTTGTTATTTTTTCAAGCTGCGGCCTCGTAATTGAGGTGTCCTAGATTTTTGATCGACAGAAGCATTAGCAGTTTCTTTTTCCTTTTTTTTATTACAAAAACTAATTCTTAACGATAGCATTGATAGCATAACACATCAATTCCCAATCAATTTTGTCGATTCATTATAAAAATTACAAATAAAATTGTCCATCGATAACAATCGCTTTTTTATTTCATTTCTTAAATTCATTTATTCATTTATTATTATTATCGAATTCGCCGCGTTGAAAGATTCCAAGAATAGATTTTTTCGTCATCGCCGTTGCTTATCGAACGGTACTCGACCTGCCACGAGATAACGCTCTTACGTACATCACGAATGCCGGACTGTCTAGAACGCGCGTTTGTCATCGAATTCGACAGCCCCGGCGATGTCCTTGCCACGAAAAAATGCAAAAGAAAAATGTTTCGACGATGACGGATATCTCAAGACTGTGAACTTTGTCGAAATCTTAAAAACCTACATATATATAAAAAGATTTAGTCCACGGACGTGAGTCGTTTTTGAGAATTCAACCTCGAGAAAATGAGTCAGGCCAACGCAATTATTTTCGTCATAAAGTTCCGAAAATACGTTTTGCCGAAGGGCTACCGCCGTTGGGGCTGCTGTTGCTGCTGGTCGATCGGGTGAAGCCGCGAGTGCGGCGAAACTGTGGTCCGAGACGACCTGGGCAATCGCAGTACGACATTATTAAGCCTTGAGCGAATTACGAGAGCTGCCAAAATTTTTCGAGATAAAAACCAAAAAAAAATTTTTAAAAAAAACGTCATTGACGCCCGCGAGCCAGAGCCAGAGTCGCGAGTGGTCCGGAGACAGCATCCCATCGGAGACATCGGCATCGGCAACAGCGGGTTAGGCTAGGCGCGGCAATGGGAGAAGCGATTTAAGGGGGCGAGTCAGTGTGAGGAACTGAAAAGGTGGAGGTATTGTTGCAACGTTTTTTTTTTTTTAACAGAAAGTTATCGTTTGATCCTTCTGGAGTATTTACTATAGTTTGTTGGGATAAGGTGTAGTTTATGGGGATTTTGATTGATAATAACTTTTTACGCTCCCGGGCGGGAAAGTTGGCACTGCCAAAAAAAACTGTCTCCGGTTGAAAAACTCATCAAGTTGGCGATACTCAGCCCATACATGAGGTCTATTTGAAATGAAAAGATAAGGGAGATTTTCAATCTTTGTATCAGCGGCTATAGCACTACTTAGGAGAGCATTTTTAGCTGAAAAAATAACAAAATGGCGGACCTTTGAACATCTTTTTTCCCAAATTGAACGTTTTTCTAGACGTTTGACCCTGAATAAAAAATGGTGCGAGCGTTTATTTGAAAAAATATTCGGCGTGGTGTCACACAGCCGACATTCTCAAACAAAATGAGCCTCCAAACGTATCAACCGAATGCATGGCGCCTTCCATTTACCGTCAACCAGGTCAAAAAAAATACTATTCACACGAAAGAGCGTTTAAACTTTCGATTGCGGATCATTTATAAATTAAAAGGAAATAAAGCAATTAACATACTGGAGTAACGATACCTCTCCGACATATTTAACTTCGGAAATATATAAACGAACAAACGAAGAATCGATTTTTCCAAAATTTTGGAGCGACCTTTCGCCTTAAACTTTGTCCCGATCGTTGCCCCACCTGATCGAGCGTAGAGGGCTTGTCGCAATGCACATACGCGCATTGCAACCCGTAGGAAGTCCTCGAAGCCTCGATCGACGACAATCGGCTCGGGAAGTCCGCGTATATGCGATCAACGTGAATGTGATCGCGCGGATGTCGAACGCGGCCCCCGGGAACACAATCGATGCCCGGCTATGTGGCGAGTAGGCTTAATACCTATGTACCACAACCCACCGCAACGTTGAACCAACTTGGCTCGACCTTTGCCGCGGGTGTGCGCCGCCGCGGTCGATCGCCGCGAAACCATTAGGCCTCGACGATGATGCCGCGGGTGACCGGGCTCTACCCGCGCAAGTTGCCCGGAGCTCGGATTAGCGGGGGCGAGAAAACGAGAGCGGCCGTCCGTTCTCGATGCCTTCTCCGAGCTGAGCGGAAAATTTTTTTGACGCCGGAACAATTTTCAACAATATTTCGATTGAAAGTTCATGATTATGAGATCATAGTTTGTTATTCGCGGTTTTCCTACGTGAAAAGAGAAGTATTCATCTCGATAGTTTTGAGAATTGAGTTTTTGGCGAAGTTATCGGAAATAATGAAATGATAATAATTTAATAATTATTGATATTGATGATAATAATGATGATAATTCATTATTATTATTATTATTATTATTAATATCTAATTTTATGCATTGATTTATTTTATTTCCTATTACTTCAATAATAATAATAATAATAATAATAATAATAATAATAATAATAATAATAATAATAATAATAATAATAATAATAATAATAATAATAATAATAATAATAATAATAATAATAATAATAATAATAATAATAATAATAATAATAATAATAATAATAATAATAATAATAATAATAATAATAATAATTAATAATGGTAATAATAATAATTGAATAATTAATGCTAATAATTTTTCTATCAAATCAATAAACGAATACTACTACTACTAATAATTTTTATAATCTTAATCGTATATAATAATAATAATAATAATAATAATATAATAATTCAATAATTAATAATAATAATATAATAATTCAATAATTAATAATAACAATATAATAATTCAATAATTAATACTAATAGTTTTTATGATAATAAGAATAATAATAATGATAATAATAATAATCATAATGTTATTATTATTATATACGATTAATATTATACAAATTATTATTATCCATTATTAAATTATTATTTCATTATTATTATTATTATTATTATTACAGTAATCGAAAATGAAATAAATCAATGAATAAAATTGGAAAATGAGTAAATGAGGGCTAAGAGACTCGGACAATATTCAATATATTTTATCATAAAAAAAAGCTGTACCTTATTGTTAATAAATTTATTTCTCTACTATCAAGTAAATGAGTATAATAAAAGGACAAAATATTTTTGTTAGTAACCGGAATTCCGTAGCAGTCATAGGTCTACGAGTGCACGCGATGCAATACGACGAATATATGGCAAACCCATAGAACGTGAGAGTCGCGGCGATATAGATATTTTTTTTCCCGCTGTTCCGCGTCAAAGTGAAGGTACGTACACGTTCTCGGAGAGATTGGATATTTGCGCACCGGGGTTTTGCGGGAACAAGCAGCAAGCAACAACAACAGCAGCTGGATACGTAGCTGAGCAAGACCACGTCGAGCTAGCAGAGAAAAAATTTTGAAAAATGGATTTACCGTATATCCAAATCGAACGCTTTTAAGATCATATAATTTGAGTCTTCGTGAACTTCAACGTTTTTTACGTCATTATTTTTCGTTGCCATTTTTAAATGTTTTCCACGTTGTTGTCGAACCGTGAAAAATTAAATTCCGAAATTCATTAAAAAATACATATTGAAAGAAATTCGGAATAAATTATATAGTAAAAAAAAAAAAAAAAGAATTAATTAAAAAATTAAAAAATTAAATTAGCGGAATCTCTAAGTACCTCGATGGAAGTACTTGATTCTATCCCTTGTGTGCAATTTTTAGGAAAGTATTTTACCAATTCGCACGACCCAAGAAGACCCAGAAAAAGATATTGCGATCTGTCGAATCGAATCTTTCGAAATCAGCAGTCGACCGATAAGAAAAACTACGAGTCGTATCTCGATTATTTATTATCGGATACTGCTGTTCGAGATAGCACGTTCGCGCACGCCCTCGTGTGACGTAATAATGAAGTAATGGAGGAAATAGCAACGCCGGTAGTGGCGTCTATACGCTTCGAGAAACAGACGTTACGATCATATCAACCGCAGAGACATCCTTCTTCGACTTCTAGTCGCAATCGAATTTTCCCTTAAATTGAAATCGCAAAACTCGAAATATCACGCGGCAAACAAAAAATATTTTTGTTATTATTTTATTTTCATTTATTTTTATGTATTCATTATTATCGTTATTCATTGTATTCTAATATAGGTAATTATCGTGGAACAAAACAAATTCGGTCTAAGGCAAAAATTTGCCGGGAAGAACGTGCGTTCTCTACCCCTATGTGGCATCATTGAACCCCTGCCACCCTCGCCTCTGAACGATCGAGTTGCGTAGCACGCGACCATGAAAGGACGAATACAAACCCTGAATCTGCAGGGCTATTGTGCATTGGGCTGTGTCCCAGTCGATGACCGACAACTAGGCAATAGTTTTGTAGATTTTTCGATTTAATTCGAAATAGAATTTTTCAAAAAGTTCTCCCTGTTCATGACCTCCTCCATTGTAAGAATAATAATAATTATAATAACGATTTTGAGGATAATAATAATAATAATAATAATAATAATAATAATAACAATAGAAATAATAATAATAATAATAATAATAATAATAATGATAACAATAGAAATAATAATAATGAATAATTAATAATAATAACAATAACAATAATAATAATAATAATAATAATAATAATAATAATAATAATAATAATAATAATAATAATAATAATAATAATAATAATAATAATAATAATAATAATATTAATATTAATATTAATATTAATAATAAGAATAAAAATAAAAATGAGAGTAATAATAACAGTAAAATAATAATAATAATAATAATAATAATAATAATAATAATAATAATAATAATAATAATAATAATAATAATAATAATAATAATAATAATAATAATAATAATGAAGAATCATAATTTTCTCAAACGTAAAACTGAAAATGTAAAATGATCTTTGGAATCGATACCGTTTACCAAAGAATTTGACAAAATAAATGAATTTCGAAATCCATTATAGATTTCGCGGGCACTGCTGAGCGCGTATATCAAATTTCAGCGTATAACCTGCGAGCTCGCTCGAGTTTTACGAATATCACACGGAACGAAAAAATAAAACCACGAATCAAATGTCGCCTGACCTATGATCGCCCGCAAAGAGAATTATGAACGTAATTTATTCCTTGCCGAACTATTTTTGGCACCATTTTTGCAATTCGATATCTTTAGCACGCATTATTTTCTCAAATAGATCGAGATTCGTTCGAAATCACTCGGACAGTTCGAAATTCGACTATAAATTATGTCAATCAAGACAAAAGTACCAAAAATAGCCCGATAAAAAGAAAACAAATCAGAAAAAAAAGTCTCTCCCATTCCATAGAATATTCGCGAATAAATCGAATCTCGGCCTCTTTTTTTTTGTCATTTCGCTCTAAATTTAAGTCAATAAATCTCCCCTACAATAAATTCTCCCGATTTTATTTACTTTCCGACGTTTTTCGTCGACAGTCTCGGATTTATCGGTCGTAACCGGTCCGTCACTGGTACTCGGGCCATCGGCGAACCCAACACCACCCTTCACAACCCCCTCAAATTCAAGGGTAGTAGAATTTAAAAAAAATTAAAAAAAAAGAGAATAAAACAAACGATAAAAGAAATGAAATTTTGCATGAAACCATCACTCACTTTTTTCTGTTGTTTCTCCCACGCTGGGTCCAGCAGTCCCTCGCGTTCCCACTCTTCCTCCGGCTCCATGTATCCGTCACCGTAAGCCTCCATGTCGTTCATCCTTCCGCGTTAATAATCACGTTCCTTCGAAAACCGAAACTTTTTTTGACGCACTTTATCGGATTGTTTCTCTACGGGTGGCAAACGTCGGGACAATCGTCAGCGATTATTACCACCGATAGCTCGAACGATAAACCGATTATCAAAACCCATAAAACAAGGATGATAGAAAAAAGAACAAACTCAAAGAAAAACAAAGACGAAGAATAAATAGAATGAAACTTTAACGTGTAAACGACGAAAACCGACGCAAAGTTTCGTTAATAAAAAGCGAGAACGGTCGGATCTTCGGCGCGAACGCAGTGTGAGTTTGCACTTGATAAAGAAAAATAACTCGAACGAGTGATAACAGTCGAGCGAGACGTCCGTGACAAGAACGAGAAAATCGCGTAACGCAATTACGAATTGCGAAACTTCGTTAAACCAAAACACAGCCAAAGACAGCGAAAACCAACGACGAAATTAAAAGAACGAAAGAACAATATAAGAAAGAATAACAATTAAAAAAAATTAAATAAAGTGAAAAAAACGGAGCACGCGTGCGCCGCCAGAGGGCGCTGCGCCGTGAACGGAGTTAACGTTTTCCGCGAACGAGAGAGACAGAGAGAGAGAGAGAGAAAAAGGATAGAAAGACAACCCGAAGAAGGCAGATGTGCGAATTTTACAAACGTTCTACACGTTTCGTTACCGGTTGTATTTTATTTTCGTATATCTGTGTCAGAGCCTTCGAAGATTAAAAAAATAAATAAATAAATAAATAAAACTCCACACAGGAAAAAACTATTTTATGCGGGTGATACGAGAACGAGATGAAACTGCCGAAAAAAAAAAAAACAAAAACAAAAACAAAATAACCCCGTGAAACGTACCCGCCAAGCCCAGAAAACGGTTCGTGTCGTTCTTTTACCTCGCGCTGACCCCTCTGCCACGAGTCTGACACACGATTTGCTCGCCGGCGCACGAGCGAACCCCCTCCACCCTCGACCGATCTTCCCCTCCGCGCTCGCGCCCCTTCCCCGACGTCCCGACGCCGAGCGCCACTCGTTGCAACCATCGACGTATGCCCATGGACCGATAATGCAACGACGAAAGATGTAATCGCGATTAAAAGAGAGAGAAAGGAGATTATGGGATGGTTCTGACACTCTCTTTTTTCGGTTGAAGCTGATTGGTCGAAATTATCTTTATCTCGATGATTTCGACCAATCAGGTTCAAGTGGAAACGAAGGGGTTGAGAACCACCCATGGTTTCTTCTCTCCTCCCATTGGGATCACACTTTTTCTCGCAGCATCATCGGTCCGTATCATCGACGTGTACACATGGACCGATAATCGAAACGGGAAAAGATGTAATCGCGATGGAAAGAGAGAGAAGACTATGGGGATGGTTCTGACACTCTCTCTTTTCGGTTGAAGCTGATTGGTCGGAATTATCTTTATCTAGATGATTTTAACTAATCAGTTTTAACTGGAAAGAGAGAGATTAAAAGCCACCCATGGTCTCTTTTCTCTTTCCATTGGGATCACACTTTTTCCCGCAGCATCATTGGTCCGTATCATCGACACATACACATGGACCGATAATGCAGCGAGAAAAGATGTAATCGCGATGGAAAGAGAGAAGACTATGGTTCTGGACACTCTCTCTTTTCCCAGTTGAAACTGATTGGTCGGAATTATCTCTATCAGATGATTTCAACTAATCAGGTTTGACGAGAAAGAGAGAGGTTGAGAACCACCCACAAGATCTCCTCTCTTTCTTTCCATTGCGATCACGGTTTTTCTCTCAGCATCATCGGTCCATGCGTATACGTCGATGGTCACAACCCAGCGGCAATCTCCCGTGGCGTCGCGACGTTCCCCCCCCGCGCCCCGGAGGAAACCCGCGGACGTCCTCTTCGCCCGCGTCCCCGAGCCGCGCCATCCGTGTCATTGACGTAGTTGGACTTGAATCGGTCCATTTCTCTTGGCTCGTCGTCATTCTTCGCGATCGTCGCGCGTAAAAGAAATAAATTTATCGAACGAGTTCGACGCCAATGGATCGACTCGGTGCAATGCACCAGTTAACGACCCGATGCACCTGTGAATGACCGCTCGAATCGAAATTACTCGACTTTACGATCGTTTTCGAGGTTTTTTTTTTTTCTAAATTTATTTTTCTCCGTGACGATGATGGGGGAATGATCGAGCGGTCGGATTTTTCTCTATTTTCGTTCGTCGAAAACTATCCGATTGCACGGACGTCATCGCCGGCAGCCAATCGCGACAATTCCGGGGACTTCGCGATACGGTTTTGCGCGCACGAAATATGCATCGCTATAATTCGGACGTTGAATAATAAAACGAACTCGCGCCAAATGTATTTCCGAGGTGGTCATTGGCTCGACCTCCTGACGTACCCCTCCCGCGCTTCACCGCACGATTGTCACGAGTATATCGCGTTTCCCGAATTTTTTTTCTTATCGTTATCTCGCAAATGTCAACCCCGTAGAATTATTTCGCGAAATTTAATCGCTATAGAGTGGAATTTTTTTTTATTTCTCGAGAACGATCGTAAATTCTGGGCTTGGCGAATTAGATTCGTGAAAAATAATTGACACAATCTCGAAGGTTTTGTTTCGTTTTTAAAACTATTTTTACGTCTTCTATTTTTGTATGACTTTCGAACCTTTCGAATAACCGCGTTGCTTCGAACGTTGCGATGTAGAGGGCGCGCTGTGCTTGATTATTTTATGTTTTGGTTTTTGTTTTAGAATTCTTTGGATTTGTTTTCGTTTGTTTTTGATTCGGCGACGAACGCGGGTGAGGCAATGATTTAGGGGGATGTTCCGGAGAATGTGTTTGACTGCGCGTGGATGTTTGTACACGTTTATCCATGTATTTATGAGCGTATATGCGGGAGTGAGAGCGAACAACGTAGCGAAAACACCGACGTTAAAACCGCGGCCGGAACTAACCTCCTGGTTCTCACTCGTTTCGACGAATAAACGGAACCCCGTTGTCACCCGGTGGTCGCTCGTGGAACTCCGAAACGAGACGTCGAAAATAGTTATCGGGCCTCGAGACCGACGAGCCTCATTCACCCACGCGCGACCGAAATAGCCCAGCGATACGTGCGAAATTCCGAAAAGTGCCGGCCAGACTCCATAACAGCGGACGCGCGGAGCTTCACGGGCACTCGGACACGAACTGTGCCCGAAGATGTAGATGGTCACCAGTTTCGTATCACTCCCACCCGAATTATTGTCGCAATTATTGTTACGTCGATTTTTTTTTTCAACGTTCGAATCTTCGAAAGATCGAATCGAAAGAAGTTGAATCAATGATTTTGTTTTGGCTTGGTTTGGAAGTTCGTTGTTTTTTAGGTCGATGGTGGAAGGGCGATTTTGAGATTTTGTAGGTGGGATGAATTATTGGGGAGAAAAAAATGAGGAATTGACGATGGTGGCGCTGTTGTCGGGTTCGAGGAGAAATGCGGTTTTAAAATGAGATTTTTAGAGACTGGTATTTAATATTTGTGTAAAGTATTTTTTTTGCACGAAGATGTAGATGGTGACCAGTTTCGTATCACTCCCACCTGACTTATTGTCGCAATTATTGTTACGTCGGTTTTTTTTTCAACGTTCGAATCTTCGAAAGATCGAATCGAAAGAAATTGAATCAATGATTTTGTTTTGGTTTGGTTCGGAATTTCATTGTTTTCTAGGTCGATGGTGGAAGGGCGATTTTGAGATTTTGTAGGTGGGATTAGTTATTGGAGAGGAAAAAATGAGGAATTGACGATGGTGGTACTGTTGTCGGATTCGAGGAGAAATGCGATTTAAAAATGAAATTTTTAGAGACTGTTATTTAATATTTGTGTCAAGTATATTTTGTTCAACGAAATATTCTACGAAATTATGTCCTCTTTGCTTTTTTCAAATAAAGGAAGACCTCTTGAAATCATTTTTTTGTAGTCGCCGTGAAGATGTTTTTGTTCGTCAGTCAGTAAAATGGTATTTTTATTGCTATAAGTATAATTTGTTTATGTTACGCTTTTTTGTGTCTGCTTTGAGTCATTTTTCATTGAGATATTGTCAATACATATTCATGGTTCGTCTATAAAATTTTTAGAGACAAATACAGATCATGAGAAGAGTTGACATTACATAATTTACGTTTCTAGTAACCCACGGTCGAGAAAACTATTTTCACGCCGCTGTCGTGTTAACCTGGCGATAAATCGTACGGTTGAGAAATTCGAATGTTTTATTGCCACTGCAGTTTCCACATCTGTCATGGAGGTTCAAATAATAATTTAGGTACTGTAGCGCCAGTGGCAGCACTATACGATCGCCCTGGACCGACTCGGAGTGCGAGTAAATTTTCAATTATTGGAACAAGCGAGATGAGAGAAGCAGAAATTAGTAGGATGAGTAGAATCTGCTATTATCCGGGAATAGTTGTTATCTCTCACTCGTCCCTACTATGACCTTCTCCATTGATCAGCAACGTCTATCGGTATCGAGCCCGTCGATAATCTACTCGGTCGGTAACAAAAACTGTAAAGTAGTTTTCTCAGCCGCGATTGATCTCGCGAATAAAAAAAAAGAACGGTTGTCTGCAAAACTTCACTACGCAATCAATCGTTCTCGTTTTTAGGCCAAAAAATCGATTGCAGCCAAGAAAAATGCTTTACGATTTTGGTTACCGACCGCGCATCAGCAGCACATCGCTTTAGAAAAAAACATGGCTTGCAGTTTCGTCGGTAACCGACCGAGCATTTGCACATGATCTCGAGAAAAGAGGCACGGCCAGGCACGGCACCCTAGACGTCAACAGCTCGTGACGTCACAACCTTATTTCCTCGATCAAAGTCCATTCGAGTCGATTCCAAATTTTGATACGCCGATCAACACAAGCTCATTGATACATTAGTTCGCATTCCGCTGGTCGTACAATCATACACGTTCGTCGTGCCTTATCGTACCAATTTTTTTTTCACAACAAAGCCGCAATTATGTTAACCAACGTGTCGAGAACACTCGCTCGAACACCCAAAACTTTTGATAAATTCGTCAGTCTACATTCGCGGTAAGTGAAAAGCAGCTTACGTTTCAACCCTCGAGTGGCCGACAATTGACTCTCGTCTTTTTTCGACTTGCGGATCATGCGCGAGAGATCTAGAGCGATTGACGATTGTTTCGTTCGGTTCGATGGAAAATTTGTAATTTTATTTTTTTTAATGGTACGTGGAAGAATTACTTGTCAACGTAGCTTCGTGACTCAGCCAAATTTATTAGTGGAATGAAATGTTTAGTATTTTTTTTTCTATGTCAATTTAAACAGCTGGATGACTGAAAATTGATGGGCGATTAAGGATGGACTTAGAGATAATTGACCTTGACCTGACTTGGGCTATATGTGGAACTGAATGAAGATTACGATATTTTTCACTATTTTATCTAAAAGCTTTAGACGCAGTTTATATAACTTGTCGAGGAACGTATTTTTGAACTAGACATCTAATGTCCATGTCGATGTACATACATATATGTGATATGTATTCATTTCAATAGATGTATTCGATTGCTTAAAAAAATTATTATACGTGTATTCTGAACTATGCTTATTCGCAGGGAAATTTTAAATAACTTGTTATAAGAATAATTAAAAAAAAAAAAAGTTTTATATCAATTTTGTCGAAAGCCCTAAAGTTCATTCAGATATATTTTTGTAATATATATATGACAAGTACACGCTACAAATTCTTGTACAATTTGTACATTTCATGCCCAGAATAATTTTATACGAAACAACAAAGATGTTGGACTTCGCAGTTTATTCGATGACTGTGTTTCGAACTGTTTGCGCTCAATCGAAGTTACATAGCTGCAGTTGCAGTGAACAAGGTGGCTGTGTGTTTTTCGATAAGTACCGCAATGATAGTTCATTAGCAATAGGCTATTTACTCTGAAAAAATAATGTACGGCAGATTATATTGGTCTAAAGATTACACAAGTATAATTTCTTTGCAGATTACTTGTAATCCTTGATCAAGTACAACCAAACAAAAAAAATTACATGTAATCTATGACAAAATCCATGACAATCCAATTTTTGGGAAATAACAAAGAGCAGTTGGACTGAGCCCTAAACTAAAATTCATATGAAATTACAAGTGAAAGCATAAACACATAAAAAAAAAAAAATGATTACCGAAGATTACTTCTCTCATGTACGTCAGATTACAATTACGCTCATCTAAGTATTTTTGGACAGTATCGTGAAAGGCAAGAACCAATAATTCGCCGCTCGACCATTTTCTTAATGAAAGGAATTGAATTTGTAATTCGCTATTAACCGTAATCAATCCAATTACGACCTCGCGATTATTTCTGACTGCGGCAGACAGAGACGTCCTTGGGAAAAAAACGAACCAGTCATTGTGACACATAATGAAGAGAAAACCGATGCAGATATAAACTAACTCATGGTTAAAACCATCAGCCTATCGGACCTTCAATTTAATGAACTTAGAATCAAAATCGTGACGATTAAAAACTTTGTAAAAATTCCATAAATTATTTGTGCATAGTAGTTTAGATTTGTACTGATTTGCTTCTTCGAATATTGGACTTTGTTCGTTCTACAGTCAGACAATCTTAGTCTGCGAATAAAGAAACAGATGGAAGACTGACTGTCTTTCCATTAACTGTTTTTTACCGACAATGGCTAGCAATAATACAGGAAATTATCGATATTTCAGATGTTTGGCTACGCAAGCGATTCCCAAAGCCGCGAAAGCCGATGCGGAAAAAAAACCAGCGTCGAGAGAATCGCAATCTTTCGTTACGAATATATATCGCGGAGAAATGCAGACGAATCAAGTTTTTCCATTTCCGGAACCTTTGGACGAGGATCAGACCGAGACATTGAGAATGCTCATCGATCCCATGGAAAAATTCTTCGAGGTCGCTATCATTTTCTCCAATCGCAGATTTTTAAACGAAAAAAAAAAAAAGAATGAAGAAATGAAAAATATAAATTTATATTATTTGTGAATAATCGACAATTTGTCGTAGAATTTTGATGAGGAAATATTTTTTTCTGCAGGAGGTTAATGATCCTGTGAAAAACGATGAAACGTCGCTCGTGGACGAAAAGACGTTGAACGCTATGTGGGATCTCGGAGCGTGCGCTCTTCAGGTTCCTCAGGAGTACGGAGGTATGGGTCTGAACAACACGCAATACGCGAGATGCGTGGAAATCGTCGGTACTCACGATTTGGGAATCGGTATCGTTCTCGGTGCTCATCAAAGTATCGGCTTTAAGGTGAATATCTTGTGAAAATAAAAAGAATTAAATTTTAATGTGCGATAATAAAAGAATAATTTTTAATAAAATTATAACAAATGTATATATTTGATAGTACGTCTATAATTATTGTTTATTTATTTTGTTGCTTTTCAAACTATTTCTATTTTGTTTTACATACATATATATTTCTTGTGAAAGTAAAAAAATATATATTTCTATGTTAAATAATGAAATAACAATTTTCAATAAAAATTATTATTAATAAGAATAATACATATAAATAGATGTACAAACGAAATCTTAAATCAATCTTTATTATCATTGCTATCATTGTCGTTTATTTATTAAGTTGTTTTACAATTATTTTTATTCTATTCCAAAAAAAAAACATTTCTAAATTTAATAATAAAAAAGTAAATTTAAATGAAAATAATTATTAATAACAATAATACATACACATAAATATCCATCCACATTTATTATTATCGTAAACTATTATTGCTTATTTATTTCTTTGTTCCTTTTTTATTATTTCTTCTTTATTACCTAAAAAACGTAAATAAATATAACGATGAATTAACACTGCTAATCAAATTATTTCGCAGGGAATTTTGTTGTACGGAACACCGGAACAAAAAGCGAAATATTTGCCGCGAGTTGGCAATCGCGAATTCGCGGCTTTCGCGTTGACCGAACCGGGTTACGGTTCGGACGCCATGTCGATTCGCACCCGTGCCGAAAGATCGCCCGACGGATCTCACTACACCCTCAACGGCAGTAAAATTTGGATCTCGAACGGTGGAATTGCGAATATATTCACGGTGTTCACGAAGGTCCCGGTGAAGGATCCGTCGACCGGTGTGACAACGGAGAAAGCGACGGCGTTTATCGTCGATCGAGCCTTCGGCGGGGTCACCAGTGGACCGCCGGAACGCAAAATGGGAATCAAATGTTGCAACACGGCCGAAGTATACCTCGAAGATGTTAAAGTACCAGCGGAAAATCGTCTTGGCGAAGAGGGACAAGGTTTCAAAGTAAATATTTGGGGAATTTTTAAATATAATATTTATTCGATAATGATATATATATTGGAGAGAGAATCACCTGATTTGAAAGCCTTTCATCCCTCGATGTGGTCCATGATTTTTTTTTTGTAGTATTTTTTGGATTCTACGATGTGACTAATTCTTTTAGATTTTCAGGCCACCCTCACGTGGTCTTCCCCACCGCCTATTTTTGGTCAAGAGATAGCTTTTGTTCCCACCAATTGGATGAAATTTTTTACCCCGTTGCTATATGGAAATTAAGGAATTTTTTTTACATAAAATTAGAATTGGCGCTCATGTTCCTAATATTTTTTTTTTATTTTGAAAAAAATTCGACTGTTTCCGAAATTTCAACGTATGATAATTGCTTCCTATTTAGACAAAAAAACAATGAATTCTATCTCGGAAAAAATTGATATTTCGATCATTATACATAGAAAATCGATTTTTTAAAATTATTTTCTATTATTTATTGTAAAAAAAATAATAATCAAAAAAATCGATATTCTATTGAAAATAATTGAAATATAGTATTTTTCCCAGATGGCTTTCTTCTTTCTTTTTTTTTTAAATAGGAAACCATTATCATACATCGAAATTCCGGTAAACCTCGGACTTTTTTAAAATTAAAAAATAATTCCAATTCCAAGCACTCCAATTTTATTTAAAAAAGTTCCTCAATAAAGTGTCTAATCAAAAAATTACATCCAATTTACAATGGTGGAAATAGCAGTTACCTCTTCACAATTAAGGGGCGAGTGGGGAGAGAAGAAAGTGGGGTCTAAAAAATCTTCAAAAAAAAAAATTAGTGAGATCATAAGATCCAAAAGATACTAAAAAAAAAATCATCGACCACACCGAGGGATAGAAGGATTGCAATTCGGTATTTCGTTACGTTCCTCCCCATAAATATCGAATTGAGATAACTTGAATCTTAATGGAATAAAAATTTCAAGATCGCCATGAATATTTTGAACAACGGAAGATTCGGTATGGCAGCTGCGTTGAGCGGTACGCAACGTTACTGCATCCGTCGTGCGGTCGAACACGCGACGACGAGAGTCCAATTCGGCAATACTTTGAACAATTACGGCGGAATTCAGGAAAAAATAGCTCGCATGTCGATGCTTCACTACATAACCGAATCCTTGGCTTACATGATTTCCGGTAACATGGACAAAGGTAGCCAAGACTACGAGCTCGAGGCTGCGATTTCCAAGGTAGAACATTTGATCATCTTAACAAATTCCAATTATCAATCCCTTCCCCATATTTTCCATCGTCAAACAAAACAAGGGTGCAAAGTCGAACCTTGCACATGACTTTCTCATAATTTTACACATTTGCCAGAGATTTCTCTATGAGGAATTGTGTGTCGATCAATTTTGACTTCCTTAAGGCGTGTAAAATTTTTTTACAAGTCCTCGCCTGTATCAATTTTCCGTCGTGTATAATAGAGGGAAGATGGGGAGGGTAAAGGTTGTGACAACGCCTTGTAAAAAATTTTACACGTAGATATACCAATTGAGAATAGATTTATACGAATAATATTTTTTTTCAATCCTTCGGAGCCCTTTCAAAAAATAATGACTGAATTAGTTTGAAAATCCCATGTTATTCAAATGGGAAACAAACGAATAAATAAATTGCTGGGGTTTTGCACATATTTTTTCTTTATTTATTTCGAACCTATCTGGGGGGGGGGGGGGGTGCACTTGTCGAAATTCGTCAACACCCCTATTAAGGTCCACCCTAACACGTACACGCACATACATCCCGACATTTAAAAAAAATGTGATTTCTCGGCGTTTTGGGACATTCTGAACACGTCTACATGAAAATCCGGGGAAAAAAAAAATAATTTTCACGAAAACAAAGCTTCCCTCTGTGAGGAAGCAAAACCTAAAATTCGTTGCATTCCGTTTTTCACAGTGCTTCGCATCGGAATCAGCTTGGTGGGTTTGCGACGAGACCATTCAAATATTCGGTGGCATGGGTTTCATGAAAGACACCGGGCTCGAAAGAAAAATGCGAGATCTTCGTATATTCCGTATTTTCGAGGGTGCCAACGATATATTGCGTCTATTCGTCGCCCTCACGGGAATAAAACACGCCGGAAGTCATTTGAACGAGTTGCAAAAAGCTTTCAAAAATCCAGCGGCTAATTTGGGTTTGATATTCGAAGAAGCGGCAAAGAGAGCGACTCGAGCTGTGGGTCTTGGATCAACGCCGAGTATTGCTCATCTCGTTGATCCTAGTTTGACCGAAAGTGCGGCTTTGCTCGCAAAGGTTCGTTTCTTCGTCGTTCAACATATTTCTAGGATAAAATTGAGGGGGTACTCCCTCGGTAAGTCAATTAACAAACAAAAAATTAGGAAAACTTGCAGAGATGTCGGAACATTTACAAAAATGACTCAGTTAAATTTTTGTAATTCTTGGTTGACTTTGAAAGAAGAGATTAATAATTTCATTTCAAAGCACTTAAACGCGGAGTCTTATGGGAGTCTGTGATTTTTACGCACTTTATCATTTATTACGTTGGAACTGACAAACGGATTTTGATGAAATTTTAAGGAGATATAAACGAATGTCCCATGAACATTTTACTTTTTCCAAAACACGTGAAGCTTGCTTCTGTTTGAAGAAATAGCTAAAAAGAAGACAAGATTTTTTTAGCAATTAACAAACATGGCAACACCGCAGTATTATTGGGTTATGGCGTTTCATTAAAAAGTGAGTTACGGAACTGCAGCAGTTTCGAAACCGTAGGAACATGTCTAAATTGAGTCAATGATAAAAGCATAGTGTTTCAAATAAATGGTTGGTATATCTATAACAAAGATTTTGTAAGTATAATACTTGTTTCAACTAATTTTTCGAAATTAACAATGCATATGAAAACCACGTGCTGGCTTATTCAGTGTCTCATACATAAGTATTATACTTGTACGTGAGCGCGTACACTGAAGCAAGGAATGCGGTGTTGCCAAATTATAAAGTACGTTATTCGAGTAGAAGACTGAAAATCTTTGACTTACCGAGTACCGAGGGTACTTCCTTAACGAAGATAAATTATTTTCCAATAACTATTCTTTTTCTTTCATTGTTTCATCGTCACGCAGAGCGTCGATGCTTTCGGGAAAACCATCGAATCAAGCCTGATTAAATACGGTCGTGGAATCGTCAATGAACAATTCGTACTCAACAGGATAGCGCAATCAGCCTTCGATATATATACGATGAGTGTCGTACTTAGCAGAGCAAGTCGCAGTGCGAGTCACAAATTGCCATCGGCCGAGCACGAGATTCTCATGGCTCAAGCATGGTGCGCCGAGGTAATGCGTCATTCCATTTCAAATACACCGTATCAGTGTATGTCATTGTTTCATCTCAAATGAAAAAACCAAAACGATTTTATTAGTTGATAAGTTTCTGTAGGCAACAAAACGTTGAGTTTTGGAAAAAATTGTTTTTTTTCAAATTTTTTACAGCTCTTAGAAGTCAAAATACTGATTGAGAAAAAAAAAGCAGAACGAAAATTCGCTTCGACCGTTGTAAAATAAATTCGGCTTCGAACGATTTGATTTATATTTTGCATTTGAAATATTTTTGTTACAGGCTTCGAGCAGAACGGCATACAACCTCAAAGTCGCCGGTTCTTCGAAGTATCTCGACCTCTTTGGTAAATTTACCAAAATATCTCGAAACGTTTGCGACGCCGGCGGCTCTGTCCAATCAAATCCTTTGGGATTTTGAGAACTGTAATTGAATTGCGTCATATCCGGAGCGTGAATTCTATCAACGTTTGTGGCAAATTTTCTTCGAGCCTTCCCCGACACGTTGTGCAGATATGTGGATAAATATATATTTTTTTTTTCGTGATACGAATAGGCGGATGTTGAATCGTGAGATTTATTATTTGATAAGAACGTCTTTTGTCGCGTTGACAATATTTTTTATATGACTACGATATTGACTTGTTATTGTAATGAACGCGTGGCTTTCGGATTATATACAGAGAAATTGATTTCACCGAGATGATCGAGTTGAGACGTTGGAAATTAATTCGAAAGAATCGATCAAAAATTGTGATTGTTCCAATTTAGCGATAAATGCGGACTTGGAGCTAGCTTCGAATGTTATGTTTTGAATGTTTTCATTACCACCCTGATCAGATGTTAGATATGATATTTTTATGGATTTTACTTGTAAATTTTTCGAAGAAAGTTTAGGTTTGCGGAAAATTCGTCTAAAACGATTCGGTTAATAAGAATTCGTCTAATAATAATTCATCTTAAACAATTCGTCTTATAACAATTCGTTATTTCTCAGGGAAAGAACGTTTCACTTTTGGCAAACCCTTGGATTTTATATGGATTTTTATGTTCTTAAAGGTTATTTTCAGTTCTCTTTTTCTTTATTACAAAATTATGTTTTTTTTTCTCTGTTTCATTTAGACGAATTGTCTTAGAAGAATCGTTATTAGACGAATTGTTATTGGACGAATCGTTATTAGACGAATCGTTTTTTAGACGAATTGTTACTAGGCGAACGCTTTATACGGATCCTCCGAAAATTGAAATTAATGAAACGGCAATTATCAATGCAATTGAGAGAAGAAAAAAGTAAAGATAAAATATATTCGGTCAAAGCAGTGATAATTAGATTAAGTAACTCCTATGGCAGTCAATTATTATTGGAATATAACGAGGTGTGTTGATGAATCTTTTTTCCACGGATTATCATGTTTGTAACAATCAAGAGCTATTCTAAAAAAAAGTTTTTAAAATAAATAATAATAATTTAAATAAACTTGCGCATGGTTTTATTTCCATATTCCTTTATTCGTTACTGTTTATACCACAGAATAATAAAATAAACGTCAAGATAAAATGGAAATAGCTTTTTTTTTTTTAATTATAATAATTAAAATAAATTTGCACATGGTTTTATTTCGATATTCTTTATTCGTTACTGTTTTATTTCACAGAATAATAAAATAAATGTTTAGATAAAATGACTGTACACGATGTTCAAAGATGTAAAGCTGCGAATCGTCTTCGTTATTTCGTCGTTCGAACGATTGCGAAATAATTCTAAAAATAAGAAAAATCGAAAAACAACAACGTCGAGTACGAAAATTATAAATTATTCGTAAAACAAATAAAAATCACATCGAATTTTTTACTTTCACATTTTCTTGGAACTCATTCGATTCGCACGTTAATTATGACAAAACGACGGCAATGATATATAAAGAAGGACTCGTTAATCTTTGAGCATCCTGTATAGGTCTATGCTGACATGGAAGCACACGAAATCTCTATATAATTTTCCTTCTTTTTTCCATCTTTCCTTATTTAGTATACAGATATTCATGTATTTTTGTTTAATTGTTTTTTTCTTTTTTTGTCGTTATCATTGTGAACAGTTAAGTGAATTATTACGAAGATACCTCACGGAAATATTTCAGACCCACGTGGGTGGTTTAATATTTTTTTCGTGCATGGCGAAACCCACGAATTATCGTATTCTCGCGATCATGATCGTCCATTAAACCTCAAAAACTCTTTGTTCATTTTTTCGTTTGGTTTGGTTGTCAAATCGCCAAGATTTTTATTTATTTTTTTTTAATTTTTCTCTCGTTTTATAGAAAAGAAAAATAATTTCGACTGAGGCTTCGACGAAGCCTCCTTGAAAAATTGACCGATCGGGTAATTGACCCACTGCGTTTTTAATCTGTATCACACTGTATTTATCCAACGAGTTTTTTAAACTTGGATTCGTGACACGCGCAACGTCAAACGTTCCGTTTGCGGTAGGTTATTTCGCGGCCGGATAATTTTATTATATCGTCGGACAGCGGATAATTTTTTATTTTCTTTGGTGCGTCAGCGCAAAATATAATTTACTTCTCAATCTTAATAATTTTTTTCTCAATCTTGTGGGAGACGAAAATCGCCCGAAAAAAAAAAAGTTAAATTTTTTCTTTTCCGTCGCGCCGCACTTTTTCTCGATCATTGTTCATGGATTCATCGACTGTATTACAGACGGCCGGATATCTAAGTTTTCTTATCATTTTCGTAGTTTTTAGATGAACGTATTTTGGTATTATTTTTTGTTCTCATTCAAGGACTTATGGACGCGATTTGGCCGATTTTCGAGGGTACTTTTCTAGACGGGGTTAAAAATAGTACATTATGACACTAGTACGAAAAAAAAAATTCTTACGAGTGTGAGTTTGCTATCAAACGAGTCGAGAAAATGTTTTTCGCACGAGTGTCGTATACATTTTTATGGCACAAGGTGTGTAAATGTGGTTTGAAGCGAACGAAGTGAGCGTAAAACCGCACTTTTACGCTCAGCGTGTCATAAAAAATGTTGTCAATACGTGCGTCATTTTTTTTGGACCGCGTCTAGAAAAGTACCTTCGAAAATCGGCGAAATCGCGTATATAAGGCCTCAATTGTTGTTGTTTTTTTTTTAAAATTTTTTATATGAGTGATTCGCGTAGCTTCGCGGTTTATTCCCTCGAAAAGGCATTAAACGATCGCGTGACAGTTCAATACGACATGCACAAGAGGGAAAGTGTGAGCTTCTTAGTTTCTATACAATATTCAAAGTCGTGACATTTTTTTTCTTTTTAGAGAGTGGATTTTCGACAAAAATATAGTATTTGGGTAATCGTTTGTTTTCATCCCTTCTTTTTTTTTCGTTACTCCAGGTGTGTTTCATCTTTCGTGTTCCTTTCGCAGCTTGACGGCATAAAAGAACTGAATTCTCACGATTTTTTTTTATCGTCCCCGTCGTTGCTTTCTATTTTACGACAAAAAGTTTTGAACCGAATTTTTTGAACGGACGAACGAAAAAATTAAATAAAATGAAAGTAAAAAAAAAAAACGAAAGAGACTAGCTTGTTTGTTGGCGATTAAATTGACTAAATTACGGATGCACTCATTCGCAACAGCGAGCGAATTCAGTGCCTCGAAATTAAATCGATGAGAAATAAAAAAAAAAGGAACACGATAAATTACACGATAATCTTCGGAAGTACAAAATATATATATATAAATATATGTATATATATTTATGTAAAATTGTCGACTACGGTTTTTTTTTCACGGTGACTCAAGAACGACGACGCAAACGCGAAGCGTTGCCAGATCTTTCTTTTTGTTCAAGAACAAAAATAAATAAAATAATAATGATTTCACATTTGAATATTTTTGTGTGACCCTGATTTCCCCAAATACGAGAATAAATTTGCACGAAAATGGTTTATTCGACGTTTGATGAGACGACGTTCGATGAAAATAAAAATATCGAGCTCTCCGTTCTGTCCTCAACGAAAGAATTATTCGTTCAAAAAAATTCGTTTTTAATTCGTTAAAACAACTTCGTTGATATCAATTTTCGTTCTCAATTATTCGTAAACCGCACGAGCGCAAAACCAGCATCAGAAAAATATAACGAAGACTCCAAAAGATTGTAAAAAAAAAAGCAACATGTAGATAAATAAAAATTCCAGTTGAATCAAATGATTTTTTCAAACACAAAAAAACTCAGTTTTTCTCACACTCGCGATTACCACGAATTCGACTCAATAAATTTGAATTAATTAAATTCACCGGGTCAACGTCTATTTTTCTATTCTCACCATAGAATCCTCTCAATTCGTTGAAATTTCAATCATTGTTTTCGTTCATCTTCCATCATTTTTCACGATAAAATAATTGAATCTTTGGAAAGACAGAGACTTAAATTGATTTTTCATTATTCATATATTTTATTTTCGTTCTTCATTCGTTTCTATGGGATTTCGTAATTGTCGCCGGTGTTCTTCGAGAACATAAACGGCTTCGTCGTACGCGTAAATAAGCACCTCGGGATTTACGCGAAGATCACGATATACCCATTTAGATCACAGAGAGGAAGGTACGAGCGCAGCTTTTAGACGAAAAAAAAAAAAAAAAAAAAAAATATCGTATCGTCGCTTCGTAACTAATTATAATTATTATTCTCCTCAATTTTTTTCTTCTTTTTCCTCACTATAACGTCACGACGATACGTTCGAAGTGTAAAGTCGCCGATGCCGCTGCATTCCGGGGTTTTTAGTGTATTTTTCGTTTACTCGAAACTCTCTTTTCTACCGACAAGATTGAAATCAGTCTGCACTGAGGGATATTACGTTGTTATTTTTTTTTTCTTTCTTTTTTTCATTTTTTTTTTTTTTTTTTTTTTTTAATATCTTTGTTTCGTTTATCTTTTGAACGGCTATAGCGATACAACCCACTGTTATCACAATTTGCGCGCATAATTATGTTAAACAATATTCGCCCTCATGCTTTCCCCTCGCTCGAAAATGCTCAATCGTCGTTTTTTTAAATTATTATTATCAATTATTTCTCTGTTTTTTTTTTTTTTTATCGAATCAGGGCGTATAATCACTACCTGGAGTAACTTGACGAATTTTTGAGAAACGTCTAACCCTGCGCTATGGAAAGATTCTTGAACGTTTGTCCGTTCCAGGCTATGGCGATGCAGTAATGTTGGAGAAGCTGGGTGAGAAGTTCTCGCTCGTCCAACATTTCTATGTATTCGATTCTGATTCTTTCCGATTCGGGCAGTGAATCGTAAACTTCGACCATCGTCCAAGCGTTAGAGCCTTGCCAACCGTTTATAGTGAAGCTGCAACATTCGATTGAGACGTCGATGAATTTATTGCGATGAAAATTGGGTTAAAAGTTTGTCGAAAATTGGTGAATCGTGGATTTCCTCGTGTCTTGGTCGTGTCGTGCATGTTTATGCGGTACAAATGGATGGACTGATGATGAATTAATACTTGGAAATTTTTATTTGCCAATTTTAATGGTAATTGGTAATTTAATGGTAATTAAAACAAATGTTTAAACCGTTTCAGGCCATACTTTTCATTACTTTAATTAATTTCTCGACAATTACTCGGTCGATTAACTTGAAACTGAGCATTATCGATCTGTTGATCCTGAATCTTGATTATATATTTTTTTTAGAATTTACGGCGATTCAGTTCCATTCGTTTTGCAACAATTAACGTTTGCGGAAGTGGTTTTCCCATAAGCGACCGTGTTTGATTCATAAATTTATAATTACTAAATTGTGGAGTTAAAAATTCTGAAATAATTCATGTATTATTGTTACATCAACAACTATCATTACTCAAATTATCAAGAATTCAGGCGATCTTTAAATATCATTGTAAGACCTGAAAACGTTGATGGAAGATTTAAAGACAGCAATATATTGATGAGAATTATAAGTATTTTTATACAAATGATAAATATTGGCTTGGAAAAATTGTTCTCGAATGATAAATTGTCGAATACTGACCGTCTTTGTTGCGTCTCCAATGATTCGCAATCTTCGACGCCGGCCAGTAAACATCCTCGACATCGCAAATTCGACATCATAACTTGGCCAAATTTGTCGCGCATGTTAACTTGTTCGTAGTTGACGAATAAACTATTAGGAAACTTTCCGGCTAGCCATTTGAGAAGCGTAGACGCTGCGCTGCTGTCGACGTAAACGAGAACGCATTCGGCGAGAAACAGCGTTGGCAAGTTGAAATCTACTTCGGCTTGAGTTAGTTTGTTCGCTAATTCCGATATGTGTCTCAGATCTATTCCGATGAGATGATAATTAGCTGCGTGTAGGTCCGTCGTTGAAAAACTTATTTCTCCATCTGTCGACGAATGTTTTTTATTTTGTTATAAATTCATGCAATTTGTTTTTTTTGCTACGGTTTATGGAACATTTGTAGGAAATAATTGTTTTTTTTAATATCCCGTGCAAGATTGGTAGGGTTTTTTTTTTTTATTGTTGCGCGAGTTACCTTCGGTGTTGAGTTTGTCTATCAGCTGCTTATGCTTCTTAATGTGATAACATTTTTTAGCTGTGACACTGGGAAAATCTAGCTCCACAAAATTTTGGGGACTGTTTCCTGCGTCCCTCAGCCGCCAATACAACGTATCGAATCCAGCCCCCAAATTTATGATTTGGCCCTTGCCGCCGGATAACTGTGTGGAAATCAAAACGGAGACATTTGTTATAGCCTTTGATTTGGAAAAATGTGAAGTCAACGAAAAGAGACTTCGAGGATGGACATTCAGAAAATTGTTACAATTTCCATGACGATAAATAAATAAGAATAGTCGGCAGGATTAATAAAAAAGTAATTGCAACAAATCTGAAAAATCGATTGATCCAGTTGGAATTTTTATTCTTCAAATAATTAAATGGATAGCTTGAAAAATAAATAATCATTTTTGTTTTCCCCTTTTTTTTCCGATTGCAGATCCTAACCTTGACCTTCGTCCCTTTATCGTTAATGTGCGACCTATTTGCTCCGAAACTTTACATCAGGCTACTAGAATATTCATCAGAAAATAAAAAAACCTACAATCTGCATATTTTAATTTACTCTCAAACAAAAAAGAGATTAATATTTCTCTTTTCAAATTCTAATCCGTCATCTTCCAAAATAGAATTCCAGTGTTTGCATCAAAGTACAAAAACAAAAGACAACAACTACTTTCAATTATCAACAAAATTATCAAAAACATATTCATCAATTTCATATTATCAACCGAGTTATCAGTTTCCCCACACTTTCAAAACAAACAAAACCCATCGCATTAGCGAACATTAAAAAAAAAAAAAAAAATACATAAACAAATGGCAACAATATATCGATCAAACACCGCCAATTCCAATTGTTACGACGAGTTGAAACGAAATTTCGCCCAACCCACGCAAAAAACCGTTTTTGGCAATAAACCAAAACCAAAACAAAAAAAAAAAAACCCTCCTCTCATCCGATAATCGAGGAAGCGTGGAAAATCAAGGTCGCGAGGCGCCGGTGGTCCATGAAATTCAGCATCGGCATTGATTTTACATTGACCTATATCTCGAATTCGCGGAATAAAAGTCGTTCCCGCGAGTGAAATTAGGACAGGGCCTTGGTCGGGTCAAGGTTTTCCCCGGCCCTGCACGAACCCCCCCCCCGCGGCCACGAGTGGCGCCACCGGCGCCGCTTCGCACATCAGCTGAGTCCCTCCGGACTAACCCCCACCATTTTTTTTTCGAGGTTATGCTCCTCCATTGCCATGAACTTCCCGTTCACCCGTGCCGCAATTCCTCCTCATCATAATAACAACAACGATTACATTTAAAAAAAAACAACATAAGAACAACAAAATAAATAAATTAATTCTAAATAAAACCAACCTTCAAAAATGTATCGACGAAAACTTCGATGCCTTTGACACGAGCGTAATAACCGCGATTGATTTCGGGCGGTTTACGTGCGGTTTGCTTGACGAAAAAGTTAATAAAAGGATCGTTCCAATATCCGAGTTGTACCGCGTATCTTTTGCACTCACTAGCGTCGTCGTTTGTCGCCTGAGTGGCTTCATCGTCGGCCATGTCTTTGATCATATTAAACCGTACTTTCGTTTGTTTATGTGGCTTAATTTTTCAATAGCTCGTAATCGTCATAGCGAACCGCGAAAACGATTGTACACCCAGCGAATAGCTGTCAGTTACTGCGTCTCGACGGGTCGGCCATACTGCCGGGATTTCAGGAGCGTATCTTGGATGCTTCGGTGCCCGACCCCCGTGGACGGCGGCGGCGTCGATGCTGCGGATATGAATCTCCATGCGCGTTGCCCTTTTCTCGAACGAACTTTTCAAATGCCGCAATGCACCCTCTCAACGTGATTCTTTTTATCGATAATGCTCCCACGACTCCGGATATTTTATTCTCGGAATACTTTGCGTATTTGCGCCATTTCCGCATTTTTTTTTTGTTTGTGTTGGGAGTGGAGGAAAAAATATGAAGCAATTTGTCGGTGGACGATTTATTGGTTTATACCGTGTGGTTGCCGATTTCTGCGCAGAATCTAGGACGGAGTTTCGAAGACGAATTGATGGACGATTGTATTTTCTTTTTTTTTTTACAACCGAAACGTTGTCTCGAAAAATATCGTTGGCGAAGATATGAATCAAAATTTTGTCGGGTGGCAAGATTTGTCGAATTCCCAAATGATTGGGTGGGTAAATACGTAACGAGACGAATTGTTTTGTCTCCGTGTATTTTTAGGATCGTCGGGAGAGTGGGAAGGTAGACGGATATATATTTAGACTTAAGGTGAAGGCACTGAAATCGACACGACAAAATCTCGTATGTTATCATTTATTTGTATCTCATAGTCATTCCACGTTGCAAAAATTATTCGATTCTTGTTATAATGCTCATTTAAATATTCATCATCAACATCATCATCATCGAGGTGGGGTCAAACGATATAATAATTAATAATACCATCTAAAGTCAATCCGCGTGACTCGTAAAACAATAATCGAGTGAGGGACATTTAAAAAAAAAAAAAAAAGGAAACAAAAAAAAATAATAATTTGGCTCATTGCTATTCGTACGACTAGGGCAAATGTAGAATCAATTCGTGTTCAATCTTACGATACATATCATAACGATAATGATAACAATTATTGAGGAAATCCGTACAAATCTTATCTATACAAATTATCAAAGTATTCAATATGGCTAGATAAGCTTGAGTACGGCGATAAAATATAAGCGAACGCTAGTGCTCTCACGAATAGACGCGAAAAACGATAATTCGACGATCGAGGGTGGAACGGGGGAGCGATGGCGGGGTTGTAAAAACTTACGACGATTATTACACGCATCGGTGTATAAATAGAAACGTGAAAAAGGGGGAAAAACCGTTCGTAAATAATTGAGTATTGATTGCAGTAGTGAATATCACCGCCAAACAGCTTCAACAAATCGTTTTCCTTCTTCAATTACAAACTTTCTTCTATCCTACGCGATTGATAAAAAGTACAAAAAAGAAGTAAAACTTCCGACAAAACTAAACCGTCCAAGCGTACATTCGTTGTATCGAAAAAAAAAACAAAGAAATATAATATTAAAATAAAAAAATAAAATAAAATTGAAACAAAGCTCGAAACTTTAATAATCAGTGTTTGCGTTTTATGGCTCGGAATCGGATTTGGCGGGAGCCGATTTCCCGATCGTTTTGAGCTTTCTTTTCGGCGGAACGGGAATTTCGTTGGTGCCCGGTGGCGGCGTTTCCGGTACGTTTGCGTCGGCCTCGAGAGTTTGACCGGATTTCGTCGTTTTCTTCGGAACTTTAACGACTTTCTTCGGTTTTTCATTGGCGCTCGAGGTTTCTCCACCGGAAGTCGCGACATTGGCGGAAGCGGAAGCGGCAGCAGCAGCGGTATCGTCCAATTTTGTTTTCTTCACGATCTTTTTAACGACTTTTTTCGTAATTTTTTTCGTCTCGCCTTCGACTTCGGTTGCTTCGGTTGGTTTTGAATCCGTGGCCGTTACTTTTTTGACGATCTTTTTGACGACTTTTTTGGTGATTTTTGGGGGTTGCGCGTCGAAGCTTTGAACGGCGCCTATGGGAGGACTCGTCGGTGGCGTTGCTTCCGTGATCGTCGGCGTTCCTGGAATCTGCAGATCTTTCGTTCTCGCTGGTCTCGTCGGCGATTCCTCCGACGTTTCGGCTTGCGAATCGATTTTATCGCTAATATCAGTCTTTTCAAGGTCGATTTTAGAAACTTTTTCACCCAACGGAAGTTCGGTTCGGGATATGACGATGGATTCGACGATTGGCTGGATTGTCGCCGATGCTGATTTTTCTTCTTGGATTTTTATGGGAACTTCGGCGGTTTTCGTTTCCGATTTTGACGAGGGTTCGATTTTTTCGAGTTTCGAAACCGTCGAAGTTGTGGGTTTTATAGTTTTTGACGTTATTTCAGTTTCTTTCGATTCTGGGACGATTGCGATCGGAGTTTGAATCGGTTCGTCGATTTTTGGGGAAATTTTGGATTCTTCGGTTAGACGGGAAGTGGATTTTGCGGAGTCTTTAGGAATCTTGGACTCGTCGAGTTTTTTATTGGTTTTCGCGGGGATTGAACTGGATTTCGTGGTATCTAACGAAATTTGGGATTTTTCAAGGTCTTTAACGGACGAAGCCGAAGAATCTGGTTTTTTCGATGCGTCTGCAGAATCCGCGTCAGTTTTAGAAGCTGTTTGCATGAACGAGAAACTGGATTGTTCCGTTTTATCCTCACTTCCGGTCGGTTTTGTCACCGATTCGACCTTACATAAACTCAATCTTTCCATTTCCGTTGGCACCTCAGTTTTCTCAACTATTTCCCCAACAACCGGAGAGGATTGTCGGGTTTCTCTCACAACCGCAGGCTCATCGATCGTTCGAACCGGAAGTGCGGCTGTTTCGTACCTGAGAACGGAAGCTAAGGTTTCCGAAGTCGTACTGACGGTCGGTAAACGAATTTCTTCGGTCACGACGGAAGTTGCCATAGCCGGAAGTTCTTGAGAAACAACGACGCCGTTGGAAACGTCGCCGTTTAACGGCGACGAGAGATTCAACGCGTCTATGCCATTGCCAATCTCCGAGATAGCGTCCAAAATGGCGGCGGAAGTCGAAGATGACGGACATATGGCTTGCGTAGTGGTTTCCAACACAGCTGGAACGATTTCTCCGGTCGAAACGGATATCGACGAAATTGCTTCTTCCGTGACGGGTCGTAAATTTTCCGTCACGGATTCTTTGACTTCCGGTTCGAGCACGGATTCGGCTACTTGGATGGGAACGTGAGTGTCTGACGTTATTTCGGAACTCGGAGAATCGGATTGTTTGGTTTGATCGACTTTCGCGCTCTTTTCGGACGCCATTTTGGATTCCTCCGAGAAAATGGACGCCACTGCTGTTGCTGCTGATGCGGCTCCTGCTGCTTCGGAAATTTTCGGTGAATCTGTTTTCGCGATTGTGTCGACATCAATTTCTCGTAGAATATTTTCGTCCCCCGGCGAAATTGAACAATCCAACGTTGTCATTGTTTCAACGAGAATCGAGTCTTCGCCGTCGGTTTTTCGTATCGATTCGACAATTTCCGTTGCCGGAAATTGCGAATCGATATTTGCGAGCGCCACTGGATTCAATGCTGCGTCGTTGCTCGATGACTGGACCGGAATTTTCATTTCGCCGGTGATTTGTCGAGATTCTAATTCAACGATCAGATCTTGATCTAATTTCCGTCGTGGTTCCGCTGGCAAAGCTTAATGACGGGGGGAGAAAAATTATTAATGAATTATCGAGAGTTTTTCGGGAGCTTTTGGAATTACGAAATATATTTATTTAGCTAGATGTATACGGCGTGCAGAGTGATATCGGTGGTGATGAGGAATTGTTTAATCGGTTCATAGATTCACCTTTTGCACGTGATTATTCCGTATTTGGGACGTTTTTTTCAATTTTTTCACGATTTGAGTTGTTTTTTCGAGGGTAGCGAGTTATGTTTTTCCTTGTCTTGATTGAGTTTTTTGATTTCTTTGATGGAAGTAGAGACGTGATTTTTCAGGATGTGAGAGATGTAATGATGCCTCGCGATTTTTTTTTTGCAATGTGTGCTCGATAACGATTAGTACGAAGCGTCGATAGCGTGGAAATAGCGTAAGCGGAACAAAAAGAAGAAAAAAATATGATAACGACGCGTCGAGATCAGCGATACGTTGAGGGTTTGCGGAAAATTCGTATAAAACAATTCGTCTAATAACAATTCGTTATTTCTCAGAGAATGAACGTTTCATTTTTCGCGAACCCTAGAGTTTTATATGGATTTTTATGTTCTTCTTTAGGGTTATTTTCAGTTCTCCTTTTTTTTTATTACAAAATTATGTTTTTTTTTCTCTGTTTCGTTTAGACGAATTGTTTTAGATGGATTATTAGACGAATTGTTATTGAACGAATTTTTTTAGACGAATTGTTTTTAGACGAATTGTTTTTTAGACGAATTCTTGTCTTACTAGACAAACTGCTTTAAAACAATTGTTTCTAGACGAATTTTCCGCAAATCACGTTGAGGCGTGTAATAAACGATGCAGGTTACGATTTTCGCAATGGATTATTACGAATGATTTCCGAAGCGATGAATCAGAACAACGACGATATCAAAACATTAAGGGAAGACGCGACAGGGAATGAAAAATGAATTTTCAAAATCAATTGAGAATGGTGTAATTGTCATTTTTTTTTTAAATTTAAATGATAGAAAAATTGAGTTTTCCAAACGAAATTTGTTGATACTGTTTAATTCCTCGTCGTCTCCCCTTAAAACATGCATATACACGCAGAACACAGCTATGAAAAAAATGACTAAAACAAAGCGATTTGATATCCATCGAATTTCAAAATATCAACGAATTTTTCGTGAAAATTGAAATTCGACGCGACAAATCGATGTATTTTTTTTTTTTTTGGTTGTTGTTCAGTAATGACCTCTTAAAAATATTTACCCCAGTCAAGCAAAACGACATTACAAGACGCAGCAATGCTATGGCGCCATGGTCTGTTAGTTGCTGTCCTCCGCTCCTGTTTCAAACACTCAATCTTAATTCGCCGAACAAAAAACCACAGTCGAGTTCGTTCCTATTCGTTCAAACATTTTTTTCGTTCGAAAAAAAAAAAAAAAAAAAAAAATTTTCCCGCACTGCACAATCAAAATTGTCGAACTTACCTAGCGCATGCTGTAGTAAGTTTGTAAGTTGAATAGAAGAACGAGAAAAAAATTCAAAACAAAAAACGCTAAGCATATCTTAAAAGTCGTTAATGGCTTTGCGCATAGAGCACTCGAATCGATAATTAAATTTTCTATATTTTCTTCGATTAGTCTTGAAAAAAATAAAAATAAAATAAAAATTCGTGACGTTAGTTACCTCGTCTATCTTCCGCATTACCGTTCGATGTATGATCGACAAAATGTTACATCGACACGTAAATTAAGGCCTTAAATACGCGAAAAATCTCTTTTTTTTTTTTTTTTTTTTTTTTTTTTTTTTTTTTTTTTTTTAAATCATTTATGATTCCATTAGCTTGAACGGTTAGGAATAATTTAAACTTTATAAAATAAATATAGCGCAGGATGCTATTAAATAAGATAAGATGGCATTTATGATATATACCGGGCGGCGCGTCCGACCGCCAACTTCAAAACCGTTTTTCCACGATCCACTTTTTCGAACCTTATGAAAATTCTAACTTTTGAACGAAGGTTAAGATCGCTTTGAAATTTTTACAACATATTCTCAATACCATCACCTATCGTGTGAACCGCGGAAACAAAATTTTCAATGACACAAAAAATAATGAAAAATAAAATACCGACGGAAAATTGAGTTGATCAGCTATTTCACGAGACAGCGAAAAAATTCTTTCGGAGAATAATTTTTCATTTGATAAAACCACGATATACGACAAATCTCTGACATACCCGCTTCGCTCTTTTGCGCCGTAGGCTCATCTTCGATTACGACCGCAGCTGCGACATTTGCTTCAATTTCTTCAGGCTTCGGCGTCGTCTGCGAGTCCGATCGTCACGAATAAAAATTGAAAAACATACGAGTAGATAAATCGATGAATATTATTTTTTTTTTTACTAATTCGACCAGAAAAAAATCAATCGCGTTATATACCTTGGTTGGAGACGAGTTTCGCGTTGGTTGAACTCCTAGAGTTTCGCTAATTTTCTTCCAGATATTGTCGAAACTGTCGCGACCCATATAATCGATCTGACCCTGCTCCCAGCTTTGCTTCCTCATGTGCTCTTCGAAAGCCACTTGCTCGGGACTTCTCGCTTCACCCAGTGTCAATTTCGCCAATGCTCCAGCGATACCAGCCTATTGCCGCAACAATTTCGTTCATGTCAAACCATCGCTCTCATTTTCAAAATTACGATATCTAATTTTAAAAAAAATTTTTTCTATTTTCGTTTTAACAAAATTCGTATAATTTTTCGTCCAATGCGTTTGCAGCTAAAAGCAATTTTCTTACACGTGCGAATGTGAGATTGTCGAAAAAGCGCAATTGCCGGAGCACTGCTTCCACGTCCGCTATGTATGTGTATATATTAGGGTGGCACGGAAAAACCTTCGAAATCCGATAATTTAAAAATTGAGTTTATATTTTAGATCGTAAGCAAATCAGTTTTTTAAATCATTGGCGAAAGTTGCAATCGGATTACAAGGTCGACATTTGATGCGATTTTTAATGAGCTTTCCAATGGAACTTACGGGAACGACGTAGCTACAAAATTTGCGGAGCTATGATTTTTTTTTTAATGGAAACTTTATGTTCTTCACATGTTAATCAAATGGGAAAATTTTAAAAATCGTGGGCGACCCCTAAAAATGGTCCGATTGGGTTCATCTTCAGGCAGAATTCTACAGATGCAAGATACTTCGTAGTGAATGCTTACTATTTGAAATCGGAAATTCTTTTTTTTTTTCCAAGCCACCCTAATATATATAATATCGATTCCGACTCCGGTTTAATAAAAATAAAAAATTGACCCAAATAAGAATCACCCAAATATGTAAAATAAGAACTTTTAAATGCAATTAAGGATATTTAGCTACCAGGCACCGGAAGCTTTTAAATATTACTTCAAGCCCTCTAAACAAAAATTGGAATAATATGTACGAGGTTTAAAGTCTCATGGGACAAATGAAAGTAAAATAATAAAAATAATAATAATAATAATAATAATAATAATAATAATAATAATAATAATAATAATAATAATAATAATAATAATAATAATAATAATAATAATAATAATAATAATAATAATAATAATAATAATAATAATAATAATAATAATAATAATAATAATAATAATAATAATAATAATAATAATAATAATAATAATAATAATAATAATAATAATAATAATAATAATAATGGGATGTGCTGCTAATAAGGGCGTTTTATCGGAGCGGTTGTACTGTAAAATGAACTGAACATTAATAACGTTAAATCCAACGTCCGTCATCGACGTTAAATCAATCAATAAAAATGCAAGAAAAAAAACAACAAAGATCACAACAACAAAAATTTCACAAAGTCTTACGAAATAAATGTAAGAAACATTTACTTACATCATTACTTTCTAGTTGCCCCGCAATGTTCGGTTCAGATTGTGTTGCTAAGATTTTGGAATTTGAAAAAGGTTCGGACGGGGATGAAGAAGTATTTTTCCACGTGGTATTGGAACAAGATTTTTCCGTGCATAAGTCAGTCTGTTTCTCGCGATGTTCCGGGGTACATCTAAAATTTGGGGAATCATCGTCTTCGGTTGGCAAATTTTTCTCTTCGTTTGCAAATTTATTTTCGAAACTTTCTAACTCGACGCGATTGCGCGAATCCTCGCGATCTAAAAGCGTTTGATTTTTTTTGGAATCGTCGCGTTTGTGATTATGATAATTTTGTGAGATATTTTCTTCTTCATGATTGTGATCGTCTTGTCGGTGATTAATTTTATCGAACGAATAATCGTCAAGTTCCTGTCTAACATCTTCGAAATATTGCCGATTATCGTCGGAATATTCGTTTTTAACGTGACAGTCGTGTCGATTTTGTGAATTTACATGATTATCATCATTTTTCTCTTTATAATACGATTCGCAGTAAAAATCTTTATTGTCATAATTTTCTCCGCGATTTTCGTCGCACGTACTTGAATTTTTCGTTTCGCTGTGAATTTCGTGATTACATTGTCGTTCGTGCGAATGTCGTTCCTGATTTCTATTCTCAAACGTACAGTCTCGATTGATTTGTTCATTATCTTGCGTTTCGTTTATTCTACAATTGTCCAATAATGACGGAAATGCGTGCTCGTAATTTTTTTCGCTGTTCGAATTATTATTTTGTGATTGAAATTTACTATCGATGATGAAATGCAATGGCGGAGATCGTTCTCGATTATAATCATCGATATTTTGATTAAATGCAAAATCATTCGTGAAATTATCGTCGCTTTTTTTATAACAATCGTTCGTTGACGAGACTATTAACGTTATTTCTTTGTCGGAAAATTCTTTCGATGATTCTACATCGTAATTGTCCCAAGGATCGTTAAATTCCGAAAAATCCGGTTCGGTCGATTGAAAATCGTCACGTGGAAATTTATTCGCTTCGTGCAGCGTTGGGATCGAGGATCGTGAGGGAAATGGATTGAATTCGTGCCGAATTGATGCCAAAGTGCTGCTGGCCTATGCAAGCATCATGCGAAAACAGAAAAAAAAAAAGTAATAATGATTGAACACTCGATCGGTTAGTTACAAACTAGGCAAAGAAGGTCAATCGTTTCGTCGATTTTTATTGTTGTCAACTGTGCTGGTCGAATCGGGCGTGTGATGAGAAAATAAAATTGTTAAGACTGGGAAATCTAATCAGGACGTAATTTGAGGATGATTGTAATTCGTTCTGTGAAAAATAAACTAGGGGCTGTCGTTAGACCAAGATAAATATGTAAAATAAAAATGTGAACAGCTGTAAGTCTAATTAATCGAAAGGAATTTTTTCGTACACTTTAAGGATGTAAATTCGATATTTATCGGAGTTCTGCTACGTTGATTCTCTGATAAATCCCGGAACAGAGATGAGATAACCGTTTCCAAATGCGGGTAGTAGAAAAATCAATGGATATGGAAAAATAAATAAATCGATAAACATTGAAATAGAATAAAAGGATTTTGGGGGAGAATTAGAATAGCGCAGACAACGATTGTCACCGCGACCGATCGAATGTCGCTTTCAAGCGACAAATTATTATTTACAATCGCGTTTTATCTGATAACTTTTTGGGATTGTGATACAAATTTTAAAAAAATTTCGTTCGTAAATTAATTGTGAAAAATATTCAGTCAAACTCATCGTAATTTTGAAAAATAATTTTTAAAATCCATGACAACGGTCAATAATTTTTCTTTAAATTACACTGCATGCCACTAACGAGGCGTGCTCGCGAAAATTACTTCTGTCTGTGAACGTCAATAACTTCGGGACAAAGAAAGCTATGAACTTTTTTCAAGCACGATTGGGAAGCTTATGAATATTCGAATCTATTAAAATTTTCCAAATAATTTTTTCATCACTGAGCATTGAGATAGTGAGTGAATTGTATTGAAAAAAATCATATTTTTCCGAAATTTTTCGTCGCCCCGTGCAAATCGATGCCCCGCGCTCGATTCATGCACGGCTGCACAATTTTCATGATAACTCAAGAACCCGTGAAGATTTTTTACAGTTTCTGGGCTCGAATTACAGATAAAGTTACAGAGATTAGCCACGAATTATTTCAGATTTTTCAAAAAAATTTCCTTACTTTGGCCATGAATTGAAGTCGATACAAAAAATTTTGGAAAAATTCGATTTTTTTCCAATCAATTTTGCGCGCTATCTCAGTGCTCAGTGATGAAAAAATTATTTAAAAAATGTGAATAAATCCAAATATTCCTAAGCTTTCCAATGGTGCTTGAAAAAAGTTTCTAGCCCTCTTCGTCCCGAAGTTATCGACGTTCAAAGACAGAACCGATTTTTGCAAGCTCGACAGCGTTTTCGCAACCTCCCGGCTAATAATAAAAAGTGAATTAAAAAAAAAAAAAAAAAAAATACGTTCCATACGTTGGCTCGTTTCGACGGGCTCGAAGAAAGTTAAAACGAAAATAGTTGATAAAATGCGCAGTTCGTCGTGACAACGAATGAGGAAGTCAAAGCGAATCGGTCGCGTTGCCAATAATTGTACGTCGCCACTTGCAAATCGTTCGTCATCTCGTGCAAAATACGTCCGCAACGATCCATTCCGCAACGAAGCTGTTTGCCCACAAATCTTTCGCGCAATCTCAACTCCGCGAAAAAAACTATTTTCCACTCAAATTCTACCACGTAAAACGCTACCAAACTAATCAAACGAGATAAAAATTGCTAATACAAAAGCTAAAAATTAAAAATAAAAATAAAAAAAACGTTTGAAAATAAAACCAAACGAAAAGCTTGAACTGTGGCATCATTTCTTGTTTCTTACCTCGCGATAAGACGCATTAGATTCCCTTTGTTCATTGCTTAGCTTGCGGAATCAGTAAAGAGGTGGTGAGCATAACAATAATCAGGCAACGTAGTTCGTATAGTTGTAAGTAATGTCAGTTTTACTCGAAATATAAAATAGTTAATGAAACAAAATGATAAGAATTTGTTAAAATCATTCTTTTTGTTTTTTTTTTTTCGGTCAACGTTAATTAAAATCGTATTTGTCAATCGGCAAAACAAAATCACACTCATAAATCTTTGTTAAATTTTTTTTTCGTTAAATGTAAAGGCGGATTCGTGATTAATACGCGTGCGTGTTGTATATTTACCATAACTGGCGACAATTGTGGATGCACGTTTTCGCAAAAAATTTGCCACCATAGTTGAAGAAGCGGCTGCAAGTGATTGGATCCCGGGGCCGGTTGAACTTGTCCGGTTACGGTGTCGAAATATTGGAGCCACGGTTTGGTTATACCGATGAAATGAATGATCCTCACGTCCTTGCCGAATCTGCGAAAGATACGGTATTATTTAATTGGTTACAGTCGACATAGAAAATGGAATATTTTAAAAAGTATGAAATATATATGTTAGGGGTAAAGTCCGAAATAGGGGTAAATTTAGATTTGCCCGGGTGAACTCCGTAATACCCAGGAAAGAGGGGTAAAGTCCGAAATATATTTTAAATTGTACAACGTTTCGGGTTTTACCCGAATAACGTAAATAAATAAATAACCCGAACAAATAACCTGAATAATAATAAAGTAAATAAATAACCTAAATAAATGTAAATGCAAAGCTATTGGAAATATTTTTATTTTCGTCTTGTTTAAACAAATAGATCATAGTATTCTTTACTTAAGCAGGATACAGTTTTCTTACTTTTATTTGTAAAATGTGTTTTTTTTTTTAAATTAAATACGTTTTTCAAACATTTATGGCTTCGAACTTGGACTTCGGACTTGGGATTTCGGACTTTATCCAAGCGAAAGCGGATAGAACGCGGTTTATCCGGGTAAAGCCCGAAACGTGTCGATTTTAAATATATTTCGGCTTTTACCCAGCGAAAGCGGATAGAACGCGGTTTACCCGGGTAAACCTAGATCTACCCGTTCATCTGTCTTTACCCGTAACATATACACGAATAAATCTGTATGTTTTCAATTGATGCCAGTTTCAACGCAAAATAATCATCAAACAGTTTACGAAATTGAACGCAGATTTTTTTTTTTGCGTTCTGTTTTTTAACGATTATTTCGCTGACGCAATTTGAGCTTGCACAAACTTCGACTCTCCGCCATTTTTAACATACCCGTGCGAAATAATTGAAAAAAATGGTCCAATATACTTTGAACATTCTTGAATCAAATGATATCAATCAAAAGTCCCATCAGAATTATTTACATGCATAAAAAAATGCAAGAACATATTTTTTTGTTTGTTTAGAAAAAGAATGACAGAGTCAAAATGATCCTGCGTGTGGTGGCAAGGTTTAACAAATAATGGATCTAAATTTTGTCGACTTACTGCTTAAACGCCGGCAAGTACGAATAAGTGGCGGTGGAGCACATGTTGTATATAAAAGGTAGATGCTTGGATATATCCTTGCAAGCCCAGTCGCTGAAATACTGGTTCAAAAGTCCTTGATCCCCGCCATCGAAGGATCCTTTGGCGGCGGCAAAAGCTGTGATCGAGGCGAAAGTTTGTTGCGAAGGTTTGAAGACGAAAACACCGGAATTGAAACAATCGGGCCAGCCTACATCCGGCGCGGCCGAGAGCTCTTCACGTTCGAACAGTTCGTCGCAATTTCTGATCACCTACGTGTAAATAAATTTTTTTTCAAAATAGATTTTATAAGCAAGAAAAAAGTCTTCGACGTCGTGGAGGTTAGGATTGAATCGTTGAGACATTGACGCTGATTGACGAGAATTTACCAGAGTATCGGCATCGATGAAAACACATTTTTCGTACTGCGTGAGCCTCCAACAGTGCAGTTTCGTGAATGTGATTCCCAACTCGGGTCTCGCCAATAGGGCGAGATTGGCTTCGTCCTTTGAGTCTAGTACGTTGACTTCTTGTACCAACGAGTAGACGGAAGCCAATTTTTCTCTGGAATTTTTTAAATCTGTGTAATCGTCGATTACATTTAGACATTTTGTTCTAATTTTTAAGCTTGAAGCTATTGTTGTTCTGATCGTTTGCAAGCCTTCTTGTCGAGTAATGGTCGAATAACAAGTGTGATTCGATGGAATTGCTTTATTCTTCCGTTAATATCTTCGTGCGTAAGAATCCTTTTTAAAATCCAGTTATTTATCCATTTGTTGAGTTATTTACTCATTTATTTATTCATTTATTCATTTATTCATTCATTCATTTATTCATTTATTCATTTATTCATTTATTTATTTATTCATTTATTCATTTATTCTTTTATTCATTTATTCATTTATTCATTTATTCATTTATTCATTTATTCATTTATTCATTTATTCATTTATTCATTTATTCATTTATTCATTTATTCATTTATTCATTTATTCATTTATTCATTTATTCATTTATTCATTTATTCATTTATTCATTTATTCATTTATTCATTTATTCATTTATTCATTTATTCATTTATTTATGCATTTAATTAGTTATTTATTCATTCGTTTACTTCTTCATTTATTCGTTTATTTATTCATTTAATTAGTAATTCATTTAGTCGTTTACTTCTTCATTTATTCATTTATTCATTCATTGACGTAAAAGCTGTTCTTTCGCACCGACCCGATGTAATTTTCGCGACTAAATTAATGAATATCGTTTGCGCCTGAGTTCGTTGGCAGACATTGACACGCGGTTCTGTCGTGAATAGAGGCCAAGTTCGTGTTCCACTCGTTTGGCTTTGATTCAGATCTGCACCTGCTTCTGCACCGCAGCCACAACGATCCGACTGTATTGAGTCCGTACTTCGGGGGAAAAAAAAAATCACAAAAATTCCAAAGCAACAAGCCAGATTTTCCCATATGCTAATTTCACTTGTTCGCAAATTGTTTCGCACAACTTTTGTCCCCTCGTTCCAGAATTATAACCAATTATTAATTAATTTTTTTGTCACTCTAATTCCGTGTAAAATAATTACCTCATTGCACCGGTCACACCGGGAGTGACCAAAACGGCGAGATCATGCTTGCTTCCAACGCGTCTCAGGGAATGCGCCAAAACGAGAGCTCCCAGAGAGTACGAATCGTTGGTTGCCAAAGTGACCCAAGCGAAGCCTTCGAACAAAGTAAGAAAGAAAAGTATAATCATTTTTTTTTCATTTAATAATCGTTATTTAAGCCGAAAAAAACGTTAATGAATGAAACATTATATATGTTTATATATGTATTTATATATGGGGCATTCCATGACACGTCGATCAAGATCTGGCGATAATTTTTCAGATCGTTTTCATAATTTTTTATTCGAAAGTAGTCATCGAAAAAAAAGAACCCAATTTTTTTTCAAAATTTTAAAAAATATATTTAAAATTTTTTTAAATATATTTTTTCAAAATTAAAAAAGTTAAAAAAAAAAAAAAACGTCCGTTTTTTTCGCCTGAAAAAATTCACAGAATTCTTATAAATTATAAGGAAATTTTCGAGGCTATTGCAAGATGAAGCTTTCAAAACTACCGGAGGAAAAAAATAAAAATCGAAAAATTCGCCATCAAATATTGGTGATGCATTTTTGTCACATAAAATTTGTTGATTTTTATTTTTTTTTCTCCGGTAGGTTCTAATTTTCAAAAAATCCTCAAAAAATATGTATGAAAAAGATTCGAAAAAAATTGGTTTCGTTTTTTTCGATGAGTACTTTCGATTAAAAAATTATGAAAACGATCCGAAAAATTATCGCCAGATCTTAATCGACGTGTCATGGAATGCCACATATATTCTTGCGAATGTATCTCAATGTCGCTTTTGAAGCCACGAGATTCACAGGTCGACGTACCGAGCCGCACAATCTCCAGTTGACCGATGGCACAATTTCAATTTTAATAACCGGACGTACGATAAAAAAAAACACGCTACAATAAATTACCCAATTACTTCGTTACACGATTGAAAAAAAAAAAAAAAATTAGCACGTGGTTGCGATCGCGCGATGTTGATAATAAAGCTTGCGCCGTAAATAAAATTGTCGAGCTTTCGTAAGCAACGTCGAGTGGCAACGTGGGAAGTGCAGTCGCCACCCGCTCCTCCCCCGGAAAAAAAAGTTCGTGGCTCGTAATTTCGATTCCGATGTATCGAGGCGACGCGTAGGTCCGCCGCGATATAGTTTTTCGAGTTATTTTTAATCGTAAAACCCAACTGTGCCACCGGACTCCGAATAAAGCTGGGCTTCGTTGACTCTGGAATTAAATGAAGAATGTGGATGGCTCGTGGTGCTCGGAGAGGAAAATAAAAACAAGAAGGAAGAAGGAAAAAAAAAATAACTCCGAGAGATGGAGCCGAGAGTGTGAGATCGCTGGCGATGTTCCAAGTCTTGATATATTTAGGCCGGAGTTGGTGGATTTGCGTCTTCTTCAACGACGATTGTGAAAGTTTTGTACAATCGTTGGCATTTATTCGATCGTGATTCATTTATTAATTTTTTTTTTTGCCAATTAATTCGTATTTTTTCTAATGGTTGCTCGTATTTGTGAAATTGGTATGACTTGTAAAAAGTTATTACCGTTTAGAATCTCGTAAACGAAGTCACTCTTATCGATCCGAAAGCGTATAAAAAAAATCAAGAATGAAAATTCAGATTCGAATAAAAAATAATTTATATAAAATTTAAAAAAAAATCACAACCTAATCGAAACGACATTTTGGAACTTGATTTATTGCAAACAAAATAAATAATAGATCAAGCGCGAAATCCAGTAAGCTCAAAAAATTAACCAAAAAATTGAAAAAAAAGTTTGTCGTATAAATATTTTATTTTCTCACGATTATTCTTCAAAAGTCGATCAAACGTTTCAATTTTTTTTTTTTTGCCCGACTGACGGCGAGTTCGAGTGATCCATTTAATTAATTCTCGATTTGTAAGTGACGTATCAAGATCGGATCAATCGAACATGGCAATCGGCTCAACGATTGTTACATCAGATCTCGCGCGGCCAAACGTTTTTCCGACGTCTGGCTCGTTCAGTCGCAATGCATAACTTCCGGCACGTGTGAATATCGCATAAGAGCAACGCGTAGGACGAAGACGAGTATCTTTGATGCTTTGGCAACGACTTTCCTCGCGAGACTTTCTTATGCGATTGCGGCCGACACGTGGCTCGCGCAATAACGCCTCTCCGGATTTAAAATGTATTTATTTATTTATTTATAAATTAATAGAGAGAGAAATTAAAATAAAACTCAATAGAATTAAGTAATATTTATAAAATTTTATTCATGAATTATTTATTTATTTATGAATTGGTTATTTATTTATGAATTATTTATTTATTTATTTATTATTAGTCTTTATTTTTTTTAAATTTGTTTCTTCAATTTTCATTTATTTTATTTATGTTACGTGAAAATGGTTATTTTTTTGATATTCATTAGCAAAAACTGACCTTTGCCAATAATGGCCACTATTTTCTACGACGACGCGGGGGTAATAGAGATCGATTTTTTCTACGAGTAAGAACGAAGACTCGGAGTGCCGAATAACACACGTCTTATCAGCGATATGTCGATAACCTTTTCTCGAAGGCTTAGTGCGTTTCACGAGGCCCTCGCGTGATTGCATGACATTAATATTTGAACCGTCGTACTAAATTCATGACGTGTTCGCAAACCTCGCACGTTTGAAGAACTTACATTCTAAAAAAGGAATGTTGAAGAACGAATTTAAACTATAATTCGAAACGACTGTTCATTCAATAAAATAGGAATGACGTAAAATTGACCATTAATTTAGCTTACAGAATATTCGGACCAGTAATCTAGTTTCTAAAAATGTTATTAATTTACAACAATCCATAACAAAGAATTCAAAAAAAGAAGAATTGAAAATAAATAAAAATATCCCGAAAACCAAATTTTATCGTCTCTCGTAGTTCTAAAAAATTTTAGAAATGTCGATTTATTTGAATTTTCAAATTGTCAATAATTTGCCTAACGATCTGTTACTCGATAATGCAATAATACCACTACACAGATATCTTTCGGAACGAAATATAAATTATTTTCTGGCTCAACCAAAAAAAAAGTTATTATCAACAAAATCGTACAATTATAGCAGAAATTAGAATAACCATATCACATTTAAAAAAACAATAAAAAAATGGTATATACAATAACAATATTACGTAATCTTGACATTACACATATATCTTATTAGTATATCACATCATCATAAATATTATAATCATTCATTCTAATTCATCGTCAAACATCAATGGATTCCGAAAAAAAAAAATGTCTATCGTCTCTCGTAGCCGCGTAAAATTTCAATAACATCCGGCAGTATTGTCGCGGATCGATGATTAATTGTGAAAATAAATTAATACACTAATCTCTATTGTGTCTGGCGGAATGATAGAAAGAGACGAAGATGGAGAGAAAGAGAGAGAGCGAGAGAGAGAGAAAGAGATCGTTGGTTGTAACGCTGAACTGTAATACGCATCAAGACCTTGGTTTTGAAGCCTTCGTTCGCACATGTACCAATTACCGGTTAAAAAATAGGGAGAACAATGAAAACGTCTGGTCGAGAGAACCGAGTAGGTAGTAAGCAATATGAAAAAGTTAGAATGCGGTGATGTTCGCCGCGCCTGTTGGCGTAGGCGATGGTGCTGGCTTCCTTGCGAAGGCTCGTTGCACCTCGAAGATCGGATTTCCCGCTGCCGGTGTTCTCAAAATGAGTTCTACGGTGACGGCGACGCCGACGAAAAACGACGCGACGTCGACGAGACACTCGAGACCGCGAGCGCAGCTTCGCAACTACCGTCACGACGGTCCGGCGCGCGTACGACCTTGATACGCTACACCAGATTTTTGATTAATTCGCGACACGCAGATATTTCATTACCGTTCCCAAAAAAAATTTTTTTTTTAACCATTTTTCACGATGTATACAAATAAATATATATTGTTTTCCAGCTGATTGTAGGACGTTTGATCGTTTGATTTTTTAGAATTGAATTAAACTTCGAAAATCGGAGTAGAAAAAATACTTTCAAAATAAATAAAACGTAAGACGATTTTTCTTCTGTTCTTTTTATTTTTTTAATTTTTTTATTCGTGTAAAATTGTTTCGTTTATTCCGTTTGCTGGGTTAAATCCAATGGTATTTTTTTGATGGGATGAATTATTTTTTGCTTTTTTTTTTTTTTTTTTTTGGTTGTGTTCTTTTGAATATGTTTCGCACTTACGAGACTTATGCGTTCGTGTTGGGTTGAACTATTTTTCGCTTTGAGAGACTCGGAGATAGAGCATGGGAGCGTATATTATGATACGGAGACACCGAAACCCGAGAGCCCGGATTGCCGGAGTACCGTACGTCCCTCGTTTTACCAACCGGCATAAACCGAGTTTATATTTATACACACATACACACCGGTTCGTCTCATAATAGCGAGATGTGTGATAGACACGACGGGAGTCGCAAACGCATTCGTGCGCGATCCGTCCACGCACCTTGGCTTAGGTCAAGCACTGGCTGCGATGCATACAATTTTTCTACCGTTTCAAACCATTGTTGGAACGTAGCTTAACAAAATATTTAAAAAAATAACAACGACGTTCAGAAATGAAGAAGAATTAATGATTTTGACTTTTTGAAATTTTTTCCCACGAAAAGAAAAAAATAACAATTAAAAAACGGTTTTTTTTTGTGTCAGCTGACGATATTTTATTTTTAGAATATCTATGAATATTTTTCAAACCCTGAATATCTTGAGATCTTTGATCGATCTATCAGTGCGAATGGAAATAAATTTTTGAGAGAATTTTAACCGATGACTGTTGAATGAAATTTCGAAAAAATATCGGGAAATGAAAAATTCTAATAATAATAATAATAATAATAATAATAATAATAATAATAATAATAATAATAATAATAATAATAATAATAATAATAATAATAATAATAATAATAATAATAATAATAATAATAATAATAATAATAATAATAATAATAATAATAATAATAATAATAATAATAATAATAATAATAATAATAATAATAATAATAATAATAATAATAATAATAATAATAATAATAATAATAATAATAATAATAATAATAATAATAATAATAATAATAATAATAATAATAATAATAATAATAATAATAATAATAATAATAATAATAATAATAATAATAATAATAATAATAATAATAATAATAATAATAATAATAATAATGATAAAAATAATAATAATAATAATAATAATAATAATAATAATAATAATAATAATAATAATAATAATAATAATAATAATAATAATAATAATAATAACAACAATAATAATGATAATAATAATAATGATAATAATAATAATAATAATAATAATAATAATAATAATAATAATAATAATAATAATAATAATAATAAAATAAATGAAGGGCTTAAGTTGCTCTGAAAAATGTTATCTCAAAAAATTGCAATTTCGACATTCGTATTGAGAAATATAGATGAATTAAGTAAGCTTCATACCACAAAGTAATCACATAAATACCGGTATTTAAAATTGAAACGCATTTGGGGAATCAAATCGGTCATAATGATAACAATAAAAATAATAACAAATATTACATATTCTGTATTTGTGCTTGGCGTCCAAAATATATTCCAAACACTCTAGGAGGAAAGAAAATCAAATAGATGAATAAATAAATAAATAATAATATTATTGAGAATAATGATAATGATTTGGCACAGTGCTGTTACCGTTCTCCCCTCCCCATCCCGTCTTCTCATCTCTTTATCAACCCAAGACGTACCATGCGGCGAGGTGGCTTATCAAAAATACGACCGAGTGGCACGTTCGAGCGTTTCAGACCCTGCCGGAAATATAAATAACGAGAAGTATCCACCTTTTTCCCTTTTTTTACTTACTCGAGCGATATTTAGCGAATCAAAATCCGAAATAGCCGGTAAACATATGAAAATCGGCTATTAAAAATCGTGGTAAGCATTTTCGATCATTCGACGAGAATTCTAGACGAAATTTAATCGTTTTTGGCGAAGTGTATCATTCGCAGTTTGGAAAGCGCGAGATATACATTTAAAAATAGCTCATATTCAGACACCGGCTCCAATGCTGGTCGGATTCATATCTATACGTGTATATAAATACTCACAGATACTATAATTGTGACGTGACCGGGGTTAACTCGTGGCTAGCTTCAAATGGTTGCACCGAAGGTGTCTAAAATTAACGTTTAAACGTGCTAAAATTGCGCGCGCAACGCACATCCTGGAGTCACATGCATTTGTTTTTTATCGTGACGTTAATTTACCGCTGAATCGATCTACGCGGTATCGAGTTTGAAAGAGTTATCACAGGACTTGTCAACGACATTTTTAATACTGCAGAGCTATCGTTGCAATAATTATTATTTTTTTCGCAAATAAAAGAGCAATTTTTTGTCTGATTAAAAAAATATCGGCCGTTGTACTAAAATTTGGATTATGTATTCGTTCTATTTGTTTGGGGGTGGAAAATCTATTTGCCCGAAACGTGGAAAAGTCGTAGTGAGAAAATTTCGAGAGGGAAATAGTTTGTCCGCCGCTCAAACAGCCGAGAATAACCCGCTGGAGATTGTGGTGGCCGCTTGTTCGAGCAAACCGCTACCACCGCGAGGACTTTATCTCGTTGCACGTAAATTCGGGGGCTTTAAGGGAGTCCTGCGAGCGGTTGGTACAGAAATATCTCGAAGTATTCAAGTGTCTGTGGAGAAAAATTTTTAAAAAGGCAAGAAAATATTTTTTTAAACACAGGAACGACCTTCTTTAAGGGCCTCCACGTGTGGAGACCCCACTGAATTTATGTCTACGGTTATTTTCAACCCAGGCTCGTGAGTGCTTCAAAAAATACATCTTGTGGTTCGTAATCAGTAGTTAAAAGTAATGGGCAGCTAAATATTTCCGATAGATGATGAATTTGGTATAAACAATTGGAATGAACAAATTTATCTTCTAATATCGGCGCCTCGAAATTTTGGAAATACTTATTTATTTAAATTTTCAAATTGACAATTTTTTTTCTAAGTAATCCAAGACTTGATAATGCTGATAATGATACTTGTACACGGACGACCTTCGAAACAAAATATAAATTATTTTCTAGGTCAACAAAAAAAACCGAAGACCAACAAAATTGTACAATTATAGTCGAAATTGAAAAGACCATATCATATTTGAAAAAAAATTTGGTATGTGCAATAACAATATTATATAGTCTTGATATTATAGATACAAATTATTATATTACATAAATAAATAATAATAATAATAATATGTTAATATTAATATATATAATAATAATAATAATAATAATAATATAATATATTATAATATATTATTATATATAATATTATATTAATATTATGTTATTATTATTTACAATTTATTATTATAAATATCCCAATTATCGATTTCAATCCTCGTTGAACCATAATAAAAATCTTTCATCCACATAAATTATAAATAAACAAATTCCACTACAATACAACAAGACTTGTAAAAAAATTCCTCGTCTTCGTCGTCATCCTGTACCCACATAAACAAATAAATTGTGTTTCATTAATTCCATCGGTTGCCAATGCTGAACCCTACCCCAGACGGATTCGCCCATACGGGCATGAGGCACCCCTACATTAATATCCCTGCGTCGCACACGAGCGCACGCGCCACCGAACGAAGGCCGCGTTGAGCGGGAATCGAGGTGGGGCGATAAAAATTCGGGCACTTACATATAACGTTACAGGAAGACGTTGTCAAAGTGCGGATGAACCGAGCGATGCACGTTCACCAAAAACCCACTCGCACGTATCTCAATAGCTCCCCCATCATAAAAAATTGCTTCGTGCGCTCATGCTAATCATCAGTCCTTTAAATCGAATAAACCAAAGGGTCGACGACACGATTGCTCAATTTTCAACACACACACACGAACACGAGTACATGCGCACCGACAAAATGCTCCGATAATTGCGTCTCGCCCCATAAATCGGTTACGTTCGAAGGTCATTGAGTTTAAGACCGGTTGCCGGCGACGAGAAGAGCGCGCGCCCGATCTCGCGTAGAAACAACCAATCGCAACCGCGCGCGCTCAAGATACCCGGAATCCCACCAAAATGCTCTCGTGTCAATAAGATCCAAAATCGATTAACGATCAATCGATCGTTACAAAATAAAAAATCCCAATTGAATGAAACAAATGAAATGGAAAAATAAATATATTGACGACGACTTACCAGCCATGACTGACGTGCTTGTTATCTCGAACGGTTTATTTTCGTTATCGATGGAATCGAACCACACAATCACAATTGTTTAGAAGCGGTTACCAACGTTTCGAGACGGATCTCTCGAGATTAATTGACATACGTCGTGACTTCGTCGGTGTCGCGACACGAGTGACTTGCCGGCTGCGTCATGGACCGCCCACGGACCCCCCACCCCCGAAATTCCGCGGATGTTGATACCCGACGTCGCCACCGGCGTCGCCGCGGCGCGTCACGAGCCCGCGATCGCACATCGGTAATGCAGGATGCACTTTTCGTTGTCGAGGTCAACGAAATTGTCACCGCGCGGCGCCAACTTCGCAATATTCGATACGGCGGGATTGTGCGTCGTTGGAACTTTTATTAGAAATTCGAATAATAATAATAATAATAATAATAATAATAATAATAATAATAATAATAATAATAATAATAATAATAATAATAAAATTAATTATAAGATCGAAGATAATTGTAAGTTATAATTAAGTTACGAATAACCTAATTAGTAGTAATGGTAGTGTAGTTATTAGTTAGTTTAGCTATTATTAATTAATTATTGGTAATAATAATAATGATAGTTATTATTATTATTATTATTATTATTATTATTATTATATTATTATATAATATATCACTATTATTATTATTTAATAATAATAATAATCATTATTATTATTCAAACTCGAAAAAAAATCATTTAACCAACGAACGCAGGAAGATAATTGATTTTTCCGTGTCCGCATGACTCGAAAACCAAGCCCTCATTATTGATTTTCGGTTGGTTCCACGATGCCGAAATAATTTCGTCATCATAGCCGGAGCAACCCGAAAGCAACGCGATTGAAAAATAATTGATAATAACGAGCATGTACAAAGGTGCGATAACCGCGCGTAAAATCGAATCAATTGAGCTCGCTCGGGTGACGACGACCCAGAGAGAGAGAAAGAGAGTCGGAGAGAGAAGGATAACGAGAAACGGAGAAAGAGAGAACGGTCGGTTGCGCTTCTGCGCCAACTGATAACGGCGCGGCGGAGCGGTTTTCTCGGGTCTCCCCGGCATGCGCAATGGGCGGGTTATCGCGCAAATGCGCGACACCTGCCGCAAGGACGTCGCGAAGTTTCGTCGTCCGTCGAAAAAAAACGAAAAAAAAAAACGCACAGAATAATAATAAAAAAAAAAAAAGAACGTTCGTCCGTCGTCGTCGTCGTCGTTGTTCGGTCGATCCAGTTTCGTCCGTTCCGTCAGAATAAACATGCATCGTGACCGGCTTGCGAGTTACGATGACCATCGCGAGGACCATCCCGATTCCGACGTGACAATGGGTTTCCGTTAGATCGCGATTGATGTATCGTAAAATGTAGTTGGGCGACACATTGGCCCGTCGTCGTGGCCGATGAGATAAATTTTCGGTACGACAACGAAGGCGCACGCGGGGGTGGAAATCGAACCGACGAAAGACGAACAAGATAAACGGAAAAACGAAAAAAAGAAAGATAAATAAATAAAGAAAATTAAACGAAAAAAAGGATTTTAAAAAATAAGGCGTTGCCAGACGGTTTCGATTTTTTCTTCTTGTTGTTGTTGTTTTTGTTTTAGTGCCAGTGCATGGCTAGGGTTGTTTTTTCGGGGTTTCTTTCGAGGGTTTTGAGGAAAGACATCGACGACGAAATGTAGTGAGGAGTTGATAAAAATATGAATATGATGGCGACGTCACCGACGAGTATCGAGAATCAGATCGACAGTTTTTTGGAACAATTCAAGAGAAGCGCATCAAGAGCCATGGAGGACACTCACAGATCCAGTTACATCGCGAGTGCTAGTCTGAGTCGCAGCCGTAGCGGCAATCTTGATCTCGACGTCTTGGACGCCGGTGAGTCTTGAGTTTCGTCATTCAAAAGCTTTTTAGAATTTTTTTTTGTCAATTAATAAGTCAGCCTGGGGTTGTAAACACGTTTAATGACCGTCGTGGAGACGATGTAACGCGCGAAAGGCGACGAATCTTCGGTTTGGTTCGGGGGTGGCACGATAATGAAAATCTTCTTGAGTTATCTCGTGGTCCAGAAAAGGATTTGTCGTAAATGGCGATGATCGAACAGCTGTTGTTGATTTTTCATTAGATGAGGTTAATTTTCTGGTTATTCTCATGAAGTTGGTAAAATGCTGATAAATTATTCAAGAGCTCGATACATTTTTTTAGGAGTATTTAGTTTTTATTTTATCAATATTCTGAGATAATTTTTAAGATTTTTGTTTTTTTTTGTTCGTTAGGTGGGGGAGATTGTTTATTTTAATGTAATTTATCAGTAACTGTAGGACGTTTAGGGTGAAAATGCTAGCGAAAGGGATACGAGTGAGTATCTGGGTCTTCGTTTAAAGGGCAATGCTGATGGTTCGGAAGCCTTGCGGAAACGGGAAGGTAAAGGGCAGATTGAAAAATATACACCGTCGAGTCACTCCAATCCGCTCTGTGTCTAGATTCATCAATATTGTATCGAGGCCAGACCGAAGATTCACTCAGTCGGCAACGAAAGCTATAAACCATGTTATTTTTTTCAAGAATGACCAAAGCTAAAGAATAAAGGATTTTGTGTCATTTATTTAGTAATTCTGCGTGATATAAGACTTTTCTTCTATTCCTAAATGTTTGAAAACCATTGAAAGAATTATATACATTTTTTTTTCAGACTGAACACTCTTTTAGATTATTGTAAGGGCGAGAGAGATAGCTGAAGCTCTACCAGGGAATTTTTTCCACCATCGCTGATCCCTTGAATGAAAAACGAGAACGATTGATTGCAAAATATTAAGACGCAGTGAACCGTTCTCGTTTTTTATCCAGGCGATCAATTTCGGCCGAGGAAAGCGCTATGCAGTTTTTTTTTTATTACTGATCGAGCACCTGACGCATTATTTCAAAAAAAATTCGTAAACAATTTTTGCTACAGCGTGCGTTATAATTTTTATCAAATGTACTAACTAAAAGCGACATTCTCGATTTTTTTCGACTTTTTGAATTGATGGTTTAGAAATCGGAGGGGGGAGGAAATCCTGATGACGACTTTGAAACTGAATATCTCGTGACTGAAGGGTTGTAATAAAAAAGTCTTGGAACATTTTAAATTGCATTTGCGAAGACCTATTAAAAAACATCTCACTCGATGGAGTAAGCAAAAGAAAAATTTCGAATTCAATTTTTAATCTGTGAGAGGGTAATCAAATTTCTCTTTAAGTCATCATTTCTGTTTTTGGGTCGTCGATCTACGCCTGTGTACCAAATTTCATCTCTATCGGTAAATAAATAACAGAATGGGAGAACGGTAACAGACGGAAAGACGGAAACCATAAGGGTTCCTATATACATCTACGAAACCCTAAAAACACGCAGTGTTTCTGTATCGTTCACACAAATTCATAAACCAAAAGGGTGGCTAAGATCTCTCCGTGAGACAAGCCGAAAACTGGGCTAAAAAAACGATCGATCCATCGCCCTCAAATCCCGACAAATCACGAATAATATAACTTTTTATCGGATCGTTGTAAGACTGTAAATATTATCGAACTACGAGCACACGCGGAGTGCAGCAACGTATCATTGTTTTTTCGGTGTTGGGTGTCGACGGTGTCAAACATCGTTGCTGGACGGTGGAGCAGTCGATATCTTACAGCCAACTAGAGACCGAACGTTTGCACGAGCGTAGCTCAACCCGCATTACCTCGAACGGCTGTCGCTCTACGTGCCTCATAAAGATATTAATCATTCACTGATGTAGATTGCCGAACGTGCAATACTTCGATCAAGGACAGGTGAAAGCTTTACCGGTGCGAGAGAGACGGAAAAACATTTCCCGGTACAATAATATGCTGACTCTTAAAGCCGTTTTTCTCAAAACAACTCTTTTCAATTTTACGGAAGTCATAACTTACAGAATAATCAAGCAATGGACTTGAAATCTGGAGTACATACGCGGAAATAAACGGTACATAGAACGGATCAAAACGATCAAAAATATAAGAAAGATTTTGTTGTATAAACAAAGTTTTTTTAAATGAAAATCGACTTTTTTCGTAAGAGCGCCATTTTGAAATGGGTAATATTTGATTTATTGTGGTTTATTCGATGCGCATAATCATGCAATTCGAGAGAATATTTTATTTTTGGGTTTGAGACGATTCCTTAAGAGGCTAGAATTTCCGTAATGAAATAACTATTTTTCAAACGTTTGCCGTTCGAAGAAGATTCGACCTCTATTCGCTGCAATTTTTTATATTTTCTCTTCTAATTTTTTCCACACATTCTAGAAATATGAATAAATATATCCACAAAATTTCAAAATGATCTAAGTAATAGTTTCTGCAAACAAAAATAACAAAGATGACCCTATTCTTCATTAAACAAAGTAGAAAGGTCCCTTAAATGCTCCGGTCAACAAAAAATAGTTCAATCGAGCATCGTTCAATTAAACATGACCTACTAATCTGTTTTTTTTACCGAAAGTCCAATTGTTTTCACTCATAGACGCTCCAAACTTTTCTGAGGTTATGCATAAATTTCACCTCCCCTCAAGGCCATCCTTCTAAAGATTATCGAACGCGTATAAGATCAGACCCTACTTGCCACGATTCTCCGTAACTCAAAATCAATTTCACTCGGATCGGTCGAGCCGTTTGCGAATAATCGTAAATTCCATTTTCGAAGTGAGCGAAATGCGTCGCGCCATTTCCTTGGAATATAAAATCCGTATAAAATGGCGCATAAAAGCGGATATGGTCAGTGAAGCCGCGATGCACTCGGTTATTCATGCACTAGGGACGTTCGGTGCTCCAGTACGAACGTGAATACATGCAAAGAGGGTTCAAGACGTTGACGCTTGGAAGCCACTCTCGCGCGTTCTGGCGCACCTTATCTCAGGGACGCATTGAATACTTTCCGCATCGCGATGGCATTGTTCATGACCTCTATTGTTTCTTTCGCGTACATTTCGCGGAGCGTCTTGAAAAAAAATATATATCTGCCGGAACGAGGCTCTTTCGGTAATTATATTTTTCGAGACGTTGTTCCGTCATGATGCGATCAATTTTAACAGTTTTTAATCTGTTAACGTTAATTTTAGATGGGATTTTTTTCGAATTTCGAGCGCCTACGATAACTGAAACGCCTCTGTAGAATGTGTAAAAATCAACGATGTATTTGAAGTCCAATTATGATCTCTACAATAAAGTTATTCATAGAATTATCCGATATCCTTCGAGGGTTCGAATCATTCATCATCATTCTTGTAATTGAATTTAAAAAAATATTAATGACACTTCAATTAATTATTTTATTCTACTCCCGGCTAAAAGTTCTCGAAGGCTTCGAAGGTCGTCGCAATATTGATTATAATAAAGCGAATCTAATTAAATAACGTCCTCTCGTCTATGAAGACCCTCTTCAACAGAGCATAGCCTGAATATCGTGGACGTCATTCTCTCACGCTCCGCCCCAAGAATACTATCAGCACTATCTTCAGAGTTCAAAGCCGGACGGAACACCCGATTGATATGCCCGATAATAAACTCAAAGGACTCGGAAATTCGATTCAACCCACATTCAAATCCCATTCGCTCTCACCTCCGCTCTAAAAACACCGTTTACTACCGCAACCAACCTCCATATCCCATTCAGACATTTTAAAACCATAAATTCAGTTACACTCCATCAATTCTTTACCCATCAAAAATCCACTAACACAAGAAAAAAACCCTCCAATTCCTCTCCCACAAAACGCATTTAACGCCTTTTAGTGCCGCGCGAAAACGGGCGCCTGTGCGAAGATAACCGGAGGGATTTGACGAATTTACCAGGACTTGGAAAAATGCTCATGAAAACCAAATTAAAAATCATATTCAAGAAATTCAAAATGCAGCGTATTGTGGAAGAAAAAGAGAATAATTTCATACCAATTATACTTCGATAGGTACTCATTAAAATACAGAACTCTTGTGATGCGTGCAATAGGCGCCCCTAGCAATTTCGGCAACTGCAAAGTCAATAGAAAATATCAACGGTTTAATTTAAACAGCTTTACAACTATAAAGTCAACCGTAAAAAAGAATCCTCATGGTAGATTCAACGATTGTTTAATCCACAGAAAAACCCAGGATGGTTGACTTTCGAAGATGAACAGTTGAGAAGCTCCCCAAATTCAACCGTTAAACTTTTACGTTGACACAACTGTCTTTTTTAACCGGTTGACCAAAATGACAGGGGCCAACGATTGCGCAACGATATAATCGTCGTTGGTACTTTTCGCAAGTGTAGCAAACAACGATATATCGTCGTTCGTCACTAAAAGGGTTAAATCTCGCATTCCTCAGCCTCCCATCCACATCGCCACATTCTACAATTTTCCTCCATCAACCCCAGCTGTTTATCCCCATTGTCCCGTCAATCAACGACAGCCCTTCAACAACCACGTGGCGCGTCTCCGGCGAGGCTTGCGTAATCGCGAATCACAAAAAGTGCGATATCCACCTAAACGTCTTAATTTTCGTACCGTTCGTTAAGTTCGAAAACATGCGGTTCGTCCGTAAAGTCACGTGCGAACGTTTCTCCCCACCCCCCGGGGATTCTCGCCACTCTCTTCTCCCATTGGTCGCTCCCTACGTCTGCCCCCACTCCGCCTCGGTACAAGTGGCGCCGTCTCTCTCGCACCTCCGTCGCGACTATGGCGTTACCGTGCCGCGCTATGCGGCTGAATCTCCCCGGCATGGCAAAGAGGCCGTGGTACAACGATCCGTATTGTCGAACCATCGCAGTCAGGGGAAACTCGCAGGTGACGGGATATGCAGCAGCAGCAGCAGCAGCAGCAGCAGAAGCATCAGCAGCAGCAGCGTCGGCTCGTGCAGCCGGCGATTTGCACCGTTTTTATCGATCAAATGGACACTTGCCAAGCAACCTCCACCTCCGACGCTCGTCCGTTGGCGCCGAAATGAGTTCGCGGACGCGATTAGAACGTTTTTAAACGGAAACGGAGATAAATAAACCGAAAGACGATTAATTTTCAAAAACCGTATGAGACTTCCGGTAGAATCTATGCGTTGGGGGGTTTTTTTTTTTAGCGCGAAGTGATGCAGGCGAGTGACGTGGGAGTTTGAGTGAATAACGAACGAATTAATATAAAAGGAAGGAATAGATATATTTATATGTGTATGTATACGTATTTATATTGAGGTTTGTGCGGTTGACGTCGGTCCAGCAATGATTCTACGAAGGAAGTCGGAGCACAGCTGCAATTGTCCCTGTCATCAGCATTGTTCCACGAGATGCACAGGTTTGAGTACGTATCTACGTAAATAAACGAAAAGCTTCGGATAATTAACGACCGGCCGGATTATTTGCGTGTCGCGGCGATAAGAGGAGTGTCGAATCGTTTCGGCGTGACTGTTCGGAGACGATGATTGTTTTGGCCTATTTTATTTATCCACGAGCTATTGCTGCACTTTCATATGCACTTGTATATGAACGTATATATGTGTATATAGACATGCATTGGGTTTACGCGCCAGCGATAAGGACGTTTATATCGATTGGCAATATCTGCACCTGACGCTGTTTAATTGGTTATTGACGACTGGCGATGTACGACCTCTTGTTTGACAATCAAATGCGTACTCGAACCCGTCACCGCGTTATCGCACACGCTGTGACGGACGCTGACCGATGGATGAACGACGTTTCACTTCGTCCAACGGTCTAATTGGATTCTGGAAAATCCGGAAAATGTCCGTAATATTTTACAAGCGTTGAAACCGGGGGTGGCGAGGTTGGGGAATTTTATAAGGTCGAAGAATACGTAAAAGATTGGATTGCTTTAATAATGTTTATAGCGTTGATATCTTGGAGCCAAGGAATTATGAGAGATGCCATTCTATAGATGAATAATCTAGTCTATATTTATGAAAGATGTCATTTCATGGAAAAAGTAATTGAGTCTATTTTTATGAAAGATGCCATTTCATAGAAAAATAATTGAGTTTTTTTATACAAATTCAATTCGTTAATTTGTAACATTTTTATTCCAATAAAGTTATTAATAAAAATTAATTATCGCATTACGAATTGGATAACCGATGAGGTTGATTATTCGTAAAAAGATACGAGTCGAGAATGAAGAAAAATTGTAGGTCCATAAAAGCCGAAAGGTTGAGAATAATTTAGCATTTCATTCTCGTACACATGAACAGTATACAGATAGGACAGACCATAATTGTTCGAGTTGACGAGCCTCATTCGCACGTAATTCGTGATAATAGGACAGTCAGACATCGCGCTCGCCGTATGAATATGGAGAATGTAACGAAGAAGAAAGTAAAGAGAGGAAGAAGAATAAAAGAAAAAGAGTTTCGGAGTCGTTGAATTGACGGCAGCGCGTGTTTACTTTTGTGCGTGCGTACTTTGCGCGTACATGCGGTCCCAGACCATCTCGGTGTTGCGCCAGGCCGCCGGCTAGAGCGCCCCCTCGACCCCACTTTGAGTCTCAGGGCCGTAACGGACTTTGGCATAAATCAATAAATCCGAAGGTACCGAGATATGCACACTCGAATTACGCCGACGTACGTTCGTGCACTCGACGGTGAACAAAAAAAAAAAAAAATGAACGAAAAAATAAAAAAAAGGGCTCAAAGTCGATAAACCTTGCGTGTTGATACGACGCCCTTGTTCCTTGCATCGTCGAGTTCACAAAGACGTGCAATTCTATTTTTTCGATATATGTACTCCAAGCAATTCCGTAACCATGCGAGGTGCGGCCTAATCACGAGCCATGTAAATGAGAAAAATCTTGTTTACGGGCACTGATTGCTTTTCTTTTTCTCTTTGGATTTTTTCTTTCAGGGAAATGGCGACGACGGAGAGTCGATTTGCAATTATTGTTGTTTGATTTGGAAATGATAATTGATTTTATGGATGGAAGATGGAAAATTAATGATCCAATGAAATAAAAAATAGCCTTAAAACTTCTCAAAAACAACGAAATAATCAAATTTTTCTAATAAATAATACGGCTGACAATTATTGTTTATTATAAAAATTTGATTGTTTCGTTGTTTTTGAGAAGTTTTAAGGCTATTTTTTATTCTTCGATGGAATAACGAAGATACTTGCGTGGTCGGGAAAATATAAATAAGTTTGGGTCTTTGGGGGGCGACGAATCGTTCCGGTAGTTACGGCCCTGGTCGACGATCCCCCCACCACGACGTTAGTCGCACGGTTTTCGTGCGCCATAACGTCGTTCGGTCAACTCAACATTTTACAACGCAATTATCGACAAAAATGCAACATCTCGTGAATAATAAACCGAAATATAATCGAAAGAATGTTCCGGAAATACTCTTCAAATCGATGATTGTGAAAAAATAATGGATTTGGATGAATAACGGTAAGTGAAGTTCGATCTAACTTGGGTGCATTATGGGCGAGAGTTGTTGAACGACACACGTTCCAGCGACTTTCGACCTTTTGTTCAACACTTTGCTCCGAACAAACTATTTCCGGTTGTTTTGTTTGCGAATAATTTTTCACGCATTTTACTCGCACCAATTTCGACAGTATTTTTGGATTTTTTTTTTTAATTTCGTAAGAATAATACATTTTTTTATTTGTTCTCATTTCAGGTTTGATGGAAATTTGTGGGTGGACGTATTGATTATGAATTTGAAAGGGTTTGTTGGAATCGCATTGCGATAGAGAAATTGTGATGAATGTCGTGATGATCGAGAATGTCGACAGCGGAGACAAGAAGATGGCCAGCGACGAAGAAACCGACGATCTGGAGGTCGACGATTGCGAACTGGCCAACCAGGAAAGCAGGGTAATTCATTTTAGTTGTTTTTATTGGAGGGTTCTACAAATGAATTGCGAATCATGAGTTTTAGCAGCTTCAGAATTGTAAGGATTCATTTTTCTTTGGAAAGTCGTACACGATTCTGAGAAAATTCGCAATTATCATTCTTCCATTGCTATCTTATACGAAATCATCAAATTCAATTTTTTAACTCAATACCGAATATTTGGGACTTTCATCCATAAATAAAAAAATTACATGTTTCATCTCAAATAAAAAATATTATTTTTAAAATCAAGAAAAAAAATAATTCCAGTCGTAAGATTCGAAACCGTTGAATTTACGACTGAAATCAATATCTTTCTTCCCTCGTTCTTCGATCTCTGTCGAACTCGAGAATGACCCGTCGCATTATTTTCCAGCCAGAACCCGAAAAACTTGACGACGATGCGAAAATCCCGACAAAATCGTCGCCGTCGAAAAAAACGAAGCAAAGAAAACCCAAAGTCTTCGGCGAGCCGCGTTTCGATCCCACCCAATTGGAAGACAGTCCGGCCCAGGTGTCACAACGTTTCAAGCGCGGTTGCGAGTGTCAGGACGATCAGTGTTTCAAAGGTTTGAACGCGGAGACGGTCTATCGTCACAGGTTAAACATAGCGGATTTGACAAAAGCCGAACACGACATGTACCTCATGGGCGTAACCATGGCTTGTCTCACAGATCCTCGTCAAACCGCCAGACGCACCGAACGTCGAAGATTGCGAGCCCAATACGTTTACCAAGGTCGTCGTGTTTGTCTCGACGCTTTCCTGTATCTCGAAAATTGCACTCATTATCAAATCAAAAGAATTCGCAAGCACCTGATAATGCACGGTGTTACTCCTCGAGTACACGGTAATCATGGAAAAATTCCTCACAACACTTTTTCACTCGATATTTATCAAATAGCCACGGAATTTTTAAAAACCTTCGTTCTCCAACAAGAAACACGATTGAAAACGAAAGTTAATAAAAACGCACCTTTGCACTTGCCTTCGGAAATAACGAGAAAAACCGTACACGAGATGTACGCGGAATATTGCAAAAAATTGTCGTCTAATATAAAAATAATGGGATATTCGACGTTTCGACGTTTCATGAAGGTACAATTTCCTCACGTTAAATTCGCGAAATTGGAATTTATCGTGAGAACGCAGCAGCATCATCAGCAGCAACTGCAGCAGCAGCAGCAGCAGCAGCAGTTGCAAAAGCAGCAGCAAAACACGGGCAAAGACGATGGCGAGAGACGAGAAAACGAGGAATTGAGAATATCCGAAACTGCACAATTCGTAACCCAAAGTGGTGATCTCGTGCCTCTTATTATAACGAGCAACGAGGGCCAACATAACAATGCTTATTTTTTAACGCCTGTGGAAAAATTTCAAGACGGATTGAGCTATCAGCTGACTGAGAACGGTATTCTCGTCAACAGAACTGGATTACCCCTAACTGTAGCAAATATTTCTTCTATATAAATTTACGTTATTTTCGTTCAAATCGAATTGAATTATTTTTTTTCGTCGGTTTTTGCGATCTCTCACTTTTCGAAATATCTTCGAAAATTTCGCCATTGTTCGTGTTATTTCGCGAATTAAGGGGAATGGGTGGGAATAAATATTTAAATACAATAAACCATGGAGTCTTCTTTATAATCATTTACTTTTTACTGCGGGGTAAAAAATAAAAAAAATGAAGGAAGAAACTGTGAAATCTTACGAGAAGAGAGAATTTCAACGTTTCGTCATTTTGTGAAAGTTTATTTTCCCACGAGTCGAGACGACAAAAAAATGATCGAATCGTTACGTATTTTTCTTGGCATCGGTGGATGAATTTTCAAAAATTAATTCGCCATCTTAATGCTGAGTCTGTTTTCACTAGAACGAATTGAAAAAACAAAAGGATTGAAAAAATCTGATAGTCGCAGAAAAATATTAATTTTTGTGATTTATACTTCATAGTTCAATCGCGCAAGAACGAAAAAAAAAAAAATTGAAGCCGCCGAATCAATTCGAAAAATTTGCTTCTATCCTCAAGTTCGAACAATTTTTTTGTCCATCAGCAACTGCGTTGCCGACCTCAAAAAAAAAAAAAAAAGATTATAAAACGAACAAAACAACGCCGAGTACAAGATAATAAATTTTTTGTGATACACAATTTTATGTGAATAAATAAAAAATTAAAAAAAAAAGAAATAAGTTTAACGCACTCCAGACGAGAATTTAATTCCCGGTTTCCACCTTATACGTCTCTCCTCGGGTAATTAAATCCCGTAATAAAACGCCGCTCCGCTCTTTTACATCAAACACTATTGTTTCACACTTATAACTCGAGCGGTGTGCAATTAAACCTACACGTGTGTTTTCTTATTTTCATTTTTCTCCACCTTTTTCTTCGGCTTTTTCTTCTTCCTCTTTTTCACACTTGGCGAGAAAAGGTCAGAAGCCTCAGTCGGTTTTGCGGAGGAGTCGAAGCATTTCTCATATTCGCCGGATACCGCACATGCAAGTAGAGGAGCTAAATTAGCCAGTCAGTGACTCTCAAACGTCTGGAGCACCGTCTACCGGTCCAATCGCATTTGTTCCACGTACCAAAGCCTCCCCCATCGCTTTTCGAACATTATAAAATCCCAATTATCAATTTTACAATCGATCGAAGACCCATAAAAATAATATAATAACAATTTCCAACAAATAACTCGGACGTTACAACTCAGAATCACGCAACTAAGACACAATTGCGAGGTGGTTATGGTGATGTAGGATAATAAGCAACGACGTCTGTCCAAAGTAATTTCTTACTTAAGAGCCCCATAAATTTTGACTGGTTATCAAATTAATTGCCGGGGAAATTGAGCTATCCACCACGAGTCAGGATGCAACGTTTAAATTACTTCGATATCCAGCTTCGCAAATTTTGTCGCAATTTAATATTTCATCTCGTAGAATTTTTTATTTTTTATTTTTTTGTTTTTTGTGGTATGATTGAAAAAAATTGATTGATTCGATTGAATTTTGAATTGCGGTTTACTTCGGGTCATCGTAACGCAACACCGGTGGACGTTCGTGATATTCTCGTGCGTCGATCGGTTTGAGAGCCTCTCGGATTTACAGTTACATCAGCGTTATTGTGGGTAAAGAAGAAAACTATTTCAGATAGAAGGAATCAACAAGGTCACTCGAGTGCAACCTCACGGGCAAGACCCTTTTACACATCCAGTCCTCGTCGTGAGTTCAACCCGTGTGTTCGATAATACGGCGTTGCAAAAGACCCGTTGGAACTCATCGCGAATAATTATTTACCCACGAAGTTCACAGACACTCGTTTTCCCACTCGATCGTGCTATTACTTCGACTAACTGGAATTTATTGTTCATCAAATGAAATCGAAATCGAAGCGGATTAGGGGATAAAATAGTGCTGTGAAATCTTAATTGGTTTTTCTTCGTCTGCGAAGATTTATCATATTCGTGGTAATTTTTTTTTTTTAAATCTTGATGGATGGATAATTGAATCGTTGATTGGTGCATTTTGATACATTTTAAATAGGTCGGACGAATAAAAATATCGAGGAAAATGAAAAAAAATGGAAAATAATTATTTTTAGCTTTACGAAAATTTGATCAGATATTTTATCGTGGGGGAGAATAATTTGGAAAAAATATTTTTTCTTTGCGTTGCAGAGGATGTTGAGAGTATGACTGGTGAGATAGAGAATGGAGACTTAGCAGTTCGAGACGTTGCGGACCTTCTCCAGCCACAGTATGCAATAATCAATGGTAAGAAGAAAGTTCATCGCGCACCCAACGTTTATTGTGCACAAAGTATTTTTAACGTTGCATTTATTTTTACGATCTTACGGCATACGTCGACGCAGAATCGGCGGAGGATTGAAAACGAGACGTTTAAAATCCTCGCGACGGAGTAAAGTGGACGGAATTTGAGCGAACGAATGAAAAAAAAAAAAATAAAAAATAATCCGTTAAAACCGGTTCGTCCCACCGAAAAGAAAACCCGAAAATAATTTGTCGATCGCGTATGGCCCGATTATTCTTGCACTCATTAGGTAGCAGTTAAGAAGCAATCGTTGTTTCGAAGGACGTAAGATCGTCGTTTTAAAGCAAAGTTTAACGTCAATTTACGATGCAACGCGATTTTTATGAGTCTCATAAGATTATCGGGTTTAATATCGACTGCCCTACTCCCGATGAATTTAAATATTGATCCCTTCATGGCTCACAGCACATATGGGTCTCACACGTTTTTTTTTTTTATTCTTCTTTCATTTCGTGTAAACCAGTCTCGCTCGAGCCCACGGAGAAGTTTTTACCTTCGCCGTCGCCTTGGATAAATTTGACATCGTGAATTTCATTTTTTTTCCGTCGGAAATTAAAAACTATATTAATTGGAAAATCGCGATAAATGCAGAAATTGTTATGCAATTATCGAACCAATTAAGGCGAAGCCTGTGCTTTATTTGTGTGGAAAAAATTAATTTCGATCGGTTCATCTGTTTTTTAAATACAGAATTTTTATTTTTTATTTCTAATATTTAATTTCCTTACACATATATTTTTTTTTTTTTTCAATAATAATTATTTCATTTTTTTTTCGGGGTCTTAATCCACTTTTTCAATCGTCTTATTTGAACATATTTGAATCGTCTGTGTTAGAAATTTTTTTTGAGATTTATGTATACCAGATTCCGCGCAATATTGAATTAATTAGTTACATCCTTTTCCCGATCACGTGGTTCCGCTTTTGCTTCGTAAACCTCGGACTTGTAAAAATATTTTGATTCTCGTTCGGTCAACCAAAAACTGTCCGAACCGAATGAAAAATGCTGGCGCGGTTATTTTTAACGCGGCATTAACGTGTCTGGAGTAGCGTTAAAAAAAAAAAATTGCTCGTTGCTTCTTCTTCGCGATTCTGCAAAACCGGTCATCGATTTCGACCGCAATCTTTCGCCGAGCGAGTCCGCTTGTTTGTCGGAGATTTGATGAAGTTTCGTTTGAACGCAGGTGGTAAAACACGGGAAGGCTGTCCGATAATTACATTTCCCGACAATGGAAATTTTCACAGCGTGACCGATCTCGACTATCAGCGTCTTATGTTGTATCTCACTTCCGTGCCAACGTGAGTAGCAGCTGCGAATGTATCAAAAATTCGTGACATCGAAGAATTTTTCAATTAAATTATTACGTCATTCATAAATACGTTTTTCAATTTACAGTTTGCAAGAAGCCGATTTAGGATTCCATTTGATAATAGATCGAAGAACTGACAAATGGAATTCCGTTAAGACAGTTCTCCTCAAGATTTCCGTAAGTTTATTGCAAATATATCGACACAAATTTATTTTTCAGAGCAAATTAGGAAAATTAATTTAAAAAAAAGAACACGATTAAAAAATGAAAATACGTACGAAAATCGATTTTTATGAATATTTTTTTCAGGCATTCTTTCCTGGATTGGTGCACGTGGCGTACGTGTTACGTCCGGTTGGATTTTTGCAAAAAGCCATTTCCGAAGTGTCGAACAAGCTGTTTCGCGAGGATTTCAAATTTCGAGTTATAGTATTGGCGAATGTCACTGAACTCTACGATTTCATTGATAAGGATCAACTAACGGAGCAGCTGGGCGGTGATTTGCCGTATTGTCATACCACTTGGATACAAAATCGAATCGTAAGTTAACTCGTAATTTTGTTGACATTAATCAATTATTCTTGCTTCATCAATTAATAATTAATAATTAATAAATAATAATAATAATAATAATAATAATAATAATAATAATAATAATAATAATAATAATAATAATAATAATAATAATAATAATAATAATAATAATAATAATAATAATAATAATAATAATAATAATAATAATAATAATAATAATAATAATAATAATAATAATAATAATAATAATAATAATAATAATAATAATAATAATAATAATAATAATAATAATAATAATAATAATAATAATAATAATAATAATAATAATAATAATAATAATAATAATAATAATAATAATAATAATAATAATAATAATAATAATAATAATAATAATAATAATAATAATAAAAATAAAAATAAAAATAATGATAATAATAATTAATAATATCAACATTATTGATATTAATAATATTATTAATATTAATAATTAATAATAATAATAATAATATTATTAATATTAATAATTAATAATAATAATATTATTAATATTAATAATTAATAATTAATAATAATATTATTAATATTAATAATTAATAATTAATAAATTATTATCTAAATATAAAACCCGATCATTTTTTTTATTCCTATTATCAAATAAACATTCATTGAACAAAATGCACCATCGACATAAAAAATTAAAAAACAAATAAACCAACCCTCATATCGTGAATTCTCTGTTCGAAAAAAATATATTTTTTTGCAGAGCTTAGAGAAATTCTCGTCCATGACACAGGACGTATCGCTCGCATTGGATTCCTTCACCAGACGCTTGGCGGAGGTAGAATTTCCCAACAGCGCAATTGCAACGACAACGCTGCTAAGCCAGCAGCAGGCCGAATACAATGAATTGAAAGAGGAGATTCTGAGCGCGGGGAGACACGGCGAAGCGTTGCTCGACAGTGTTCGCCAATTAACCGGCAAAGGAACTGCCGATCGGCTAGGAAATGTCGCAGCTGTTGAGAGGTGAGCGAAAATCATTTCCTCGATCCTCAACGTGGCATTTTTTTCGCGAATCAAACAAGACAAAACGTTTCGTTTACGTTGTACATTTCTTTCGTTTTGTTATTTCATCGTCGTTGTCAATTTTTCACGATCGAAGGCTGCTAGTGCAATTGGAGGAAACGGAACGAACTTTCGACTTGTTCTGGTCGCATCACAGCTCGCGATTGAGACATTGTCTGGCTTTGCGACAGTTCGAACAAGATTTTCGAGAATTGCAAGCGAGCTTGGATCAGCATCTCAAAACCGTGGAGGAAATGACGGAAGTCGGTGAAACCCAGGTCCGAGTGGATCAATTGTTGCGCGATACCTCCACATTCCAACGAATATGCCGAGTACGTGGACAATATATATATATATATATGGATATATTTTTTTTTTTTTTCATCAATGTTTTCTCGCAAATACACTCGACACAGTCGGCTCGTTATTGCATTGAGGAGAGGTTTCGCGAGTTATTTCGTCGGAAAATCGACACTCATCACAATCAGTTCGATCCTATTGTCATCCTTTTGTCTATTTTTTACGGGAATTTTGATTGCAAATTAACGATTTTTCGTGCGAAATTGAAATTTTGCGAAACGAGCGAAGAAGAAAAATTAAAAAAAAGAATCAGCGAAATCGAATTGGGGTCGTGTTTTTGGAACAAAAAAAATCGTTCGGGTATCCAACGCTGTTGAAATAGCTGAAAAAAGTTCGGTTTTGTGTACAGAATTGAAAATTTCCACTTATTAAATCGTCCTGTAGAATTATAATCGCGAGAAATAATTTTTTTATCGTGTTTCGTCGTCGTTCCAAAGCGTTTCGTGATCTTTTCTGACAAAAGTTGATGCCACATACCATCAAATGCCGAGATTTCGTATTACAATTAGGAAGATTGCATTCTAGATCGAACGCTAAACAAACAACAGCACAATTGAGAATTATCAAAACCAGTTTGTGATATTTTCATTGATCACCGTTGCTTTTTTAACATGAAATTCCATTCACTCGTTACGATTGAACTAATTTTCGTTGCGGTCGTTCATGAGAATCAAAACTGGTTTTGATACTCACGTGAAAATATAATTATATTTGCGAGCAGTAACATACACAATGCACATCATGCACAAATGTTACTTTGCACCGCTTTCCACTTTTTGTCGATAGTCCTATTTGTTGCATACCATGTGGATTTGGGTCTTGGTAAGCAGCGATATCACCAACAAATTAATTAAAATATTACTTATTATATATTATTACGTCATAGCAGTTACAATTTTTACGACGTATTCTTTAACGTTCTCTCGATTTTCGTTAGTAATTGCGCGAGACTCGAAAATTCTATACTTGATTTTTTGTGTATTCAAAGATAATAAAAATCACCGATAATATGATTGATAATTTCAATTTTTCAACGATTGCTCATATAATTGTAACGTTTTAAATCTCTATTTGGTACGGAAAATTGGAGTTTTTTTTAAGGTCGCAATGAAAATTGTAAAAATATTCAGAATCGTAGTTTTATCGTGTTTTTTTTTTTTTTTTTTAATCGAACGTATTTTGGTCCTTTGTTCCGGTATAATTGCGGTAGTCGTACGAAAATAGGGATTTAATTCGCATTAAGCATGGGTATATAAATATATATATGTTACGGGTGAAGCCCGATGAACGGGTAGATCTGAGTTTACCCGGATGAAACGCGTTCTATCCGTTTTCGACATTGGGTAAAGTCCAAAATCCCAAGTCTGAAGTCCGAGGCCTTAAATTAAAAAAAGTAAGAACACTGTATCCTGTTTAAGTAAAGGATATTATAATCTATTCGTTCAAACAAGACGAAAAAAAAAAGATTTCCAATAGTTTTGCATTTACATTTATTTATTTATTTCTATTTAGGTTATTCATTTATTTATTATTTAGGTTATTATTATTCAAGTTATTTGTTTAGGTTATTTGGATAAAGCCCGAAACGTGTACAATTTCAAATATATTTCGGACTTTACCCATTTATCCTGGATATTATAGAATTTACCCGGGTAAATCTAAATTTACCCGTTTTCGAACTTTACCCGTAACACATATATGATTTTAAAATTACGCTAAGTTCATTCATGCTAATCCGCACTGTACTATGCACTGCACGAAATTTCTAGTCTATTAGCTTTTTTTTTATTTTGCGCGACGAATGTTATATCTCTTCGGTTGCTGAATTATCTTTCTTCTCTGTCTATGGATATTGATACAAAACGCATAGGAAAAAAAAACAGAGCGAGAGGAGATTAACTGAAAATTGATAGAGTGTTGGATGGAAAAATTGCCAGTTTTTTTTTTTTTCAAATCTTTTTTTTTTTAATGGTAAAACGGTTATGATAATCGATTGATTTTTAGGGAGACATAGATCGGGCGGAGGAAGTGATTACCGCTGGACAACAATTGTTATCGGGACGTCATCAATGTCCGACCGAAGTCGTCGAACCGAAATGCGCGGAATTGCAACGAGTTTGCACCATTCTGAGTCAGAGATTGGAAAGACGATTGCACACTCTTACGAAGTGTCGTGAACTCATGGAACGAATCGATAAGGTAATCAATAAGCAATAGAATTAAATCAGTTTGAGAATTAGTTAAATTTTCTGGGAAGGGTTGGAGATCCTGTGATTAATTCATGTCGTCGATATGATTTTTTATCGGTGTCGTGGTTAATAATTCGGATATTAATGCGCAGGCTAACACGTGGTGCACGCGAGGCATTGAATTGCTCGCGGCACAGAGTAGTTCAACGCCGCCGGATCAAGCTCTTATCGAGCTTCAACAGTTGATCGAAGCCGCCGAAGAATTTCACCATCCGAGATGCATTTTTCAAGATTCGATTATGCCGGAAACCAAAGCCCTCGTCACGCAGGTAAACCTCCTAACCTCACCTAATTTGCGTGTTTTTTTTTTTTTAACTGCGATTTTGCAATCGCTGCTCTACATTAAATACAAAAATATACATTTTTTAACAAAAAAACAAAGTTTCAGTTGGGTTAAAAACGAATAAAACCTGAGACAAAATAAAAGATGAACGTAAAAAGTCGAATGTTAAAAGTTGAGAGAATTGTAAAATCGATAGCGGAAGATTTGCGAAAGTTTTGGCGCCCGACGTCGCATTCGCGTGTTCAAAGCAATCTATTTTCTGCGTCCTTGCCGATAGGTTTTGCAGAGAATCGAGGATGTCTCGTTGATGTGCGACAAGAGGATAATTGCTCTGAAACAACAGTTGTTGAAACCAGCTAGGCCGATCCAAACCGTGACCCCGGAACCGGGTAAACCGATGTTACCACCACCGCAGACGGTCAAACCTGGACGAATTTTGAAGAAAGCCAATACCATGCCGAAGGTATCGCCACGAATAATTTAACCGAGTGAAGATAACCTAAATAATCCTTCGACGAAATACGTCCACGAATAATCCGTTAACCTCTCAATTTTTCATTAATGAAAAACTCGATGAAATTTCATCAATTTCGTGCGTTTTGCGAGGCCAAAAAATTCGATGAAAAACATCTATAGATATAAATTAATGAAATTAATTGAATTAATATTACATATAATAGTAATAATTATTATTATTATTATTATTATATTATAATATAATAATAATGCTATAATAAAATTATTTAATTATATAATAATAATAATAATAATAATAATAATAATTATTATTATTATTATCATTATTATTATTATTATTATTATTATTATATTTTAATATAATAATTATGCTATAATAAAATTATTTAATTATATAATAATAATAATAATAATAATAATAATAATAATTATTATTATTATTATTATTATTATTATTATTATTATTATTATTATCATTGATAATAATTAATAATTATGAATTAATATATAATTGATAATAATGATATTAATGATAAATAATAATAATTAATAATAGTTATTATTTCTATAATATTATTATTATAATTATATATTATTATAATAATTATATTATTATTATTGTTATATAATTATTATTTTAATTATTAGAATAATAATAATAATCACTATTATTATTAGTGTTATCATTAATTAAATTTTTTTACGATTATGGCAAATTTTTTCCAGCAGTTTACGAACTATCCAGCTTGACTGAACTTTCTTTTTGAAGATTCCGAAGTTTATGCGGGTTCAATAAGGCTCAAAGGTGGAATTTTTTATTAACGATTTATTCTTATTTTTTTTCATTACATTTTTTAGATGGAAATGAGTCCGATCGAGGGTGACACGTCGTCACCGGAGAGCGAGCCACGGGACGTGGAGGCAACGCGGTTGAAACGCGGCCACGTATTGGCGGAACTCGTGGAAACCGAACGGGTCTACGTGGCGGAATTGGGTTCGATAATAAAGGGTTACAAAATGGAAATAACGAACGAGTCGATGTCGCATCTTTTGCCATCGGGTCTGGTCGGCAAGGCCGACGTTCTCTTCGGCAATCTCGAGGAAATCTATTTGTTTCACGGTGAAACGTTTCTCCGGGATCTCGAAAATTGTATCTCGAACACCGAACTCGTGGCTCTTTGTTTCGTTCAGAGGGTAAGAATATTTCTTCCAAAGAAATATATTTAAAAAAAAAGAATCGTCGATATTCATCAACAAATAGAAAAATTAATTTCTCGGTTCGTTTTTAGGGTTTCGTACCCTAAAATAGAACCCCTTTTAAGATCACTCGCGTGTCTGTTCGTATGTCCGTCCGTCCCAGCCAATTTTCTTGGAACATCGTATGAGAAATATACATATTAGAATTAAAGAGAGGTTAAATAATTTCTTCGACATTTTTATTCGTTTCAATTTCATATCTTGTGTGAGCTATGATTCAAAAAGGCTTTCTATGTGAAATACCAAACTATTTATTCCTCTGAAATGATTTTCTGCAAAATATCCGAAGAATACAGCAACCCCCTCTCCTTAATTGCAAAACTAGTGGACCTGAAATAGAAAAAAAAAAAATCAGAGAAATAAAATAACTCACTCGAAGTTTACAGAAAAAAATTAGGAACCGTCCTGGGTCTCATAGATTTAATAAATTATCAAAAATATATTACCGAACCCTCTGAGCGCAAAACGAACTCGCATTTGACCGTATTTTTTTCTTTCCTCTAATTTTTTTCCAGCGCGAAGCATTCTTCAGACTGTACAGCTATTATTGCCAAAACATAACGCGATCGGAAAGATTGCGCGAGCAGATACAAAGCGAACCGCAATTTCTCGCCGCTTGTCAACAAAAACTCGGTCACAAGTTGCCGCTCGCGGCTTATCTTCTCAAACCGGTTCAACGGATCACCAAATATCAATTGTTGCTGAAGGATCTTCTCAAGTACAGCGACGAACCTTCGTGCTGCACGGAACTTCAAGAGGCCTTGGATTGCATGCTCGTGGTTTTGAAATGCGTCAACGACAGCATGCACCAAACGGCCATAACTGGGTTTGGGGTGAGTCGATTCATTTACAACCTCGATTGACGGAAAAACATTTTTTAAACGATTTTTTTTTCTTGTTTTCATCGTCGAAAAAATTGTTTCAACCCGATAACGGATTGAGGTTTTACTGGACCTTGCTGAAACGTTGCTCGATATTTATTATATAAAAACATATTACATATAATGAATTATTATTTATATTGTAGTTATATTATAGGTAGCTATAGTAATATTTATTTATTATATTATAGTTTTATTCTGTAACTATTGAATTGTATAAAACCTTGCTGAAACGTTTCTCGATATTTATTATATAAAAACATATTATATATAATAAATTATTATTTATATTCTAGTTATATTGTAGCTAGCTAGAGTGATATTTATTTATTATATTATAGTTATATTATATAACTATTAAATTATATAAAACCTTGCTGAAACGTTTCTCGATATTTATTATATAAAAACATATTATATATAATGAATTATTATTTATATTATAGTTATATTATAGCTAGCTAGAGTGATATTTATTTATTATATTATGGTTATATTATATAACTATTAAATTATATAAAACCTTGCTAAAACGTTGCTCGATATTTATTATATAAAAGCATATTATATATAATAAATTATTATTTATATTATAGTTATATTGTAGATAGCTATACTAATATTCATTTATAATATTATAGTTATATTATATAACTATTAAATTATATAAAACCTTGCTGAAACGTTTCTCGATATTTATCATATAAAAACATATTATATATAATAAATTATTATTTATATTACAGCTAGCTAGAGTGATATTTATTTATTATATTATAGTTTAATAGTATAACAATTAAATTGTATAAAAACAGTGACGAAGTATTTTGAATATTCTTCTTCATTTTTTCAGGGTGATTTGGGCGCGCAGGGAGAACTTTTGTTGCAAGGATCTTTCAGTGTGTGGAGCAGCAGCAAGCGTGAACGTTTGCTCAGACTCAAACCTTCGCAGCGTCACATATTCTTGTACGAGAAAGCTTTGATATTTTGCAAACACAGCAAACCACAAGCGCACAACAAAGCCACGTATCACTTCAAACGTTATCTCAAAGTACGTTGAATTACAATTTTTTTTTTCTTATACGAAACGTTGTTGTCGCGTTAAATTTCGTTATTATCAAATTTTTTATTCTCGTGACAGATGTCGCAGATCGGTTTGACGGAATCCGTGAAGGGCGATACGAGGAGATTCGAAATTTGGTTGCAGGGCAGAGCCGAAGTTCACACGATTCAAGCTCCCAGCAACGATGTCAAACTGTCTTGGGTTCGACAAATTAAGGGCGTGTTGATGTCCCAATTGGCCGAACTCAAAGGCAAACAAAATACGGCACTCGGAAAATCGAATCACAAGTACGTTATTATAATAATTTTATTATATATTATTATATTATAGTATTAATTAATATTATTATATTAATAGTATCATTATTATAATAATTTTAATTATACTCACTATTTCAGTTACTCACTATCACGTAAAAATCGCTGTCCCGTTTAAATCCGTGATAAGGTTGAATCTCCAACCTTGATATTATGTGAAAAAAATTTTCAAGTAATAAAGTTAAATTACTCGTTAGCTATCAGGTTTCGGGCTAACAACGGTCAATACTTTTTCAATCAGAATTCGATCGTCTACCATATTTTGCTATAAAAAATATAGCGATCCTTTTTAAAAAACAGCAGTTGTCCTTCGAATCTTCGAAACGCCTCAACCTATAAAAAAAAAATGGATGCACTACTCGGTGCACCCTTTTCAACCACGTTACTCTTCTACATAACATTTTTACGTGCAACGCGTACTTCGGAAGTTATAACGGTGCACACGTTGGGTGGACCACCCTGATATCAGGGAATTCGATAAAAAATCTGTCGTTCTTTTGCTGATTCCTAATTTTTTTCTTAATCTTTTTCGACTCAAAACCACGATATTGAGTTCCTTCAAGATAAAAAATGTGTATCTCCTTTTTTCCTCGGTCAATTTTCAATGATCAACGAAGAATTTCGGAAAAAAAAATGTCGATACTCATTTTTTTTTTTTTTTTCACACCAATAACCAATATAATTTTTTTTCGTCAGACCACTCCGTCAAACGATATCGTGGGAGGCTCAGAGCAGCGTGTCGGGATCGCTCCGTACGCTCTCGGTCGACGGTAACAGCGTAATATCGCACATAACCGATATTTCCCAATCAACGGAAGACGACGTTGCTTGGAGTTCGGAAAACAGCAATACCGACGACGAGGACGCGTTCGGAGAAAATCCAGGACCCGCACCGGTGAGTTGAACGATAACCAAAGAAAGAAAAAAACAAAAAAAAAGAAAAAGAAAAAAAAAAGCAATTGCAAAAAAATTCTAATTGTTTAATCAGCGATTGTTTATCTTCATCTGAATTACGTTGAAGAAAGCACAATTTACTATTAAAATCACATCACACACATTCAGGGTGGGAGATACGTTGCATTAGCTGATTACTGTGCGATCGGTCAATCGGAAGTCACAATGCGAGAGGGCGACAATCTGGAACTGCTTAAGGTTGGGTGTGCGGGCTGGTGGTTCGTTAAAGTTATGGGTAACGGAATCGAAGGCTGGGCGCCTGCGGCTTATTTGGAACCGGTCAGTCGTAAAACTTCACGTAGTTCGCAATCGGTCAATAGCCAAGATGCCATGTGAAACAGGCGACTAACGCACTAGGGCAACCTCGTGTGTTAGGACAATTTCAATTATGCTCGAAACGAAACGAAAAAAATTGCAAAAACTATTTAAAAACAAAAGAAAAGAAAACAAAATAAAACGTTGAAATAAATTCAGTAAGAAAGAAAAAAAGGACGATCGAAGGAAAAGGGAGATACGGATTAGCTCCAGTTGCGAGAACTTTTTATATCGGTTAGAGTACGAAAGATAAAAATTTAAAAGACAAAAAAAAAAAAATAATATCGCTCGGATTTGCAAGATAGAGCGTTGAGGATTTAACGATAGGCGCCCGGACTTTATTCTCAAACGCTTGATCCGTTAACTGCCCGTACACTCGAATCCTTGGACGGATACGATGTTACATAGGAAATTTGGGTAAGTTTGACGCGAATAACAAAAACATTCATTTTGAATTATTATTGAGTCGGCACGTGACTTTCGAGTCTCGGTAAAAAAAAAAAAATATTACTGTTATTTTGTTTCTTTCACAATTTTTGCGAACTAATCGCGGAAATGTGGAATGAGAGAATTATTATTTGTTTTGTTATGAATTTTCGGGTGGAGGTTTTTTTTTTTTTTATCACGATCGATTTCGTTGCAGCGATTTTTTCTCGGTGGTTTTTTTTTTATTGCGGTCGGATATTTACGCGATAATGCGGGAAACCGGGGTAATTTGACACAGAAGGGAATAATGAAATTCAATGCACGAATCATCGGCGAATGATGATTCGTTGTGGGATTTAGGATGGGGGAGGTAGTGATGGTCGATAGAAAAACACCGATTCACTTTGTACAAATGGAAAATTATAATTGCACAAAATATTTTTTGTAAAAATTTAATTTTCACGATTTTTAATTGTACGAAACTGTGATTAGCCGAAGTAGATGTAGAATTTTTGTCCGTCCGCTTGACTGTCGGTAATTTTTTTTTTTTTTGGTTTTTTATCATTCCGTTAGCGGTATTAGACATTTTTTCGAAATAAGCTGATCGGTCTTTGTTTTTGGTGGTCGAAAGCTGGCTAGTTTGATGCCTTCAATAAAATTAGGTAATTTTTGCCGCCAAAGTTGCTTCTCATATTTTTTTTCTCGTGAAACCTAAGAATTTTTGTATAAAAAAGGAATCGAAAAAACGGACAATGTCGGATTTTAAAGAGTTTAAGGGCTCGTAGAAATTCAGCGAACAACAAATCGTTTGCAATTTCATCTCGATATATCAATTTTAATTTTCTCTTAAATATTTACCAATCAACTCGGAAAAAACGCGAAGGGAAAGTTTCGTTTTTTTTTTAAATCTGCATTGTATTTATTTATCTTTTTCATAACAATGTTAATTAATTTATTATTTCTTTGAATGTATCATGCGTCGATTTTATAAAAAAGTTTTTTGATTCGTATGTTTGATTCGAAAGAGCGACGACGTTTCAAATCTGATGCTTTGTTAATTTTCGTTTATAGCCTGAGTGGAATATTCCGGTTATCGAAGAAAATATCCTCGATACGTGCGACATTGATTAAGATGTCGTTATTGCCATCTTAGAGCTAAGAGCTAAGAGCTAAGAGCTTAAAAAAAAAATTGTTACACCAATATTCCGCGCAAGGAGTTTTTTTTTCTGCTGGACCAATGTATCGTTATTCGTAGCAGATCGTACGTGCGAGGGTGCCGCTGTGTCAAACACGTGATCGGACATGGAAAAATCTGATCCGGTAAATCGCAGCGTGATTATAAAAAAAAAAAAAAAAAAAAATAATAATAAAAAAATAAGCGGCTGATAACGATGATAACGCACACGAGCCAACGTCACAACGTTGGAAGTTTGAAATGTGGTCGAAAAAAAAAAAAAAAACGAAAATGGTTGATAAGTATTAAATATGCGAAACTTTAGCTCGATTGTTCTAATTTGTCGTCGAAATAACGTTGACACGATTTTGTCAATCGATCAACGATTAACGTAGATTCAAGTTAAAAACTCGTCGAACCGAAAGCTTTTGGCTTTCGGTTTCCAACCCGTCATGTGCCGATTTTATTTTGTACGGACGTTGTTGATCGAAGTTAAAAAATTTTTTGCCGCGTAGAACGAACCTACGAGACCGAAGAATTGTAGTTAAACGCGTTTGATTGAATATCGATACGTTGATAGACAATAATCTCGTCCATTGATAACGGATTATAAATAATTCAGATTTTTGCAATAGTCGATGACATTCGTAGCTTTCGATGAAAACGAGGGGACGGTTTCAGTTTGACCCGGTGCAGTTTGACCCGGTGCAGTTTGACCCGGTGCAGTTTGACCCGTCGCAGTTTGACCCGGTGCAGTTTGACCCGTCGCAGTTTGACCCGTCGCAGTTTGATCCGGCACAGTTTGACTCCGCGTGTTTGACAGAGTCACACTTCCTGTCAAACTGAGAGAGAGAGTGTCAAATGTCAAACTCGCAGAGTCAAACTGTGCCGGGTTGAATTCTGCCGGGTCAAACTGTGCCGAGTCAAACTGTGGCGAGGCAGACTGAAACCATCCCAAACCGAGAACAAAAAAAAAAACTAACAGACGCCTCAAAGGTTTTCTCGAATAACTGATAAATAGAAAACGTTACCGCAAAGCAAATATTATCGGGACGAAACATTGTTTTTTCTTTTTCAATTTATTTCCCTTTATTTACGATTTTCAATAGAAATGAATCTATTACCGCGTTTAAATCGATATTTAGACTGTTTTGCGAGTTCGTGAGTGTTGGTCGAGTCGTTGAATCCAGCTTGTCGATAACGGTTCCTTTTATATCGTTCCTCGGTGATGGAAAAAAAAAGATTTAAAAAGAATAAAAAAATTAAAAATAATAATGAAGAAGATGAAACGAAGGAAATGAAGTAAAAAGAAAAAAAAATAACAAAAGCTGTAGATTCTATTTTTACACGGCAATGAAAAAGCAAGATAATCGCTGAAATCACTTCTATTTGCGGATAACGGTTACGTAGTGGAATCATTGTATAGTTACTCGTACGAATAAATCGTCGGTAATGAAAAGTTTTTTATGAGAGAAAAAAAATTATGAAATAGAAAAGAAGAAAAAAATTAATTAAACGAATGAACGAAACGAAAATTGCATTTAGAGAACACTAAGCCGAGACGTTCAACAATCGTCGTTGATTCGGGAGAATAAAAAAATTGAAAAATTCGTAGAATCGTAGAATCTGAAATATTCGTGAATTTTTGTTCGATCAAACGGTTTGATACTCACAAATTTGCTCAATCTTTAGTTTTGTTGACGAATTTAGAAAAATTGGTATATATTCATCGTCCTACTAGAATATATGTGTACATATATATTCACCGCTCCGAACGTAGAGACGTCAAGCTTGCCACTGATGAACGATTCATCACCTATTCTCATGCAGACTGCGATAATTTGTGAAACAAATGAAAAATAGTTGAAATAAAAACACTATCGATGTTCCATCCCGGCTTAATAGCGCAGAAAAAATAATTTCGAGAAGAAAATGAACGAATCACGGGTAGTATACGAGAAACTTATGTACATATACACCGAAATGTTTCAATCTCAAGCTTCGAGCTTGGGACCGATCACTTTTTAGCGACACAAATGCAGGCAAATGAAAAAAATCATTTTCTCGAAAAAAAAAAAAAAAAAATCTTGATACTTCCAAAAACCGTTGACGGAACATTTTAGCGAAAAAATTGTCCGCCCAATTCTGAATAGAACTCTCGTGCGAATAGAATTCCACGTTTTAGCGATATTCTACTAGCGCGACAGGTCTGGATCGATTATTTAATTCGTATAAAATTATGTGCAAAGAGAGGAAATGCAAAAAAAAAAAATTAACGTTGCAATCGATTGAACGATTGTTGTCCGAAGCAATATACTATAACGACGAAAAAAAAAAAAATTACTAGAGGATAAGAATCATCACCATAATTTTCAACTGCGTAAGAGCTCGAAAAATCATGCGCATAAAACGCAATTTATTTGAAAGAATTTCGTTGTTGTTCGACGTTTTACGGTAGCTTGGAAAAAATTTTTTTTTTAACAACGGATTCGAGAATGAAGAACAAATGTTTGAATTAAGGATCGATACGGAGATGTGGGGGTACAAGAGAATGGGAATAGAGCTATATTGAGTAGTAAAAATTTATTTCCCTATCTGTGATAGGACATATTATATAATTATATATATATATAAATTCGAAAAATATATATATATATTATATTCATATTTTTAACGATAAACTGGCACATTTTACGAGAAAACTGAATTGCAAGCAATAGCTCGTTATTATCAAACTATGATCGTTAGAAAAAGAAAAATGCTATTGATAATCGAAAGAATCTCTTGAACTTTGATGGTCCACGGCTTTGCTAGTACCGCGCACTGCAACTATATAACTCTAATCCCTAAAATAAATAAATAAATATTGTTAATCGCCTCAAAACTGTTCCAAGTCGACGATATATATATATATATATACACACACACCGAAAAACAGGGGCTGGAACCTTACTCCAGTTTTACAATAATGTAATTTTGTATATTCCGAGTCCAGAATTCTGATTTTCTTGATAAATCGGTGATGCTTGAAGGTTTTTTTTTTTTGGTACCTAAATCTTTCGGTTGACATTGAAATTTTTATGAAGTACCACGAATGAATAAACGGAGCTGACGTTTGATTCGATAATTGAGAAATAAACGCGATATGATGTATCTATGAGAGAAGAAGAACGAGAAGAAGAAGGATAAAAGAAGAGGATTCGAAAAAACCCAAACGTATGAAGACAGCTGGAGATAATTAATATATTATCTTATAGAAATCCTAGTACAAAGATAAATCGTTTTTCGATAGATTTATATTATTTATACGACAGGGCTATTGATCCGTTTGTTGTTTGTATTACGAAGTAAATTTGCTTGATATTTTGACGTTGAAAAATCAATGGAGTATCGAAAATTCCATCGCGACGAAATTAACGATCCCCATCAATAATCCCATCTCACCAAGAGTCATTATAAAAATTCTTCTAAAATCCGCACGCAAGAATGTCTCCGGATATTGAAATTGCGATAAAAAAAAAAAAAAAATAATACATATACATGCAGTTTAATAGCTTCTGGCGAACTAAGAATAAGTCGATTCAAAGACACACCGAAGATCTCTCGTGCTCCTCGATGCAGCTGCACGTGCTCATGTGCATGTGCATGCGTGTGGGGAAGGCAGCTGAGAGGTCCGATAATTGTAAATAAACCATTATGAAATATCGGAGTCCGCTGTTAAAAAATTATCTCCATCGACGGTTGTACTCTCGTGTAAATAAAACTTGCGTATGAATAAACATTGAATATTTCATACAGATAATACATATATCAGTGGCTTATTTATGCGCGATTTCTCATTCGTTTCGACGTTTCAATCGAATTAATCACAAATTGATAAAACGTGAAATATTGATTCGATTAAATTTTTTTTTTTTTTTCATCTCTGTTTTCTCGATCGATTATCGGTTCGGTAAGTATTTTCGGAAGCTGGGCTGAGGGGCACGGTTGTCCCTCAGCGTCGAGGTTGAAAGTTTTCGGTTAAAGGTGAGTAGCGAACGCGGACGGTGAAGAACGAGGCGGAGTTGAAGAAGTTCGAAGGCGGCGAAAATGTGCTTCGTTGGCTGGTGTGGCGAGTTTACGAGAGTTCGCGAGGGTCAAGGGGAGGAAGGGCCACCGCCTCGAGCGTCTGCTGGTGATGTGAAATTAATTACGCGAGATTTCGCGCGGAGCGAAGCTCGAATTAATTAAGAGATACGTAAGTAGAACGAGTTGCGGTTGTATTTGCGTAGATAAATTGCTAAGAGCGAGACGTTATTGCCACTCGTCTTTGTCCGGCGGGCGCCGAGACAGTGAGATAAAGCTCCGGAGATGTTAAATTGAAAAAAATAATATTGCGATTCGTGAATTAGAGGGGGTAACCGGACGATGCATCTTGAACTGTAATAATTTCATGAGATTGGAAATAAACGAAATGTTTGTGGAGAAAGTTTTGCGATATCGGAGATTTATTAGATTGTGTAATTAATTCCTCGCGTTTTTTTTGTTGTTAATTTTTTTCCCGCAATTTTGTGGGTTTTTTGGGCAAAGTGTGGATAATTTCAAATTTGAATTTGGCAAAATATTCTTTTGACTCGTCGAACTTACATTTCAAAAGCCTGAAAATTGATTACAATTGATCGATTCGAAAAATGGCAGCAGATAGATTTGTAGAGCAAGAAAATGACTTATACGCTTTGCCTAACGAAAAACAAAATTGAGGGAAACAAATAGAATGCAAAAAACGCGGGAATTTTTTACGCAACCTGATATATAATTCTGTAGAATTATACAATTAATAATTATATTAATTCGTCCAACTGGAGTCACTGTTTATTATTTTACGCACGCACTACAATTTTCATGAAATATTATGGACTCGAGTTACGATCACCAACCCTTAAGGTTCCACGAATTCACGATGCCATCCATAATATGACGAATTGAGAAACAAAATAAAATACATAAAAATGATTGAAATTCAATAAAAAATCATCACCTATAGAAATTATCGAAGTCGTAGATTTTCAATCGACGGTCAAAATTATTAAAAAACTCAATCACAGACTCAATATGGTCCATGATTATTTTTTTTTTCGATTGCAGACGTATACCGAATCGTAGATTACTCTTTTTCATGTGCATTCGTCTTTTATCGACTCGTGTTATTTCCCAATTCGTCGTTAATTCAGGTAAGTCGAGAAATTTCTCTGCCTGCGAATCACCGACGACAATTGTCGCACGGAGACGTGGGAATGTGACGTTCCATCGAAAGTTAAGTCGCGATTGCGCGTTTCAAATTGACGATTAGAATTAATAAAGCGACAATTGACATTACCGTCGTCGACTCGGCCGCGATACTCCGTACGTCGTTATCACTCACGAACGCTCCGACTAAAACGATGACACTTCATTCGTGCACACATAACCCGTTGCTGACGAGAACCTTGACTATCCTTGCACAACGTACAAAATAAATCATACGTTCTTCAATTGATTCCAAATTACACAAATACACAACGATTAAAACTGACAAATATTCATTTCCGAAAGTTAAAGAACTTCCGATTACATAAATTTACATACATTATTTTATTAAAAACCAATTACAAAAGAAGAAATCTATGAGGCATCGGGTCAAATCGATTCGAAGCACCCCATAAATATCCATCCAGGACATTTAATTTCACAGCCCAGTACCGTGTCTTTCTTCATTTCTCTTGACCCTGCGTCGATTCAATTGATTAAAAAAACAAAACGACATAAACCACAACCCTAGAACATGATGGCCATCAACGGTGTTCAACCCTGTTCCTACCCCCATGCAAAAAAAACAACCGCAAGACGAATAAGTCAATTAAAAGAAAAATAATCAATAAAACCCAAACAAACAATCCGTGCCTGTCGTGCAGCAATGAAGCGGAATGCAAAGTACTTCTTGATTGAGTATACGTTTCTACTTGCGTAAACTACCAATAGGACCTACGTGAGTTATACAGTTCCGGAGTTCAAGTTACCATACATTGCTCTCCACATAGCGCTGTCCCTTGCGCTCGCATCGTCGGATTTCGTACGGAAGCGTAGTCGTACAGAGCGAGAAAGATATTCAAATAAGTCCGACGACGCGAACAATCGCGGGTTTCTCTGCCTCCGAAGCCGTAATAACCGGAGCTTCGGGGGTTGAAACAGCAGCAGCAGCAGCAGCAGCGGCAGCGGCAGTAGCTGCAGCTGGCGCGGCAGCGTGTTACACGCAGAGATCCCCCAAAGCTCTTCGGGGTTGGATAATAAGGGGTAGTACGCGGTGCCTCTCGCCCTCGGTATTTCCTCTTTGGTCTCGTTCGTATCGCTCCTCGGTCTATCTCTCCCGCTCGAAAGTGGGCGGCCCGTCTAACTAAAACGTATGCGCGCATTAGCATTTAGCAATTAGTACGAAATACGCAAGCTCTTTCCGGTGACAGAGCCAACCCGGTGTGCACGAGTTTCAACCCTCGTCGTGAATCCGTTTCTCCTGCATATGGGGTGTCCGAGTTTTATCGGGAAGAAGGAAAAACTTCTGAGTGTACAATAATAGTAATAATAAATGAAAAAACTCATATTGATACGCTGATAATAACTTAATATGAGGAAAAAATTGATGAGGAATGAAAGATGAAAGTTTTTCATTCCATTGTTTAATTTATATATCGACGACTCGTCTGATTATCAATATTAATTATATCATTGATAATGAAAGACCAATTTTTGAATTGATTGGTGTTTTAGTTAACCAGTGATGCTAGTGATCAATGTCGTAACAATAAAAATAATAATAATGATGATGATGATGATATTAATAAAAATAATAATAATAATAATAATAATAATAATAATAATAATAATAATAATAATAATAATGAGGATAATAATACTAATAAAAATATTAGTAATAATAATGATGATAATAATACTAATAAAAATATTAATAATAATGATGAGGATAATAATACTAATAAAAATATTAATAATAATGATGATGATAATAATACTAATAAAAATATTAATAATAATGGTGATGATAATAATAATAATAATAATAATAATAATAATAATAATAATAATAATAATAATAATAATAATAATAATAATAATAATAATAATGATAATAATAAAAATAATAATAATAATAATAATAATAATAATAATAATAATAATAATAATAATAATAATAATAATAATGATAATAATAATAAAAATAATAATAAAATAATAATAATAATAATAATAATAATAATAATAATAATAATAATAATAATAATAATAATAATAATAATAATAATAATAATAATAATAATAATAATAATAATAATAATAATAATAATAATAATAATAATAATAATAATAATAATAATAATAATAATAATAATAATAATAATAATAATAATAATAATAATAATAATAATAATAATAATAATAATAATAATAATAATAATAATAATAATAATAATAATAATAATAATAATAATAATAATAATAATAAATTATATTCGATACAAGGCTAGAAAAATGATTCGGAGACTTTTCGTCCAATACCGTCAGTGACCGCCGTGGGGGTCTGTGGGACCCATATCAAATTGTTTTTTTGCCGAACTGCCGCAAGCTCTCAAAGACCTCGAGCCACTGTCCTCCGCTAGCTTCGTAGCTTCTAATAATCGATGAGTCAAAAATAAAACAAAAAAAACGTCATCACATGCAGCGCTGCACCGCGAAGTAAGTGCATCGCCATTGTTTCTCCGGTCGTACACGATTATCCGCGACACCGGTAAGCCACGTTCGAGTTGTACGGCGGTCCGTGCAACCATCGTGTATTATACGGAGCACATTCGTACGCGAGTGGTTTTTTTTTTTCCCACGCAACACGCGATTTCGCGATGGTTCTGTTTGAGCCCTTCTGCGCCTCGCGTTCGAGGGATCGTTTTCCCATTAGTGTCAAGCCGTTGTTGAAGCTCGAAGCCAAGCGCAGCCACCGAACGTGACACGTTTTCTCACTTCACGAGTGAGGGACAGAAGCTTTCGTTCGACGCGCTGCAACCCCCGAGGCTCGTGCAAATTCGTTCTATCGACGATCGTTATGTGCATTTTCCTATTCCCCCGACGTTGATATTGGGATCCCCTGTTTTTGATGTGACGGATAGGGCCTGATCGCCGTATCTTTTTCGGGGCTCTCCGAGGCACTCATCGTCCGAGGGGAATCTTTAATGAGAATTCTGAAATTCTTTATCTATGCTAATCCGATCGACTGCGACGGCAGCATATATTATGTAATTTTCGTTTTTCTACTATAGATATGTAGAGTGGAAATAAAAGTTGGCCGAATCTTGAATAATTAACTATGCTGTAGAGTTTCGAAATATTTAAATTGATTCGATCCTTTTAAATTGCAAAAATTGTATTAATAATATTATTGATGATAATGATAATAATAATAATAATAATAATAATAATAATAATAATAATAATAACGATAATAATAAATTATACATTTTTTGGTTCATTATTTCGGATATTTACATTTCGTAAATTGTGGATTGCGCGGTGAAAGTGCAAGAAATTCATCAAGAAAAAATAATTGAAAAGTGTGAGAATCTTCATTAAATATAGAAATTTTTTTCTGCATGTTGCATGCGACAGTCGTCAAATATAAATGGAAATGAGAATATTCTCATATCTACTTGAGATAATCCCTTGGGATCTTCCATACATAGTTTTAACTACGTCACGTTATAGATAGTCAAAGTTTCGCGCTTGGTATAAAATTCCAATCTTCTATAAATTCTCTCATATCACAATGACGAGCGGCCTACTTCCTTTGTCCCTCGTACATCGTGCCAAAGTAGTCGCCATCGATCTTTCATCTCCTTGCTCCTGCATTAAACTCGACGCTTCGAACTGATAATTAACTCTGCAATTTTTTTTCTTTTATTTTATTTTATTTTTTTATTTTTTTCATACTCTTCTCATCGATCGACTTCTCGAGGCCGTGTGTCACAGGTCGTTGAAGAACGTCCTCGGAAAATGAATCCTCTGATTTCCGCGGCCCGACGTGCATCACGCAGAGCCGCAACCCCGCTTTCCTACCGAACCCCTATTCTGCCTTTCGGCTGTGACGAACAAAACCTCCACCGGCGAAACGAGGTCCACTCGACGAGTGCGTCCAAACTCAGTGAGAAAAAAAGTTGGGTGTAAAAATACTGTTGAATTTTCACCGATAGGAATCAAAAATCAATTCAAGAAAAATTCCTTGTGTATGAACCATTTATCAATGGATTTATTTGTTGATTCGACAGTAGAGTGGACGAGCCTTCGACAAGATGATTATTATAAATTACGTTGGAGTAGGCAACTAATTCACAACACATCTTTCACAATAATAATTAAAATAAGAGTAATAATAACGATAACAATAATAATAACAATGATAATAATGATGATGATGATGATGATGATAATAATAATAATAATAATGATAAAAATACAAATAATAATATTAATAATAATAAAAATAACAATGATAATAAATAGGCCCAGAAAGTACTTTTCGAAACTTTTTTGAGTGCATTGCAGCATATTGGACATAAAAGACTATCTAAAAATGTATCATTGTTATAAACAAGCAAGGTAGCTATTTTTCGTTGTCTCAAATTTAACACCGACAATCCGACTCCAATTAGCCCTCCCTCCCGTCCCCTTAACGAAGAGGAACGTCGCGAAGCATCAGAGGGTCCGAATATTCGGTTCTACATATATGTATATTTTTTTGCTATTTTTCGGTAATATTCCAGGCTGCATTTGCAATTGATTCCGACGTATATAGCTGTTGACAATTTGAATTCCACCAGCGTGTGAGGCGGTCGATTAAATTCGTACGAATTTTCTCACCCCTTTGACTAGCGCCTCCCTTCCGCCTTCCCCCCGTTTCCCTTGTCGTTAATCGGCACTCGCGCTGCGCTGCATTGCGAATCATTGCGGGACACAGAGCCCCCCCCCCCCCACCCCTGCCCCACCGAGTCTCCGAGCCCGTCGTTGTCGCTCGTAGTACGCCAGCCAACAGCTAGACACCCCCTCGCGCAATCGGTTGAACAAACGCCTCGACGAGTGAAACGAAATCCCCGCCGCGAGTGCAACGACATAAACGAACCACGGTTTTTCACGCGGTGTGTTTGCGATTTCGCGGACGCAACCGCGAACTCGCGACGTAAACGTCGGTACACCTTGGGTCTGCGCTCGCTATACACCGGGTGTCGCGAAAAACACGACCAAAGGAATGAAAGAAATAATGAAAATAAAAAGTTAGAACTCCATTGATTGTGAATAAAGATATTGGAGGAAAAGAAAATGTGTTTGTTTATTATTTTTAATGGCGCGGATTTTGATATTTTGAAGAAGTCGATAGTGATTAGGATGAAACGAAATGATTATAATTATCTAAAAAGAGAAATGGTTATTTGCAAGATGAAAAAAAAATCCTAAATTCCAAAATTTTAAAAAAGAAATCGAACAAATCGAAATTCAGTATCGAATCAGTATCGAAATCGGAATTGTCCGAATTCGAAAAATTGAAAAAGAAGTCGAAAATGTACATCTTTAACCAACAGCGGGGAATATAAATGCTTCGAGTAAAACGCATTGTAACGGTTGAAAAAATAATTTCTCTCGAAGCAAAAAACATTTTATTTTCTTCAATATATTTTCCAGACGTTGAAATGGTTCAATTACGATCATCGTCGGGGGCGGACGTTTGGGGCCCTGGATAAAGATGAGAAAAAAATCCTGTCAATGATCGTTAATCTCGAAAATGTCAAAATTGCTTTTTTGCATGCGAATGTTTTCATCGTCACCCTGTGTAGAAGATTCAACCGTGCAAGGTATACCGGACTATGAGTCGGAGGCTGCGTTATGATACAGTCGTGCCCAGAAGCCAGGCTCGTCACCCGACACGCGGAACGTGACGAGCCACCGTATTTAATCGTTTATGGAGCGTGCACGAGCTCCGCTCTCGATCCTTTCCTCTCGCGACTTCGTCAACCCTCGTGACGAGTTTGACGCCCGGGCGATCTCTCACAATTTCCTTAGTCAAGAATCGAATACCGAGCGGTACGAAACTGCGTGCATGAATACGGCCAATAAAAAATACAACATTCCAGTCAACGAAAAAATAAATAATAATAATAATAATAATAATAATAATAATAATAATAATAATAATAATAATAATAATAATAATAATAATAATAATAATAATAATAATAATAATAATAATTATAATAATTATAAATTATTATTGGAAATAATATTATTATGATAATAATAATTATAGATATTAATATTATTATTATTATTATATAATAATTATTGGTGGAATAATAATAATAATAATAATAATAATAATAATAATAATAATAATAATAATAATAATAATAATGAGACAGTAGTAATGATAATAATAACAATTATTACTACTGTCTCATAATAATAATAATAATAATAATAATAATAATAATAATAATAATAATAATAATAATAATAATAATAATAATAATAATAATAATAATAATAATAATAATAATAATAATAATTATTATTATTATTATTATTATTATTATTATTATTATTATTATTCCACCAATAATTATATAATAATAATAATAATAATAATATTAATATCTATAATTATTATTATCATAATAATAGTAATAGTAGTAGTGATAGGTATAGTAGTAGTAATTTTAATTTTATTTAAAAGAAGAAGAAAAAACAACATATTTGCTGTTTATACAATTTTTTCAACGTTTTTTTTTCTTCAGATGATTATATGTAACGGGTGGTAATATAGCAAGATGTATCCTCGTACATCGATCGCATTAACTTTTTGCTCCGAGCTCGTCGAAGTTAGTTGAGATCTCTGTAACAAGATCGATACGCGTTATAACGACGTTAACGATCGACCGAGTGGATACATCTCACGTCATCATGTCGAAGCCGTGCGATCAGCATCGTTGATAAAAATAAAGGAATCCTGTCAACGACCGCTAATGTGGGTTTGCTCGTACACGATGAGAGTACGTCGGTTCGAGTCTCGTGGATCGGAGAAGGAAGCCGCGAGGCGATCCGCGATGGGTTCTCGAGCGACGAGCTGGATCTCGCGAAGGTCGATACCTGTAGTTTTCACCGATCGGCGCTGCTAGCGCGGCCTTTGTGCGATGGATAAATTGGCGATGGAGTTTGCAATTGGGTGAAGAATCACGATCACTGGTGTTGAAAACGTTCGCGAAATTCGAAGGCGTTTTACGTTTTCGAAAGTCAAATAACGATGAGAACGAAGGAAGAGTCGGATGGGCTCTGAGATCGCGGCGGCGCCATCGTCGCTGGGGGCTTCGAGATTGAAGGAGATGTCGGATCGCGATAATCGTGTTTATAATTGAACACGCGGAAAAAACGAAATATCATGGCCTCCCTGAAGTAGTGCAATGTTTGTACGAGTTGGACTGTAGTAGAAGAATGTGATGTTGTGATATTTATGGAGGATCTATGGATCTATAAATGCATGGATTCATGTATCTATGAACTTATGAATCTATATATCTACGAATCTATGTGTCTATCAATGTATGGATTTATTAAACAATTCCCCTTCTTGCAAGAGCTCCGAATTACCTTTCATCTCTCTGCTCTTATATTTAATCGTGTCGATACAATTACGTCGAAGGCTAGTTAATCGTAAGTGACCGAAAGCGCAGTTACAATCAGTTCTCTGAACTTCTGAAAAAAATTCAATATCGATCCACATACGACATTTATCATTTGAAACAATAACAAAAACTATATAAAAGCGAAATTTACCTAATTTACTCATTAATTTGATTTACCAGGAGTTTTTATTTTCGTCCCTTTCTTCCAAAACCTTCGAGAATTTTTCAGTAAACACGAAAAACGATATTTTGGAATCAGTTTAACTGCAACAAAAACGTTTCATTACGACTCGCGTTTCAGCCGTCTGTTGTGTCTTCGAGCTGCCTCCTACCCTCCACGGTTTCGTCGAACCTCTGTTCGTACCGCAAGACGCATTTTACGATCGCCCTGGTCGGCAGGGCGACCGCATTTCAGAGGGAATAATCGACTGTGCATACAAGACTTGTATATTTATATATATAAAGGTATATACCGCATCGATGCACTTGCAGCATCGGTATGGGTATGCATAAGTTGAGCTTGTCGGAGCGTGGAGCGTAACAGAGAAATATGAACCGCGCTCGAGCGAGCGTATACCTTCCGTCGAATTGATTGGAATGGGCTGGTGGTGCCCCATTACCGGATATGCCGCGGACCGCGTATAACCCACCTCGCCGAATCGATCGATTTCAGCACGATCCTCTCGTAAACTTGTGCTTTCGGAGCCTTTCTCTCAATCTCTCTCTCTCTCTTTGCTTCCTAATACAGAGAAATTAACTTATCCCGCACGAACGAGTCGCAGTTAACGATAGCGAATCTCGGAACATTTTATTAATTTAACTTACCTCGTTGAAAAATTTTCTTGAGTAATGATCGAAGAATCGGTTCATATTTCTGATGCGGATTTCTCTAATCCCGGTTATCGACAAAAATTGCATCACACAAAATGTCGTTGTACGTTGCATCGCTCGTACAACTTCCCAAAGCACTCAGCACGAGTTTATCGAATAACCTACACGGTGTCGTGCATCATTTCGAAATTAATTAAATTCGAACGCAATAGTTTAACGAAATGAAAAAGAATGATGAAGAAAGAAGCGTGAGTACGGGCGACCAAACTGTCATCAAAGCTAAATTGATCGGGGGGGTGCAAAAGCTTGCGAGCGCTAAAGTCAGTTATTTTCGTTTGGATGTTAAACGCGGGCGGTAAACGAGGATTTTCGGTTCTCGTTCCAAGTACCTACCTCGAACACGCGTTTTGCAATCGCGTCGAAGCTCAAAGTTAGCATTGGCGAGGTGAACACACGCACACGCACACACACGGAGTGTGTGCACCAGTCGGCGTCGAGAGTTATGGACCGTGCCGCGTGCGCGGGCGAAACCCCTTCACGCTGCAGGGCTTTTCGTGGGATTTTGTTTTCATGTTGGTGCTGCTTGTACGATACTACGCGATATCATTTTTTCTCTCCCTCTCTCTCTGTCTTTCTCTCTCCCAATTTTCGTGCCTATGCTATGTACAAAAACGCTTTTAAAAAATTTCGAGTGAAAATACGAGCTCCAAGAATTTCATGCTTCAAACAATTCACAAATTTTTCACGATCACATGAGCTAATTTAATTTCCATCCCAATCAACGATTAATTCCAGGGTGGGGACCGAAATTCCGACTGATCAATATATCGAATTAAATTGCTCCGAATATGAGTATACCGAATCGACGTAGATTCGAATGGCGATATCTCGACGGATCAAAATCACGTGAACGTTCATGGATAGTAGGGTGTCCGTTGATTCTCGTATTTAAAATTTTTTCTGGGACGCCCTCGCGAAAAATAATGTACGAATGAACAAAGATGTTGCGCCTGAGCAGACCATTTGAATGTGATATTAACACGTGTCTTACGGGCTCCAGGATTGCAGTTATTTGCAGCTCCACAGAAAAATTACATTTTTGGAAAATGACGGACACCTTGAAATATAGTTAGGTATATTGGCGTAGCTCATTCGACCGGGTAACCATCTTCACGCAATCGGGATTGCGATTCCCACCCTAATTCCCCGGTATTCCATTGTATAAAACACAAATCCGTCGTTGCTTCAACTACAATCAAAAATATTACGAACATTTTTCATTCGTCGAGAAATAAAGAAATACAAATTTTGATAAAAAATAAATAACTTGATTTCCATTATTATTATTTTTTCACTTCTTCCGTGATTGCGGCTAATTAATATTGTAAGTATTTTGTGTTCCGAGTGGAAGACCGTGATTGCGTATGATTGAGAAGAGAAAAAAAAATGAATTATGACGGACAGGTGTGGCGATGAAAATGTTGGCGATGTCATTAATCGTTATTCATCGGGCGCTACCAGGCCGAGGGGTGGAGATTAGCCAGAGCTACCGGTTTTCTCGGTAACGACGGCATCATGACTGCAACTTCCGGTGTATCATACGGCTGCAGAGCGAACGGACTGGAACGAGTCGAGGAATCAGCTTCGGCAACGTGCTGAGCAACCACGGTCTTATTTCGCCTCCGGGATATCTTTTTTCATTGCACTTCTCCCCTTCCACCCCTCACCTCCCCCGCTCTTGGTTGACGACAGTCGAATGATCTTGAAATTTCTCTCGCATGTCATAAAATCACGATGAAGGCGTGTACGGGTTGCGTAGATAGTTGCTTTACTCGACTCTGCTCGACTATCTCGAGAATTACGAGTGATCGAATTAATTTATGTTGACAACGAAAAATAAAGACTACTGATTTTCTAATTATTTTTTATAATTTAACTAACGTTTTAAACGATGCATTGACATTTTCTTGGGACTTCCGATTATGTCTCAATATTTTCCTTTATTGTCTTGTTCGACATTCAGTTTATGAACATGCTTGATGCTGTAATGAAACGCGTCAATGTTTGAGACTTCAATTTCCTAAAGTTTCTAGAGGTTCTAAAGCCAGAGAAATAAATTCCGATCCCGTCGCAGCAGGAAACCGGAGATAAGTCGATCTTGCGGCCATCGAAAGTCTCCGTCGTTGATCCATCCGGCCAGAACTTGAAGAAGCGCCGGAAGCAAAAGCCGCAACGCGAACAGCATGAAACATCAGGGTATGAGTTATAAATCGCTCCTTGTCGTTTCAGTGTCGATATTAAGAACGACCGGAGCAGCCCACGAATACGCGAGCGCCCGCGCGCGTGTGTGTGTGTGTGTGTGTGTGTTCGGTCTCGCGAACAGTTTTCAGAGGCATGCGGGTTCGGTTTGCGATAATATTGTTTCAAACCACCAACGCCTTCGCCACCATCGGATATAATTTACGAATCGTACGATATTATTCCAAGATGACGGGCGCGGGTTATCGCTTGTACTTGAAAGTCTGCATTATGTTTTCCGGGCGATCGAAACAAAGAAGCTCGCACTAGATATGAATTTCGACCTAATGTATCGACGATCAGTTAGGAATAAAAATTATCAATAATTTTATAATCAGAAATGTGTGTAAAGGATAATAATCATAATAATAATAAGTGCTGTTATTATTATTAATTATTATTATCATTAATTATTATTTTTTCATTATTATTATCATTAATTATTATTTTATTGTTATTATTATCATTAATTATTATTTTATTGTTATTATTATTATTATTATTATTATTATTATTATTATTATTATTATTATTATTATTATTATTATATTACGAGAACTCTAGTTGTAATAATAGATTTAACAATCATTAATAATAATAATTAGAATAAGTATAAGTGAGAAATTATTAGTATTTATAATAATAGAATAAATAATAATTATAATTGAAATATTACGACAATTGTGGTATTTCCTAGAGCGTCAAGAGGAGATAAATAAAATATAATATTTATAAAACCAAAGACTAAGCGTCAATAGATTATACACAATGTATAGGTGAGTTCGGTACTCAGCTTAGTTTGCTTTTTATCAGTGGCGTTCTCACGTCAACCATTGAATTCGGCATAGCCGACAAGACTAAACGAGTGCCGGAGGTACTCTTGAAATTCCGATTCAATGGCCAAATTGTGGCTGGAGAGTCGAATGAAGGCCTCGTTCACGAGCGTCCGTGCAATGGCGAAAAGATTTACGCCCCCCTTCGGCTCCCCGGCTTCACATCCCTCGCCCCCCCCCCCGCCCCTCTCGCATATAAATATTAACGGGTAGCTCGGGACTGTCGTTTACAAGGCGACGACAAAGAAAGCTCAGTGAAGCGCTAACGAAGTCGAGAAGGATGTGGAACGAAGGGAAGAAAGACAGATGCGTTATGCGAAATAGCGTTTCAGCGGTTACACCGTGGCAATGATGCACCATCAGCCCTCCCACGAATCCACCTCCTCATCCGTCGTTTGCTTTTACTCATTTTTTATTCTCTTTCTTCGTCGTCTTGCTTTTTTTTTAGAGTTTTCATTTTTTGTTTGTTTTTTATTTGTTTCTCTTCTTTTTTTTTTCGTTTTATTATCGTCATTACTTTTTTTTTTTTTTTGAAGTACTACGAATAGCTCGGGGCATATTTGCTCGGCGAGCAGTGAACTTGCCTCGTGTGTGAATACTAATTAGCCGCCACGGCGTACGCGGTTCCATAGCGCACCCCGGGCTCGTGCAATATGCGGCATCGGCACGCTTCCTATCTTTCTCATTCTATTTCTCTCTCGGTCTTCGCATGTCGTCGACGAAGTTACACGTCGTTCTCTACATCAGCGACGGAGGTTGCGACGGCGCCAGCGGTGAGATATAATACCGGGAGAACGAACGTCACGTCGTCAACGGCGGAGTTGGACTACGAGCCATGGAAGCGTCCGGGCTACTTCAGTAGCACGAGCGGTAGCGCAACGGCAAAGGCGGTTTTGCGAACGTCAGTGGAAAAAGAAGATCACGGATCAGACGAGCCGGGTGCTCACGACCGCGGCACGCCTCGCATGCGTATGTAACGAATGCACAAACCCGGAATCGCAGACGGCAATCATAATTAAAGCTGTGCACAACAATTTTTGATGATTTTTCTTCGTTTTTTTTCGATTTTTTTTCTTCGTTTTTGTTTTATGATTGAAAGGGCGTAACCGAGTCGCTATCCGTTGCGTGGTTGTGAGTGACACGGGGGGTGGGATTATTTCAAAGTTGCGGATTGGTTGCTCGGAGCCGGATATGTCGAGAATTGGTGATGAAACGATTTTGTTGATTTTTTGTTTTTATTAGTGGCGGAGATTGGAGATTGTCGCGATGATATATTTTTTTCTTCGCAAGTAGATGAAAAGAATATAATTTATATACGAAAAATTGACGGATTCTGTTTAGTAATGGGCATGATTTTTTTATATACAAACTATCCATAATGCCCATAGAATCCGTACGCCTATGATTCGTCTCGACTCGAAGTCTTCACACAAGGAAGATTCTGATATCACCAGAGGCAATAAAATTCGTATGGATTCTATACAGATTATGTATAACTCGCATATAAAAAATACATCCCTACTTCTTTACAGGATCTGCCAATTTTTTGTGCATAGGTTATATCGTTCTTTCCACCTGGGATGTAGCAAGAGATTAGACTCCATGTTTCCTATTTTCCCCACATCCGAATTGTTTCAGGCGCCAAATCCCAAACAGAAACAGCGACAGATTCCAAAAAAAATCAAACTTTCGCCGAACCCTTTACATTCGAAAACAAAACATTCGGCCAACATTTTTTCCACCTCCTATATTTCTCGAAAACATCTACAAAAATAACGTTTCGACGTCACCAACCCCACCCGCCTTGATCATCCATCAGCCGGAAGTCCAGCGCAGTACCGGCAACGAAAAAAAAATAAGTAATAAAAAAAAAAATGAACGATAAAATGCTCGAAGCCGAGATAGAGCCGAGTGGGGTATGATTAGGGAAATCATACGGGCACCTCGCGCGCGCTCGCGCTGACGACCAGTTAGCTTAACGAGCGTACGAATGACTAAGAGATTCCTATCTCTTGGAAGCAACCAACGACTCGTGGGTTGTGCAAAGCTGGAGCTCCGCGGAGAGGCCCATCCGCACAGGGTACACAGGGCGGTAAACGTCGCTGGCCCGACGTATGGGTTGTTTATGGCGGTGATACCAGCGAAACACAGTCCCCCACAACCCCCCCCCCCCCCTTCCCTCCTTACCTCCTCCCCCGCAGCGACGGTCATAAATTCGACGACGGCGAGCGAAAACCGGGTAGTTGACAGAGAATTTACCCCATCGCGCGCATGGTACGCGAACCAACCGTAAGGTACGAACGAGTGAGTCCTCCGGGCTTCGTTTACATACCTTCTATCTATATATGTATATGTATGTATGCGTGTACGATGGTTACAAACGCTTTCGTCGTGAGTGAGTCATTGCACCGAGACGGCACACAGTACTCTCCGGAGCTGCATCGAGTTGGAAGACGCGTAACCCAACGGGGGGCTCGCCTAACACGCTCGGTTTCGTCGGCAAACGTTCCATCGTTATCGTCCACAGCTGTTCACTTCCTGGATGTCCTCGTCCTTGGCCGTCACGCTCCAGCAGACCCGCCACAGTTTCATGGCAATGAGAACGCGTGGTGTCTACCGTATTGGCCGAAATACATTGCCACGGTTTATGGCGACGATGTTATCGCGGTGAGGAATTTGGCGAACGGTCGGAGCTGCAATCGCGGAAGGGATGATGAAATTAGAATGAGCGACGAGACGGGACTCCGGAGGTTTTTTGAGGGATGAATAGTTTGTTGGAATGAGGGTTTTGAACGTGCGAGTGAGGGATTTTTTTCGTGGAGACTTTTGCCAGGCGGTGAATGATTGATTTGGCGGATTATTGTTTTTTTGTTTTTATTTGGGAACGATTGAGGTAGGAATAAGGGAAGTTTTGTCATTTTCGTCGGGCGTTAAGGGTCAACCGATATTAGACTAGAGAATGTTATAGATGAAGATGATTTTGAATAGTAGAATTGGTGAAATGTTTGATTTTTTGTATTGAGTTGTTTGATCAATCGCGGTGATAAGATGACACGCAACTATTAATTAATTCCTGCACGATTGAGTCACCGAGGCTCGCCGTCGGCCAGCACATGGTTAAAAACCCGTTTCTACGTTAGGGTAGACCACGATTTATTGCGAAGGGTGGAAGGGCGTTCGGATACAAGGGTCTGAGGATAATATCCGGTCGAAAGGTTGAGAAATAAATGATAAAATGTCCATCGAATTAAATAATAATAATTAATAAAGTGTATTAAAAAATCGTATACAATTTTGATTTCCGTATATTGTTGATCAACGAGATTATTCGTCTTGCATCACGAGTACTTTCGGCGACTCGACATTCGGAAGAGGATGTCGCGCGATCGGCGTCCAATGAAAATCATCGAACGATCGAATATCCTGTGACAAGCCTCGCCCGATCTTCGCGCACTGGTAATCCTTATTCATTTATCCTTCGTTAATCTTATCGCCGAAAGGCGAGACAACGCGAAATCCGAACGTTGGTTGAGCGAACGATTCGTGAGATCGTAATATCGGCTTCTCACATACGCGCACCAGCCTCCACGTTCGGAACTCTCCGTATCCCTATAATTTTTCCTTCTTTCTTTCTCTTCTTCTTCAATATTCAGTACAAAACGACGAAGACGACGAAGACGACGACGATGGAAAAAAAAAAAAAAAACAAACTATTTTTCGGGTACAATATCACGCTACCTATATTTTTACGATACTTTAATTTTTATTGACAATCATCGTGACAAAAAGTGGCTTACAAATAATTTGCATATAAATTCTTCATTCGTTTTTAAACTTAGATTTTTAGATTTATTTTTTGCTTTTATTCTCGTTTAAAACGCGGCTTTGTCTCGATTAGATTCTTTCGCGTTTCCGGATTGAATCGTATCGTTCGCCGTGATTGGCGGCGACGCGATCGATTCGACCTTCCGCCTTATTTCCTCCCGCGTTCCTCTTTCCGAGCTTCGAAATCCCGAATGAAAATCGGTCGCAGTCTGACTGCGACCGATTTGTCGGCTTACTTACGCCTCGTTAACATTTACGAACTTACGTGATATGTGGAGAGAGAGACTAAAAAACCTCGTCGTTTTCAATTCTTCTACTTTACATTTGTTTTCATACCCTTCTTTAATTTTTTTTTCTCTCATCTTTATCGTTTCGCGCTTTATTTTAATTATACGTTTACGTCTTACCGGTTTTTCAGTGTCTGTGTATGTTTTGGCAGAAGACCGTGTCAGCAGACACGACGGCAGTTAAGTGTTATTTTTTTTTTTTTTTTTTTTTATTAATTTGAATCTCGTATCTTCGTTTTTGTTGGTTTATCACTATTTTATATTATTTGTATTTGTATTTTATATTTTTCTCGCTGGAACGTCACGGTTGATGCGACGAGCGAATTAATTCGTAATTGAAAAGTCGCATTGATCGTGACACCGCAGTAAATTCGGGGACTCGCGATACGTCGTGAAGAAAATCTTCAAAATAACGAAAAAAATCGATATAATAAATCCTTTACGATCGCGGCTGAGCCGCAACGAGTACGGAGGAAAACTTTTGAAACAGACTAGCGAAGCTGACTCTTCGTAAAACAAAGTGTTTTCCTCTCTCTCGACGTGTATTCGTAAAACAATTTTTTTTGTCAGATCGTAGCTTGATTTATCACGTAAATCAACGATATTCGCATGTAAACATAAAAATTGATTTTTTGTCGAAACTTATCTTCGACGTACGAAAAAATTACCAAATTATCAATCAACGGTCTTTTAAATTATTCGTATAACAAAAAATAAAAAAAATAGAAAAAAATTATTCTTCCCGGCTGTTTGCGACTTCCTGGTTTATGTACTTAATTTTTATGTATTTCTATGTATTTTCGATATTTCGCAAGGTGTTTCTAGATTCACTACTTCGACCGGGCGGATTTCGCACGCGCGTCGCGCGGCCTCGATTTATTTTCATCTTCGAATCCGCATTGTTCCGTCGGGCGATTTCGCGTTACGAATTCCACGATTACATTCGGGCGTATATGTATATATCATTCTACGGTGCACTGGGGCCCACGTAATTACGAATATTTACTCGTTCATTCATCGCAACGGATAGTACAAAGTTTTCTTACGACGAAATTACAGTGAATTTTCTCCTCGTCCGTTGCTTCGTCCAACTGCTTCAACTACGTTCGAGTACTACGGAATACGAAAGTGCGTGCGGTTATCCTTTACTCGCTTTGCGGTAAAAAAATCTAAAAACTGTTCGTTCATCTCTTCTATTATTTTTCTCAATTATTTCTCCGTCAATCTAGAACCACATCGTTCCAGAGTTCGTTCTATGATCCAACGATTTCGCTCGCGGATACACATTTTTTTTTTAATTCGTGCAAGCTCATCAGGCGATTTTCGTTTGATTCACGCGTTACAATTTGTCATTATCGCGGAAAAATCGTCCGTCTCTTGTCCTCTCACCCCATCGTCATTGATCGCGCTATTTTTGTTCGAAGAAAAACATGAGAAAAAGAAAAAAAAAGAACGAAATTCTGTACACCGACATTCTATCTATACATACGACGCGAAACTTCGCGTTTTTCGAACGTTTTTTTTGTTGACAATCTTCATTACGACAATCTTATTTACAACGATAAACTATATTCTCTAATCGTTATTATAATTTTATATATTTACAAAAAATGTTAATATAATTCTATAAATTTTTGTTATCTTTCTTTTTCTTCTTCTTCGTCTTTCTTTTTTATTTCGACATCGGCTCTAAGGTTTAACACATCTTTGCGGTCCAGCGCCGCGTCCGAACGGAATCTCGATGGGATTTCGGATACTTTCCAAGTTTACCGTTATTTCCGCGGATTTCAGCCATCGAGGCTCAGCCTGCGTTGAATCGATTATTTTTAAATTAATTCGAAACGATGAAACAATTCGATCCATCGTTCGTTTTTAGATCTTTTCCGAGACAATTTCCGGGACCGTCATTCGTGACCGTGTGTGGGTGCGAATTTTCGGACGCGGCGCGTAACCCATCGTAATCCAATTACGCACCTATTCGTTAACGGCTAGGATAGATAAATAGACGAGACGAGATACACATAAGACGGACTTGCGGGCATGCGTTAGATCCGTGGTAACGTTTTACAATAACGGCGGGACTCGAGACGGAAAGAAGAGAAGAGAAAGAGGGAATAAAAAAATAAAAAAAAAAAAAAAAAACCAAAAATGATGTCACATAGCTGCTCGACAAAACAGTAAAAGAAACCCGTCTATTAATCTGCGTCGGTAGAAGCATCGTCGTCGAGAAAAAAAATAAAAAAAAATTATCGTCAAATGCTTTAATGACTCTTCGTAATTTCCCTGTATAGAGTCAACGAGAACGTAAAACACCGATACGCAACGATTCGAGGGATTACAGATTGAGATGAGTGTAACGGAAGGGCGTTAACGCTAAACGTTTGTTAAATTCTCGCACATCGACAGCCGCGCTTTCCATTCTCATCGTCATTTACACACGGACACGCATATTACAATTGCACGTACACAAACGTGCGCGCGACGCTCGCGAACGCATACGCGCATACACATCGACACCCACACACGCACACGCACACACGTACGCACACACAAGATTACAAACTCCACTAGCCCACGGAGTCTCGAAACGCGGTGAGAATCCGCTTGAAACACAGGTCCTAGTCGTCACGGACGGGTGAAACGTTAAACCCCGGGGTATCACGAATCTCGAGGAATCTCCGGTTAACGCGACGAATCCCGCGACAGAATAATTTCACGATCCTCAGACTCGTGAGCTCGGGGTTTTGGTTTTTTCTATTTTTCTTTTTTAACTTTTTTTTTTTTTTCGTTTTCCTTTTTTTTCTTCTCAATTTTTCTTCGTGTATACGTATATTCGGTAATTCGTCGAAGCGACGATTCGTTCGTCGTGAAATCTTGTATCTCGCCCGGTTATCTCCCGTCACCGTCGGAGCGCCGTTGCGTTCACTTTACGCCATCGAATCGACAAGCATCGTTCTTCAGCATCGTAAAAATTCTGATTTTTCTAATCGCGACCGATCGTCGAGCGACCCCGACGTCGTTGGGAACCCGAATTTTCCAGATGGACCCGCGAATCTTCGAAAGTTATGGATTGGAAAGTTTGAATCGTGGCAGTTTGGTAGAAACACAACCAATCGCTGTCGCAATTGAGTGTATAGATCCCGAGAACGTATATTTGGTATGGTTACGAAACGTAGAATCACATCAATGGATTCCCATTCGTCAGTCACACGCGTCAACGTTGAAAATTAGTTGCGAGTATGCGATGTTCTTACGAAAAATCCAATTACCATCTGGCGTATTTGCAAATTTGTGACGTATTCATTACTCTGAAGTTATCCGTATTCGATTGATAAAATTTTCTCTGTCTTCGGTATCGCGATGCTGATTCCGACGTTGAAGTTCTTACTCGGCGTTGAACCACCGACGATCTCATACGTCGGTGGCCTGAGTGTAGGACGGTGCCAGGCCATGAGCCGGTGTCAGCGGCCCAGTGGTCGAAGCTAGTGAACGCCTCGAATAAATGGTCGCGGCTGAGTGTGGAGTGTGAGGCGCTGTGTGGGGCGTGTGCCTACGGGAGGCTGAGGCGAAGGGCTAAATGGGCCCGTAGTTGCTCAGGGCGGAAGGCCTTTCTTGTTGCTGCTGAGATTGCGGTTGCTGGGATTCACAACCAGCTGTGCTCATGTCGCCTCCCGCCGATTGGTGACGTCATACGTGCGAGAGAGGCGGTTGTTTGAGCACGTGATGATGAAGATGATGTTGCGAAGCGCTTGCCACGCTACCCGGTGGCAAAAGTGCGCTCGCGGGACCGGAAACCGATTGATATTGGGGCATGACGGCACGTCCTACGACTCCCTTTAAGCTTGCGCTTCCTATTCCGCTCACGCCTGTCACCCCCGCCATACCACCGCCATTTCCACCTCCTGCGCCTGCGCCTCCGCCGAACAGACGTCTCCAAAGTCTTCGCCACGAATCTACCGTTTTTCCGCTCCATATCCAAACCCCGGATGTTATTCCAACGGCTAGTGCCATGAAGTACTTGAGCATCAGAATTGAGTAAATTGGACGGGATCGTGACCTGCACTGGCACGCGAGGGATCCAAGCCACTCCTCCCTCATTGTCAATTCGTAAAGATGACATCCAAGTACCGCGGTCGCCGGTACCGTGTACAGAACGGAGAACACGCCTATGCGTATCATGAGCTTTTCGAGTTTGTCGGCTTTCGCGCCGGGTTGACGTTTTATCACCGAGCGTATCCTGAATAGACTTACGAAACCGGCGAGAAGAAAACTCGTTCCGAGAAGAAGATAGACGAGCAACGGCACGAGAATGAAAGTGCGTATTCCTTCGGGAGCTACGGTGCAAACACCGGCCACAGGATCTCCGGCGACTCCACCGGCTAGTAGAGCCCATACCGTTTGAGCTGTCGGAGCTAACCAAGCCGCGAGATGAAAATATTGGGAATACGAGGCTATGGCTTCGTTTCCCCATTTGAGACCAGCGGCGAGGAACCACGTGAACGCGAGAATGACCCACCATACCGAGGACGCCATGCCGAAGAAATATATCATCAAAAAAACGGTTACGCACGGTCCCGGTCCTTGGGGTCCGGATCTCAAAGCTGGCCCTGCGCACGCGATTTCGTCGTGGCCGACCACGTTCCGGGCCAGATAACCCAGTGAAACGACGAAGTAACACGCCGATAGGAATACTATCGGTCTCTCAGGATACTTGAAGCGCTGGGTGTCGATGAGGAACGTGGTGACGGTTGTGAGCGTGCTTGCGGCGCACACGCCGCTCCATATCGCGAGCCAAACCGTTGCGAATCCGCGTTCTTCGGTTGTGAGGAACGCGCCGTGACACGGTAGGGCGCAATCCGGTACCCCGACAATGTCCAGACTCGGGGCGATTCCCGTGTACGCCGGTAGAACCGGAACCCCATGTACCCCGACGACCTGCGTGCCCATGAGGGTGCTTCCGTGCCCGCTTACCCCCACCCCCAGAGGCACGAGGGGAGCCTTGCATTTGCACGGGCATTCTCTCGTCCTTTCCCCCGGGGGGTGCTGGCAGTTTTTTTGGTTCTTTCCCGGCTTGCAACGGGCCGGTTGGGACGTTTTCGACGGTCTGGTGGGTCGTGGAGGACCCGCGGCGGGTATAGGTGCGCTGCTCGCCGGTCCGACACCACCGCCGCTACCGCTGCTTCCGCTGATGCCACCGTTCGACGGGTGATTGTCCTGCTCCATGCAGAGATTCTCCGGATCGCCCTGATTCGGCAGCCTCTCGCAAGCCATTCGTTCCGGCCACGAGAAACCGTACTGTCGCATTAGAGGCGCGCAACCCGCTCTGGCCCTTTCGCAAACGCTTCGACAAGCCGGCAATGGTTTTGTGTATTCCGGCAAACAAATCGGCGTGTACATCGAACACAAAAAGAATTTCAGATCGGGCGAACATTTTATCTCGACGAGTGGCCAAAATTGATGCACCTCCAAGCCAGCTTCGTCCTGACTGTCGTGGTTCAGTTCATTCGGCATTGCCGTCAGATTGTAACCGATACCGTGACACATGGGAATTTTTATGTCCTCGCATCTGCTATTCGTGCCAACCATCGAACCTCCTACGACCGAATGACCACTACCGCCGCTGGTCCCGCTGCCGCTGCCACTGCCGCCGCCACCGCCGAGATTACCGGAACTTCCAACACCACCGGAGACGACCCCAATTGCCGACGACGACGAAGACGAAGACGACGGCGCGGATGACGCCGATGACGACGACACGGAGGATGAAGCCACGGACGAGCCGCTACCGCCTGGCGACGAGCCAACACTGTTGGCCGGACCGGCTGCCGATTCCGATCGCACATTCGGTGTCCCCGTTGTTACCAGACATTGATTGATCAGAAGAATCAGGACGGGCCAGAACTTTGCCATCGTGTACGGATGTCGCGTCCGTCGTACGGGTCCCATTGCTGAGGACCTCATCGAACGCTCTATGCCCTCTTTGATTGCATTACTCCAATCTGTAACCAGACATAAAACGACATTGATTAGAGATCAGATATGTTCGATGGAGATTAAGCGTAAGCTTGTTATAAATTAGTGGGTTGAGGGGTATGAACGGTTGTGGGAGGCGGGGGGTTATAACAGATTTATGGAAACGGTGGAGACAGTTAAAATCCAATTAACCGTTTCAGCCGCTGATTGGCCTTCTCAGACAGGATTTCCAGATTGAACCCGGTTCTCTGACTCATTTTTCTTTAATTTGCATTCGTCTTTCTGTCATCCCCCATGTCTACTGATACATCCCATTAACGGATTCGTCGTCCGCACGGACATTGTCCACGCAAGCGACAAACACCGCTGTATCAAAACATCCAACATCACCACATGCTCGTGATTAGTTGGAATCAATTAATTTCATCGTCAACCATATCAGTCGTCCCAAATGGGATTCGTTCTCCATGCAACTACAGTCACCAGATCGACGTTCCCAATATAAACCCTCGACGTTATTCATACCCATCCGGTTGAGACGCGTATTTCGAACATTTCCGACACGCGAATTCGAACGGTCGTTGATGGGAAAGGGAGGTTCGTCGGTTCGTACGAAGATGGAACATTTCCAGCAACAGCGCGCAGAGAACCGCACATATCCAGCGGTATATAATACCGGGTGTACGTATTTCAGTCGCGTAACTGTTGAATTTAGATTTATACATCTGGCCACGGTCGGAGCCCCGCCTTGTTGAAACGACGAAGACGAAAAGACGAAGACAGCGAACACACGGAGACGAGTACTCGTCGTACACGGAGACGACGGGACGTGCGCGCGCGCGTACGTCGCACGGGTCTGCTTGTAACGCGCGTCTCGGTGTATTTCACCGCGTAACTCGAAGATGGAGACCTGGCCGAGCTGTATAACTACAAAACTCCCGGGGGAACACGAAGTCGTGGATCTTATAATAGTAGTCGTTTCGGGTCGGAGGTAGAGGAGAACCGAGATACGGAAAAGTGAAATACACACGTGACCGTAGCAAAATGTTATTGTAGAAGGTTCTCGTGTTAGTTTTAACGTTTGTTAACTCGGTTCGCTTTCTCGCCCGGTTTTGGCCCCGTCGTTGTCCCGCGTCACTATTTATAGGGTTTTGACGCCGGAGAAATGCGAGAACCCATGGTCTGGTACTCGATATGCGGTGTTTGATGCATATACGTGAATGTGTACACGATGGTGCTGCATCTTCGAAGTTTACTCTCGATGCACTCAGCACGCGCGGTCTGCGTTACTCCCACGTGTGGGGAATGCAGACGTGTGCGTGCGGCTCTCTTCGTGCTGATCGGAATTATTTGCCTTGAGCTATACGCGGTTACGAGCGTCATTGACGCGACCTATTAGACGTGAAGACGAGATGAGCACGAGAGAATCATGTGCCGAAAATGCATTCTCGAAGCGATGTTCTCTCGTGTCTGTCTAGATACCAGGGATGGACCTTCAATGGCAGATGGAAATCGCGAGGGTTCTAGGAGGAGTTCAGGAGAAGCAAGTCAAAGCCAAATGTTCGATCGGGAGCTTCAAACGGACTTCTATATTTATAAATATCTGTATTGCACAATATTACATATGAAAAGTCTTCGATTCATTGATTTTGGATCATTCCTGAGTCGTGAAATCTCAAATAATTGGTTACTTCTCCTCTCAGCGCGGTTTGTAGAAATATTTCGATGTTTTTTATTGGATAATGATTTTATTTAATAATGAAGAAATGAATAAATAAATGAGAATGACTAAAACGAGAACGACCGAAACCTGACGCCCGGCTTGTGGGAGGTCCAGCCTCCCCAATGAAAACTTGGCACGACTTATCCCGTTTACTCGCTATTAACAAGAATCTTATGCGGTATATATCGCACGATATAGCTCTTTACAGCGATTGCAGAAGCCATATTTCTCTAGAACGGAGAGAACGCAACATCGCATACTCGTTCTGCCAACTCTTCGCGTCTGTCTTTTTCCATCTCGTTCCGACTGTCCGACATTTTCCCGACTGCCCTCGTCGCTCTTTCATCACAAGCTGCGGCCTTCCTCGTTTCCATTTCCAGTTGTCGTCGTCCGTACATGCACGGGCGACCTGGCACGTGACTCATGCACGCTTGAGATCGAACGGCTTCTGATTGCAGTCTCGTCCGTCCTTAGCCGATATATTGCTTCGACCATACGGCTAATGGTGCGCGCAATCGTTGATAAACATTGAGGCTTTGATTCACGACCGGATTTTCTTTTGCGGGGTACGAATAAATTTTTCGACGAACTGTATATTATCGATATATACGAATTTTTCAAATCCAATAAGACGTCGTATCATAATTTTATTATTTTGTACGCCTAACCAAAGTCAAAACTTTGGCTTTGGCTTTTGGGCTTTATCAAAGTCTTAATGGAAAATATTTGTGATATAGATTGGAATACTATAAAAATTCAATTTCCATCTAATTCCACTAAAAAATATGATGATAATAATAATAATACTAACAATAATAAAAATGATAATAATAATAATAATAATAATAATAATAATAATAATAATAATAATAATAACAATAATAATAATAATAATGTTAATAATAATAATAATAATAATAATAATAATAATAATAATAATAATAATAATAATAATAATAATAATAATAATAATAATAATAATAATAATAATAATAATAATAATAATAATAATAATAATAATAATAATAATAATTCTAATTATTATTTTTACCATTAAAGTCTAAACGGATCAATATGTGCGACGAAGATTAGAATGCTATAAAAATGGTATCTCCATCCAATTAGCTGTAACAAATGTATTATTTGAAAATGATTATGATTATTAATTTGAAATCTTTTTAAGAAACTAGAAGGAACTCGTTGGGACGACTCATACCGCGTCGGGACCCGTCGACTCTACCGTAAGGTGGTGAGATACTGGCGTACGAGTAGTCTCGGTACACAAACACGCCCAACGAGGCTGGTCAGCATGCGCCGGGAGCAGAAGCAGAAGAACCAGTATTGGACGGGCATGGGGAACGTACGCACGCGAAGAAAGAGCCGGGAAATGTTTGCGCTCAGCCGGTTAGTACAATCGAGTCTCGTGACGAGTTCCGGTTCTGGATCCGTGGGCTTCCACGCTAGAGTTCAACCGTCCTAAGACCTCCTATGTTGATATCAAAACATTCAATACGTTCAAAACGATCGACGTCTTCCTACTATCTCGGCTCTTTCTTCATCGAAACACTACTAACGATTTTTTTACTTTATCCTACAAGAATTTGGTGTAAATAAAAATTTTTTAATTTTATATTCTGCTGATGATAATATATTTCCTGTCGAACGTTATCGTTCGAACGAAATTTCTAACACTCTTGCGCAATACCAACGAAAAAGAAAATAAGTTCTAAATGCAATTTTCGGCAAATGTAAATTTATCGAGAAACCAGAAATCTATAAATTTCCATATAAAATGAATGAAAAAGAACGACAATTTCCCGGCAGCGATTTACGATGGATCGGAAAAATCTCGTGCGACAGTGAGCCGATAGGTATCAAGGTAGAAAACTCGGGGTACGGCAGCCCCGGGACTCGGTTGAAAATAGGGAGGCAAAAGCCGCCCTCGATAGCTCAAAGCGTGCCAAGCGAGATAGAGATTTATGAGGCCGATGCGTAGGTTCAGCGAGAATCTCTCGAAGAAAAAAGTGAGATACGAGTCCATCAGGTCGGTGTACCTCGAACGGGCTAGAAACTCGTTGAGTCAGCTCGAGACTCTCTCAGCTGAGGAACCAACAACACCACCAACACACAAAACCTTCTCGTTCGCGCGATCCCTTCTTCTTCTTCTTTTTTCTTTTATATCTCTTTCTCGTTTATTTTTCATTCTTCGTCTTCGTCCCTTTTTTTCTCGAGGGTATTTCGGTTGTGCAATAACTTCCCATTAGAAGGAAGGCTTTTGGGGTCGTGGAGCGGTCGGGCGACTAGCGGGGGAGGCGAGGGCGGGAGGAGGGGGGATACCGACGGGTGAATTGAGAAAGGATACAGAGAGAATAAGGAATATATGGTTGTATCAGAACGAGTGCGCAGCGAGGAATGATTGCTGGATGGTTCCGAAAGCGAGAAAAAGATGGTACGAGAATGAGCGAAGAGAAGAAAAGGTAAGAAGCAAAAGCGGTCCGAGCTGTTGCAGCAGCAGCAGCAGCAGCAGCAGCAGCAAGTTGCACTCTCGGCAATGAATCAATTTTAGAGCTCCGGTCTCGCGACTGCCAGGAAATACGCGAGCGAAATTCAGCCCTTCCCCAACCCCACCTCCTCGCTCTTTTCGTTGTTTGGGTTATGATGTACCCTTCTCGTATGTAAATCAACGTTTTTCGCGAGCTAATGGCGGCAACAGTTTTTTTTCTGACAACTACGCCCACACGAAACCTACCGGAGATGAAGAGAAACCCATTCAAACCGGATAAACACCGAATTAAATACTCTTTTCTGGAAAAGTAATTCCGAAACACAATATTCGATAACACGATTAGGCAATACGGTTATCAAAAGACGATATATCACACGTCGATAATTAAAAACCAACGAGACGACACGAAAACAATGAAATAGATTTTTAAAAATAAGAAATCACTATCAACTCTCACAACTGAGCCAGTCGTTGTCTCATCAAGATTGTAAAAAAATTCACGAATGGCTCGTAACTACTTATACTATTTCCTCGAGAATAAATAATGGCAAAGTTCGGGTTCGTCGGGTGGCTTTGTGCGGTTCGAGCTTCGCCGTTTCAACCCTCGTCACATCCTTCATCGTTCCTTCTCACTCGTCTTCTTTTCTCTTTGGGGGCCTCGGGTCATTTTACCGTTGCAGAAGAGGTGCAAATTGAAGATCTTGTTGCCAGACCGGTAACTCGAAGACTTTTGTATAAAATCGCGAAAGAGTATAATCCGAACGACGGCTTCGCCTCCGCCCAACGTGGAGGCCAGTCGCTTCGGGGCTCCTGTGAGTTACCGTATCGCGGGGTGGAGGACGAAGAACTTTGCTAATTGGGAAGGCAGCAGCAGCAGCAGCAGCAGCAGCACCAGCGACGAGTCGACCAAACGAAGAGAGATCTCTCGAAGGAACGAGCAAACGGGTCGCTCTCGAACGGGCGAATATAAATTGGACGGAGCTACCCTCCACCCACCGCCCCCCCCCCCCCTCCCCTCCCCCTGCTGCCCCCGCGCCAAGCTCACCGGCCCCAACCAGTACCAACGCTGACTTCACCGTGTCTCGATGTTTTTTGCATAAATTACCATCGCATCGGAGGTGGTCCACCTCTTATATCCCTCTCCGGTCCTCTCTGCTACCTCCCCCATACCACCTTCTCTCGCTCTTCCACTCTTGCTACTTTTATCATCCTCTTCCCGGCTGTTCCACGATCCCTCGGTAACCGGTCTACCGTCCCAAACCCTTTATCCCGTACGCGGGCCCTCGGCCATCCTTCCTCCCTGCACCTTATTCCCCCTTCTCTCGTGCTCACTTCCGCTTTTCCGCGTTCATGTATTTACATCTCCCAAATATTTGCGAAACAAACAAACGAAAAATTACTTTTTATTCACTCGGTCGGAGGAGCCGGTGGGTTTACGTATAAATAAATCTTCCGTGATTAATTTAACCAACGCCGTGACTTTTGTTTTTCGAGTTTTCGAGAGAAAAAAATTTTATTCGCTCTGCACAAGAGGAAAAAACAATGAATTACTTATTTTCAATATTCCGACGTCGTAAAATATTGAAAGGCCAATTGAATTGATAAAAAAATGATTTTCTTTCGATGCGAACATTTTTCAAATTCATTTATCGGCCAGTGATGTGGGAATTTCCGTGAAGTCGTTGGCAAATAGATTGTCCAGAGACCGTTGCTGTTACGCGAAATACGGGATAGAGGATGTTCGATGATGCCACGACGTGTACATAAAACGTACGTGTATGGTGCATCTACATGTACACATACACACACACACACACACGCGCGCGTATGTATAGATTCGTTGAGTACACGTGAGAGTGGTACTTCGATATCCCGCGAGTCGGTGCAGCCCGAGTTGGTCCCATCGGTATCCCGGAGAGTCTGTTAAATAAACTACAGGTAGGCGCGATATCCCCATGGCGTATCGAGTCACGACCCCCATCCTTCTGACCTCCTACTCTTTTCCACGCCTTCGCCAAAGGCTAACCCTCTCCGTCTCTTCCTCCTCCTCCTCTCCTTCTTCTTCTTCTTTCTCTTGCTCTCACTCCCAACTCCATCCTCCATCTTTCTCTTATTTCTCGACCCCGCGCAGTCTTAACAATACACGAACCACGGGCTATCCATCGCTCGTTGTTCTCTCCGCAACCCTGTCCAGATCCTTTTTTACCTTTCCGTTTCTTCAACGCCGGCGACGCGAGTGGTTTACTCAGGCGTGCGCGCCTCGAACACGGCGAATGTAATATGTATACAGATGTGGGGCGGAGGGGTGGAGAACGGGGGAGGGCTATAGCCGCGTTGAAACGGAGTTCCGAGTGGGAGTACTCAGCCGTCTGATCCGTGTTGTACCTTCGGCCAGGCTGGAACTTCGTTACCCGAGCAATTACGATAAGAATCTGACGTTAGCACCCGCGTGCGAAACTCCTTTCATTTATTTTCTTTTATTTCTCTTTCGTTTTTTTCTTTTTCTTCGTTCATGCAGATCGTGTGTGTCACGAGCCACACGACGGATGAGTCCGGAGATTATTGAAAACCGGACGGACGCGTTATTTATAACTCGCTCCCGCGAATGATTCCGCGAATACGTTTGGAGAGCGGAAAAAGATTGAATAACGTTGAAAGAATGTCTTATGATAAAAACAAGCTGTTTTCGTTAATTATTATTTTTTTTTTCTTTTGCAATTACAGATGCAAAAGAAGAGGTTGCAGATGTTTAATAATTATTTTCTTAGGAGACGCTGATTTCACGAAACGCAGTAAACATTTAATAATAATAACAATTCTACTTTCCGGTTATAGACACGTCGTGGATAAGTCAAAATATCAATTACGGCAATATAATAACGGAGAAAAAGCTCATAAAAATTGCGCGTGCGGGAAGATAAAAAATCATAACTTTCCAATTTGCGGCACATTTCGCTGCCAAAAAAATGTAACCGGTGAGTTCATACGCCATTTAAAAATCATAAATAAAACACTACAATAAAATACTTGAGTCAACGAGGTGGCCGAAAAAACATCGATCGAGAATGCGGTTAATGTCTTGTTTTCTCGAATTCACCGGACAGTCAAGGCAATTACAATTTTATTAATTAATTCGAATGGCCCGTGACTAAACGAGCGAGCACAAATTGAGAGTCACTGTGGGAGGAGAGGGGGGGGGGCGTTCGACTGAAGCTGGAGGCACTATACAGCGGACTCGAGGACCCAGGGAAACCGAGCGACGGTGCGGCTCCACGTCGTTGAAGATAAAATATCCTCTTCGGACATTTTTCTGCTTCTTATTCTATTTTTATTATTTTTCTTTTGATTTTAATTCTTTTTTTTATTTCGTCTTGCTGAATTTATTTTCTTTGCTCCGGCGGAGAGCCCGTGCGCGGCAGCACGACGTCGAGTGTCCCCGGAGGTTTCGGTCGTGAACGATCGTCCGCGGCAGACATCGCGGAACAAACCAAACGCGGCAGACTGGAGCCGTAGCTGCTGCCCGGTGGACATTTTTCAACCGTAGGAGGAGAAACCCGCGTGTATATGCATAGCCGATGCGCTTGTCACGACCGAACGAAACACAAGCCGTTTACTCGCGTGTGACGCCACTGTGTGTATCCACGGAGGTTGATAAAAATTTGTCACGTCACGCACACAATCTCTTCCCATACCTCCGAGCCAACAGCAGCAGCAGCAGAAGCACTTATGTATATTTCGCATCTCCGTCGATCGTCCAACGCAGCACAAACACTCTTTGCCGTGTCACGCGATTCAATTCTTATTTTTTTTCACCTCGTTTTGTCGTTTTTCTTTCGTTACAAATATTTTTTACGACTACCCTGTTGACTTAACCAATTGACTACGAGGAAAGAGATTAGCAGCGACAAGATATTTTTTGCCAAAAAAAGAAAATCGTAAGGCTATTTTTTACGGCTGGGAGAATTTCGCGGCAAAGATATTGCACAGAGTCAGTCGCTCTCTATTGTAGAGATCTTTCTCGACGATTCGAAATACCTCGTGTTTGGATCTTTAACGTGATGTGTGCGATTGGGACTTACTATGAAATCGCGATGTGGATCTAACGTCGTTTTTATATTCACGAGACTGCGAATAGTCGATTTATCTGTTTTTCTTCGGTTTCCTGTTTTATTGGAAACGAGGGAGAAACCCGTATAGTTCTCCGTCGAACTTAATTGGGTTCATAAGGCTTTCTTGATTAACATCATCGACGATTGAATAACCGGCGAAAGCGGTTGGAATTCGTATAATAAAAGAGCTCTGTATAAGCGAGTCCGTATAAAACAATTTAACGACTGAATATCATTTTATGGCTGGACCGACTGCGGCAAGGCTTCCTCCATTGTTATTATTTCCGTGGCTATCGATTTATAATAATAATAATAATAATAATAATAATTATTATTATTATTATTATTATAATAATAATAATTATTATTATGATTATAATAATAATAATAATAATTATTATTATTATTATTATAATAAATTTAAAATATTTATATTATTAATATATAAAATTAAAAATATTATAATAAATAATAATAATAATAATAATTATTATTATTATTTCAATTCTCATTGTATTATTATTATTATTCTGTAAAGAGGAATCCTTGGGCGGCACGGCATTCTCTTCAGCGTCACCGACTGGTTGTCGATGTCGGTAAATACACGAAAGATAAATTTAAATTAAAAAAAAAAATTAAAAAAAATAAACCTGTGCGAAACAGCGAGAACGAACGAGCTTGTTAACACGCCGGCTCCGGAGTCGTCCGATGTTGGGTTGGGTCCGATATCTCCGTGCGTGATACACTGTATAAATTTATACTCGTACACGTATAGGTACAATGTACAAGGATATGCTGCCGGGCAATCACGGGGTCATCTAACGGCGAAATTCGTTTTTATCTTTGGGCAGGATTTTATTTCGCGAAGGGAATAATTATATAATGATAAAATGAGTAGCTTGGTTGGAGTATCATCGGCATGAGGGATTCGCCTTCGATCGTAATCGATTGATTAGAAAATAAAAATTTGAAGTATACTTCAACGAAGTCGTACTTCTCTGAATAAAAATTGCAAATTAGAAGTGAGTGGATGCAACGTAAAAAAGAAATAGTAAAAATGTTGTCACGACAAGCATTTGATAATGAAACTTTAATCGTCAAATTGTCAATCTCCGAATTAAAAAATTCAATTTAAACAAACTAAGAGAATAATTATTTTCCTTTCAATCGACAATCTAAATCGATTACATAATATTAAAATAAAAACAGAGTAGCATCGATATCGTCGAAAGAAGCGTTCGAAAATTGAGAATAAAAATGTTGCCAATCTCAGCGACTGACCCGCTTTGCCCCGCGTGCTCGTTGCGCCGTCAGTATGGTACATCCGAGAGCGCATGAGTGAATGATTCGATAGCCGGAACTATTTATTAGAGCCCCCCGGGCGTCTACTTTCGCGCCTGTTGGCACTACAGTCGTCGTCTAAACGGGCCACACAGTTTCAAACGCGGTAGGTGGGAGCGAGAGCTCGTTCAGAAAGAGAGAGTCGGACATGTATCATGCAAATAGCGAGGAGGCTGGAGTCACGGAGCGGCGAGGGGCCAACAACAGCGGCGGAGAGCACTGAAGAAATTCAGCGTTGGTACGCGAACGAAAGACAGAATGTTGTAAAGAGTGGAAAATTCAGAGCGAATAGAAAATAAGCAAAACAATAGGATACAGAAGTAAACGGGGGTGGGGCGGAGAGGTGGCGCTGGAAATTTCGCTTTTGTGTAGCTGCTCTCGTTCTAACAACGTAATGTACATTGTAGTCTGGTGTTGGCGCGTGTTGCTGCATCTCTCAACGTTTCTTTGCTTCGCTTTTCCGCTCATGTTGCTGCTGGTGCTGCTGGTTGCTGCTTTTACTTCTGTCCAACTATGAACTCTACGCAAACCAACGAGCCAGCAGCGAAGCGGCACGCCGTTACTTTCACGATCGCGCTTTACCGCGAGGGAGACGAAGCAGCGGCGGTGCAGGAGCCGAAGGGGGTAGCACGGCGAGAAGGAGACGGCAGTAACTGCAGACTACACAGAGTGGACTGGAGTCATATCACATAAAGCTTGATACTGCTGCTGCTGCTGCTGCTGCAACACTGCTGCAACATTGCTGCAACACTGATGCTGGTTGTGCTCTCTTTCTCCCATATTATGGCGGGCGCAACACGCGCGCGGTCGATATAGACCCGGTGTTTGTTTCAGCGCACACCTGGGTTTCTATATCCGCGAGGTTGCTGCTTGCACTTCTTCCATATCTCGTTTCCTCGCTCTTTATCTCGACTTCGCGCTGCAGCTTTCCCCGACCAATCTCCGCGTGTATTTATGTGCTTGTGTGTGTGTGTGCGCGCGTATGTGCGCGCGTGTTGTATTCCTTGGTCCGCTTCTATCTGGCTGCTGCCACGGCCGGACCGAGATTACAGCCGGAGTGTGTAGTAGATACAGGATAACATTCCTCGTATCTCAACCGCAAGCCCCTCGAGCTGTTTCTAACGCTGTTTTCTTCCTTCTTGCTCTATGTTGTTTTTTTTTTCGCGTTTGATTTTTAATTCCCAACGTCGAAAGCATTGTTCGAGTGAATTGAAGCGTAGTTCGTGACGCAATGATGCAAGAATCGCGAAGCCCGCCGCGAATGGCTGCATTCGACAATGGCTGGCTATCATTTATCAACGACGTTGGACGCAGCGACTCGTGTCCGTTCGTTACAGCCAATGAACCCTTTTGACGTGTAAATACATTTTTCTTTTTTCAACAAATCTTGATTCGCGTACTTCGTCATGAACGTAACGATACCTCGACGGGGGGTAAAGTAATTTTTTTTTTGTTATGCAGCACTTCGAGTCATGGTGGTGAGATGAAAACTCGTGGCGGCCATGTTGAATTGTCAGATTGAGGCGTTGTAGAAAGATATTAGAATAGATTCCGGTATTTGTCGCATTTCAATGAATTTTATTTACTCTTTCGACGCCATTTTTAAGATCTGCCGCGATTGGGCGCAAATATATTCAATTTCGTGTTCGGCGAGTCAGTTCAAGCTATATACACACCGGTTACAAATTGATATATACCCCGTAAAGTTACGATATTGCGGAAAGATTAGTGAACGATAAAAGTTTTAATTACAAGAAAATAAATAATTGGTTAAACTTTGATTCGTTCCGATGTGCCATCGCGAGAGATCGTAGCTGTTGGGGTTTCCACGAGGCTCGAGAGTTACGACCGCGGTTGAAAGTTCGATCGGTCTTACTCCGACCACGTTCGTCGTCGCGATTGGCCAACCGGCTAGGAACTCGTGGCGCGAGTCTCGGTGGGTTTCGCAAACCCCACGAGATAGTCGCAAAGGTCAACGAGACTCGTCGAAGAAGAGGTTAATGGCTACATATTCCCTTTCCCGGTATATCAGTTTCAAACGTGTTTACGCGCAGTCACGATATTTTTTTATTTTTTGTCTTCATCGACTCTTTTTCTTCTTCTTCGTTGGAACGAAGCTCGAGGCTTTTGCCGCGAAACGGTAATTCGTTTCTACCGGTTTGCGCTATCGGTATCACACACGTCGAATCAACGGTGCGTAAGCCCCCACGCAAACACGCGTTTTACGTGCAATTCGTCAAGGATATAGGCGATTCCGTGGCGCGACGCGGCAAACCACGCCCCATCCGCTAATTAATTACGAATGAATTATGGATCGAAAGGCTCGTGCGCGTGAGGTGCGCGGAATCACTCACGCGGCTGCTTAATTGGACACGATTCGTTTGTCGCTTCGCGACTCGACTGGTTTCTTATTTTTTTTTCTTTCAATCTTTCTCTTCTTCTCTCTCTCTCTCTTTTTCTCCTTTTATCCGCGCGAGGGACCTTTACGCGTCGAGTCGGCGAACCACACGCTCACTTCCGGTCCCAGTCTTTTATCCTCGAAAGACGCAAAAACCTTGAAACTCGATATTCGATACTTCAACAATATTTGTATGATTTTTGTTTTTTTCAATTTTAGTGCTTTATTATTTTTATGGTTATTATGATTGTCATTGTTGTCGAAAGGATTTCTCGAGGAAAATAATTGTGAGAGTTTTATTTTGATTATTATTTTTCAATAGATTTGAAGGTTGTTTTTTTTACAGAGGAATATTTCTGTTAGCAAGTCATTTTCAGGGTGCCGACGCCCTGACTCTCACGCCTCTTTGTTTATGCTCGGAGGATAAGCGGACCCTTGTAAGGCCCACTGCGCCGGGCCCGGCACTCGAAAAGAGCAGCGAAAAGGGACGGCGAAGGGCTTAGGAACCGTTTTATGGCTCATTTATATAATGCCATTCAAAACTTTCAACTGTTTATCTTGGATTAAATACACGCCACACAGATAATCAAGTATCTGACACTTTACATAAATATATGGAACACATAAATTTTCATCAGTTTTTTAAAAAAATAAATGTAAGGAAAACAAAATTATTTTTTACTTCATGTGTTTTATGGGGAGGTTTCATTATTTATTTTAACTTTCCTGGTGTAACTGTGATGAGGATAATGTACGAATATCGACGGAGTTTTGATTTTTTATTTTTTTTAAAATTATTAATTAATGACATATGATTAATTATTTCTTTATAGCCTCTAATGCGAGCAACGATTGGTCAACGTCGCGGAGGCTTTAACGTCCGTCGTAGGGAAATAAATGTAAAATATTAGCCGTCGCTATCAATCAATAATAACCGATCATTAATTTGCGGGAAAGAGCGACCGGACGCGTCTGACCCTATCGGTAAATCTGGTTTCTCCAATGCTCGCAAGACCGTGCGGGAACGCTGACAACAGACGAATGTGCTTGTAGACGGAACATATGGGAACTCGAGATCGATATGCGACGATAAAAAATGAATAAAAAGAGACGAGAAAGAAAAAAAAAATGGTTGAAGAGGTTTGGAATATAAAATATTTGAGATTGGATCAGCGGTGGCGGGTAGCCGTGTCTGACCGTCGTAAATCATCGCGTCCCACTCGCTCGTGTCGAAGGTGACGCTGTGCAAAGAAATAAATACGACGAAGAGCGATATGCCGAAGCCGAAGCGGAATGCAAAGCGCGAGATACGTGAAACAAGGATCCGATCAGGGCGAATGAAAAAATGAAACTGAGCAAAGAAAAAATGGGAAGGAAGGTGATATAGTGACTACGACAAAGTGTCGAGCGAAATGTTTGTCGACCTTCTTGTTTTTCATTATTTTTCTTTCCCATTATTTTCTAAATTATTCCTCCAACGTGGCTCGGTTTTATATTAAAAAGAAAAATATTTTTTGAAAAAATTGATAAGTAGATCTCAATAAAATATAAGAATAATAAATACAAGAAATTTAGAAATAAAAAATGATAACGAAGATGAAGATGATAAGAATGATGATGAAGAGTGATGATGCTGATGATGATAAAAGAATTCTCTTCGCAAAGTTGAGAATCGAATTGAATAATGAATAAAACCATGTAATTTATCACAGACGGAACGGTTAAAATTGTGTAAGCTGTAATCTCATGTGGGAAACTCGGCATGGTGCCTTATCACGAGGGAGCTTCGTCGTCGACTCACGTTCCATCCTCGCTCGCGCATCGTCCGAGAAAACCGGCGTATCCTCGGGGTGAGCAAACTTCGCCCGCGCACGAGCAAGGACCAACCGAGCTCGCGCGATAGCGTTACCTAGGTAGCTCTAAACTTTGAACATTCGAAAGCACACACACACACACATTCTCACACACCCACACAGGTATGCTCGAACGGAAGCGATTCTCGCGCAAGCCCTACGGCATACTTTGCTCACGTATCGATAAGCGAACGAACGAACGAGCAAACGACGAGAGATACACCAACTACCGCGCATATACTTACACGTCAAATATTGACCGTAGATTAAAATCTTTCCCAGCTTTCGCCGTGCTTCATTTCACAAGCAGGCTACGGTAAATTTGTCCCCGACGAAGGGTGCGAACACGAAAATTCATGTTTTCAAAACAGTCCACACATCTATTCCACCATAAAAGTTATCAAAGTAATTCATATTTTTTATTGGCAAAAAAAAAAAAAATAGATTTACGTTTCATCGAGATAAATTTTAATTGATATTGAAATTATTTTATATCGAGCCGAGAATCGGAGAATTTTTAACTTCAAAGGCCTTTAACTCAAAGGTCTTTGATAGATAGAAATTCAATCTCAGCCGAATTTCTAACCGCGTCAGTGAAAAAAGAGTTGGAAGTTTAATTTCACGGTAATTAATAAAACTCGATAATTAATATGCATATTCCTCTGTAAGCGCCACTGATACACTCTCGTTTAATTCCACGACGACTGTGGCCGATGATCGAAGAGGTTTACCATATCGTCACCGATTATTTGACTTTTAAAAAATTCATATTGTTTCAATCCTTTTTCTCACAGTCTTACACGTCGTCAATCGTACCGCGCGTTGCTCGAAGCAATTAACAAGCGCCTTATCAAGAGACCCCGAAGAGTTGTTTATTCTTTTTCCGAGCCTGCATCGGGAAAGACGACTCGATCGTCGGTAACGCGACAAAGACGTTTGCACGAAGCTACTTTGATTGAAAAATACGAAAATTAAGGCGCGCAGCACGTTCAAGTCTCTTTCTTTTTCTACTATTTTCATTTTACACACATATTTTTTATCGTTTGCGTCAGTGCGTGCCTAAAAGCGGATGCGGATACGCGGAAGCAGTGGCAAATACTATTTGCCCCGGCTTCCGCGGCCGACGCACCGCTTTACCGCCGTCAGAATTGCGTACCGTAGATAATCCACGGTACAACCGTGATAGTCGCAGTAACGTCGTACGATGGACACCGGGGTAGTTGAAATTCTGTTCGTGACAGAGGGCGTCGTCGGTTATCTCGACGCCAATGCGGATCGCTACCGATGCATCACCGGGCTGTCAACGTCTCACGCTGCTACGTTCGCGATAAATTTTTCCCCGCTGCTTGGACGAACGGAGCGTCGTCCGTTCGTATCCAGCATCACCGCGCACGGCTGGAGCGCGGGAGAGGAGATAAAGGGACGGGAGGGTAGGTGATAAAAGAGCGAAGGGGGAGGAGGGAGACTCTCGATCGGGGGAAGAAAGAGGTCGTGCGCTCGACCGATATTGTTCTTCGTACGATGATCTCTCGATATCGAGTGGTTTGACGCGGATCGTAGGCTTTAAGATGAACGACGAGACGTTGTTCGAGACGTTGCGAAAAAAATATTGAGTCGATGACGTGAAATGTAAGAAAATTTGGTTTTTTATGCAAGAAGCGATGTAGTGGTGAGAAAAATTGGATTGTATTTGGTATTTTCATGTCTGATGTGTTCGAAATGGACCAAAATGTTTGGAAATCATATTCGGGGAGAATGTTGGGACGTGTGTGCGTGTATATCTATGTATGTATGCATTTATCCACGTGAGCTATTGCCCTGCAACATTCAGGCATCTATAACTCGAGAACGGTTTGAGCTACAGCATCCAAATTACGCACAGATGTGAAGCTCTGTCATTTGTTCGTCATCTACGATTTTTCGTAATAATTGCCGCAGTCTCTCGGATTTTACAGTGTTTTGAAGTAATCGAAAAATTTGGTTTACCACTTTACCGTCCGCAAATTTTGATTTAGCCATCGAGATTATTCTCCACAAATAAAACGACGCTAACGTATGGGACGAAGGAGACGGATATTGCAAGAAAACAAAGTTACAATAAAATATGCCATCGTTACAGAAGAAATTTGTTAATGAACGAAAAAAAAATCAAACAATTGTGGATATTTGTGGAATTATTTTCTACCGATATTTAATACGGTATTTTGTTTTTTGCAGTTCGAATGAAAATTTTGATTTGGATTTGGAATTGCGTTTTGATAAACAATTAGCCCGACGTTACACGTTCCGTTTAATGTCGAACGACACGATGATTATGAATAAAGCGACGACACGATTGCGTGGCAGCGTATCGAGGAACGCATACTGATGTATCGATCTTGTCGTAGGTCGTGGAGTCTCGTCGTTCATTCAGGTGCGCGCACGTGCTCGCAATTTTCCCGCAGAGACGTTGACCGCGGCGTACATATATATATATAAGCACATATATACGTAACGTCGGAGCTGTGCCAAATCTCGATAATCGAATGTGACTCCTTGGTCAGTCGACGATGAACTAACGCTGACAAAAATTCCAAAGCCCCGCTATCGAGTTACTCTACATTGTATTACAAATACTTACACAAACGCGATCCCCGCAAGACTCTAATTTTGCGGATTCGTAATATTTCGGAATTTTCAATTATTATAATTTTTTTATGGCAGATGCGGAGCAAACTATGACATTTTTTTTTGCCACAAAATGCAAGGATTTACATATAATCACTCACAGATAATTATTCGGCGGTAATTATGCATTTTAGTGCGTCGTGTATGGTACAAGAAATGCTGGTTTGAAACAAAAAATTATCTTTTAACTGCTTTTTACGTTTAGAAATTATTATTATTATTTCAGAGCAGAGTTATTTAAAATTCGAGTGCAGTAGCAGATGGTACATGAAGGTTAATGCCTCCTCGGGTGAGTGAATAAACCGCTTTTTCGCTTAAAAGCCAGTTACCAGAGGTTTACGCACTGTCGTACAACAAATGCGGCAACGCGAGACTAGTTCGTCCTCAAGACGCTCCACGGGGCGTCGCCTTGACGACGAAGATGGTACACGTCTCTTGTACACGGCGGACACTCGAGAGAACGGTACAGTACAGAAATCCTTATTTTTATCATTATTATTATCATTATTATTTTCAACTTCCGCGAGTAAAGAGAGCCGAGAAAAATATCGCAGTATTGCTCCGCAGTGATTACAGTCCATGCTTAGTTTTTTTTTTTTTTTTTCGTCCTTCGGAAGCTTCGGCTTTCTTCGCTCGTACGAACGCGAAAGTCAATCGGACTGCAGCGAGTGAGCTCGATTAATTTATCATACATTAAAGGTACAGTCCCGACTCTCCATCGGCCTTCGATCGTCTTTTCGCTCGTCCCGATGTTGTTTGCTTCGTCGATCAAGTTTTTCGTTCGTCCGACGGTTAACGACGTTTTCTCAGTCCTCGAACGTTCACCGTCGAGCCGACAAACGTTTTAATTCCAAACTCCGATCGATACATTGGCAATGATGACGAAAATACACGAAGAAATGGTGCTCGATCGAATTCACGTTGTTCGAACTAATTATCCGCTCGTAGAATTATTCACAACTTATTTCTAGTTTCGACTTTCCATCATTCGAAGGAAGAATAAAATCGATCTTCTTTTACTCCAAAATTCTTCTTTTTAATTCTATCATTTCGTTGCGTTAAATATTTTTTCAAGAACTGAATCGATTTTAGGCAAAACCGGAAATTCTGATTTACTACGCGAACCGAAAAAAGTCCGCGTTTGGCCAGAAATTGGTTATTTTGTTATTGATTCTTTTGATTTCGAAGAGAAGAAAAATTAGGTTATTTGGGTTCGTGATCGCGTGTGAATGGCCCGAGTTTCTTGTGGTTGGTTTACCGAACGGTCGATAGCAGGACCGTCTCGTCAGCGTATAGCGTATCGTCGTCACGGAAGGAATCGACCGCGTTGCCCGACGACGAGAGCCGACTCTCCGTCATCAAGACTCGGTTTTTCCCTCACGTTCGTGTCCCAAACGGCACACTGGCGGCGCGCCGCCTGCTACGAAGCCCCGGCTTATTCCCTGCCACGGTTTTGCGCTATCGACCCACTGTACGGACAACTTCCCACGGGACCGATATACAACGACCCGTCCCGAAAACCCTGTAACTGCGCGGAAGATTCTTTTCCTTCTTCGTTACGACAATTTTTTTTGTTCTCTTTTATTATTTCCTTCGCAAGACTATTGTTGGATCATAACGAAAGGGCAAGCCGAATGTTCGATAGAATCTCAAAGACGGTAAAAAAAAAAACCACTGCATTGTGTTAGTTTGAGATTTTATTTATTTATCATTTATTCTGTCCTTTGGACGAGTTTTTTAACATTTTTATTGGGATTTTTAGGGTTTCGTGGAGGATTATGATTTTGGTCAGTACGTTTGTTTGTACGTGAAGGTCCTCCTGTTCTATCATTTATGTATCGTTTGGGATGAAATTTGGTACGCAAACGTAGATCAATGACCCAAAAACGAAAATGATAACATTTTAAAAAATTGAAACAATAATTTCACCCCTTTCCGCAGATTAAAAGGTGAACACGACATTTTTTCATTGCTCGCCCTATAGGGCTCGCCTTCCCATAGGTCACCTCAAATGCAATTTGAAATGTTCCGAGACATTTTTATTTCAACCCTTAAGTCACGAGATATTCGTTTTCGAAGTCGTCATCAGCGTATCCCCCCTCTAGATTCTAAACTATCGATTCAAAAAATCGAAAAGAATTCCAGAATGTAGCTTTTCATTATCACGTTCAATCAAAATTATAACGAACACTATATCAAAAATAGTTTACCAAAAAAAAATAACTCATTTTCATAAATAAAGAAATTTTGGCAAAATCAAATCACTGTTATTGCGTATCAAAAAAATTGCTTACGCTATCACGTGCGTCCGAAACACGCTCTTGACCAGTCATTAAATTCCTCAATTATCAATTCTTCAACATCGAACGTTTCCGACAAATAACAAACCACCACCATTTTCCCTATTCCACGTTAAATAAAAACAAATAAATAAACAAGCACTCATAATCACTGACGCTAACAAATAACTCGCGATGATAAACAATCGTGCGTGTTTTCTTTTCAAACTGTTCGACGAAACCACGAGCTTGCCAGTAAATTCCGTGCACGGTTTCACCGACTAGATATTATAGGTACGAAAAGGTCCGCGAGACCAATGGCTTTGTGAATACCGTAGAGTGAATGAGAACTGGTTAGAGGCCGAGGGGTTAGTGCAGAAGTGAGAATACGAAAGAGAGAAAATGAAGTAGTGTCGCGCGAGCCGTTTCCGAGCCGGTAGTAGACGCTGGAGCTACCTCTGCTGCTGTTGCTGCTGCACCCAGCATCCAGCATCCAGTCGCCTCTTTCACTCGCACCACCGCTCCATCCCCGCTGTCCGCCTTTCTCCTGTTGTCTCCGCTGCTTTGGCTGCTGGTGTTAACGCCGCAGACGGCGGAGAACATTTTTTTTCTTTCGAATTTCTTTCACTTCTTTTTCTTCATCAACGCACAAGTACGTACAATGGAGTAGCGCAACAAATGGATTGCGATAAAAGTACAGACATGAAAATTTCACCACCGCTGCATTGCGAATCGTAAAATTTCTCTCTTCGCACGTGCCGATAACGGCGAATGCACAAACGTTGGAAGCGAATGAATGGGAATATAAATAGAAATAAAAGTTGACCGTGTCGGTACATCGCTGAGTTCACGAATAAATTGTCGTGGGATTAAAATCGAATTCAACCGATGAAATCTCGTAACTTGTTGTTATATTGGAGCTCAGCGAGTTATCGATCGACGAGTGCATAGCCGTTATCGAAACGTTTGGGAACGAACGACGAGTAAATATAACTCTCCGATGGCTCCTCGGCGCACAATCAGTAGCGGATAGACGGAAATATTGCGATAAAATGTTTGGGTAAGCATTTCGCGTTTGCGTTATCCGAGCTTGTTCGAATCGTCGCGAACATTCGTATGAGACAGCATTGTTGCAGTGACGAACGACGAAGGAATAACCGAAAGAAACGTTGCATACAAGTAAAAAAACCCTGTATAGATGTGTATATATATGCGTGCTGAACACTCGGTCCGGAATTACGGTGAATTGTATGATTGGGAAGAGTGAAAAGTAGGATTCGCTAACCGCATGCGGTCAGACGTTGGCTACACATATTATATTCATGTACGCGGTATTATAAAATATACGCGAGATCCGCGTAGGACGTGAGAGCGAATACCGGTCGTATGCTCAGCGTGATGCTGGGCGGACGGGAACCGGCGGAAAGGGTTAAAACGCGAAAAGCCCCGGCGCTCGGAAAATTGCCGGAAGTAACTTCTTTAGCGAGTTGCGGAATAACTCGAAGAAATCGTGCCCAACGATGGTCGTTAAACAATTAGCGGTTGTCGGGAACGAAGCTAACTACCACGTTGGCGGTTGCGCGGAAAAAAATAAAAAAAAAATACAAACATTCCGACGAGAAATTATCGCGAGGCGCATGAATTTTAAATCAGGAAATGAACGATTATTTATTTATTTCTTCGATCAACAGACGTGTTGGAAAATTCATGATTATTGTTATTTTGTCAGTTGTTTTCTTTGCCGAATTCTGACCGGGGATATTTCTCTGGAGTTTCAAAGATACGAGAAAAGAAATCACGGAAATGTATTGAAAATAATTTTTCAAAAGTCTTGTGATAAAATCTGGCAAAGTGAAAATTTCTTTTCTCATTTTTCCACCGCCATTCGGCTTTTTCCAGGCGTGTTAAGCATCACGTCTGGCAAAAGTTCAACGAAAACGGGGAACAAAACGAAAAAGAAAACGTCGACGGTGAAATTCGCGAGTGAAAGGAAAATTCGTGATGTAAAGACAAACATTATTTTTTTTCTCAACAAAGAAGAAAACCTCATTAGACCGCAATTTGTTAAAACCGCTATTACCCAGAGCCGGAAAATCAAGGACCAATGTGGGGCGTCTTTCACGCCCTGACGGAATAAACGTTGAATGTCGAGTCGTTTCGCGCGAGATTTCAATGCGAATCAATGGGCTCGGTATTACTGTACTCTCGGAAAAATATGTTTCCAACATGTACAGCCGCGCGAACATGTGCAGAAATTGAAGAAGGAAAGGAGACGGAGAAGCGAAAAAAAAAATGTTCTCGTCATTGGTCCGTCAACGTAGCGCACCTGTGCACACATCAACGGGAAACCGCGAGGCTTGTGAACCATGACAAAAGTTCGTCGGACAAAAAGCGCCACGCACGGACAGAGCGCGAATAACTCAAAAGGCGAGAGAGCGAGTTAGTGAGAAAAACGAGGACAGAATGGGATTTGTTAGTAAATTTTTCCACCCGTGCGATGATTTTTTTTTTTTTTTTATTGTTACGCGCGTGCATTTGTGTACCACCGCTGGTTGGATTCGGGAAGAGCTTTTCTCTTCTCCCGTTGGAAAGCTCGAAGTCACTGACACGATGATGTAGAGAAGAAGAAGAAAAAAAGCCAAACGAAAAGAGAAAAATATGAAACAACGCGATGGTATATATGTTCACGTTGGTGGAAATATAATCGACGACGAATACATTTGCTGTGACGTTGCGACAAAAAAAAAAAAAAAAGGGCAGTAAAAAATGCATGTTTTTGTAGTGTGACGAGTCAACGTTATAGGACGGTCTTTCGCAGCCTCCTCCTTCTTCTCCTTCCTCTTCCTCCTGCTTCTCTTCCCCCCCGCGACTTATTTTCTCACTCGTCAACAAAACGTTCCACCATGGACAACGGACCTCATTGTGCACGTGGAGAATAATACGGTCCTCGTTAAAAATAATTCATTTAACCACAATGCATTCGGCGTCGCGACCTCCCGGGCTGCTACCGTGATATATTTGTATCTATATATATATATATATTTGTATTATGTATAGAGTTTCGCGCGTTTCGTGAAATTTTTCTCACTGTGGCGACGGAACGGCCCTCCTGTTGTATTTCAGCGCTTTGAGGGAATTGCCGGGAGCCCTTGTTCGAGGAGTAGACCAAAGTACTTTCTTTTTAAATGAAAAAAAAAAAAATATATGAAACAATGAAAATAAAATTTATCGTGTATTCTCGGTTTCTGTTCCTAGAAATATGTGTACGGGGTTGTAAAAGATGCAATTAGCAAAGACAAAAACGTTTCCATAACGACGGTGCGTTTGATCATTACGAATTAATTGTTGAAATCTTATTTTAATTGAATCATCAGAGTTTAGAGAATTAATTAGTACTTAAAAGGAATATATAAATTTTCATTGGCGATTGAAAAATACAATTATATTATTCGTTGAATAAAGAGTCAATGTATTCAAGAAATATACAAAGCACTGCAGTAATCTCGAGTCGTTCGTCACAGAAATCCGCGCAATCTCACAATTCGTTGCATCGTCACCGTCGTTATCGTGACTTTCTCACAGAACCGAACACGCCGTAAGCGCGAAATTTAAGAGGTTGACCCCGAGCGACAGTCGTTCGGATAGACGCGTTGCACGAGAAGACAACAACGTGATTACACGTCCCTCGCGCGAATATCTCGCCACAAGAGATGCACGAGAGTCAGCGCGATTAAAAACGATAAAAATACAAAAAAAAAAAAATCAAAAAAACAAATTGGTTATCACAAGAAGAGCTGAGCTAGCTTTTCATTTTCTAAATTATAATAACCGCGGAGATACAATTACGACATAACTTTTTACAAACATGTCGCAGTCACCGTCACGTTGATTATTCATGCGTAAATAACTGTTATTACGAAAGCCATTAAATTTCCCCGAGGCGACGATGGGGTATATAAAATATTCTCACGTACGATTGCCAAGTATATGTCTGGACACGTCGAGCAGTGTCGAACACCTCGTTGGACAGTGCCGGAGGAGAACCGTGTTTCGACGTTACCGCGGTTGATTTCTCGCCGCTCCGCGACGATAAGATAAAGCTTCGAAGCGGCTGAACGTGAAAACGTCCCGAGTAAAAATATTCCACTGGCTAAGGTATGGCTAGCATCTGGCATCTCGTTGCCCGCTTCCGCGGGGTTTGGGCAGGGTTTGGGAGCTGTGTGGCTACGCGCTGTATTTTACAGCAACACTTAGGAGCCGCGTCGTGTGTCTGGCAAGTGTATGGCAGTGCCAGACGGTACAGATTCGCTTGCACCCGTGAGCGCTTATGGTGTATGGCTAGTGTATGGCAGAGCCAGAGAGGCGCGTATGGTGTATGGCGGGTGTGTGGCTCGTGTATGGCAGAGCCAGAGAGGCGCGTACGGTGTATGGCTGGTGTGTGGCTCGTGTACGGCAGAGCCAGGCAGGCGCGTATGGTGAATGGCTGGTGTGTGGCTGGTGTATGGCAGAGCCAGAGAGGCGCGTACGGTGTATGGCTGGTGTGTGGCTGGTGTATGGCAGAGCCAGAGAGGCGCGTACGGTGTATGGCTGGTGTGTGGCTGGTGTATGGCAGAGCCAGGCAGGCGCGTATGGTGTATGGCTGGTGTGTGGCTGGTGTATGGCAGAGCCAGAGAGGCGCGTACGGTGTATGGCTGGCGTGTGGCTGGTGTATGGCAGAGCTATAACCGAACTCATACAAAAATAGAAACACTCTCGACAAAAATGCGAGGGAAGAACAATAGTTTTGTTCAACGCTCTATAATATCATATCTAGATATTACAATACTATCGAAATAAATAGACAGCGGCTGCAAAAAAAATTGACGGTGTAATTTGGGAACATATAACGAGGCATACAGAGTATAGTAATATAAACGGTTTGACATACGAAATAATAGTATCAGCTGTCGTTGACGTTACTAGTGAACACTGGCAACTGTCAATTAAGGTCCTTTCCATTTATTTCGTTTTCTGTCTTTTCAAGTATTTTTTTCACATGCTCACGCTGTTAAGAAATATATTGAAAATTCATTTTCCCACGTGAAATTGTCTTACAACCAGCCACAATGTCATTGGCATTTTTGTAATTCATGATACTTATCGTACTGAAAGGTCAGCTCTCGAATAACCCCCCAACAATTCCCTAAAGCCGTTGGTCCAGATAAGCAGATGTTTACGAGAAAATCGACTTTGAAATATTCCGAGCAGCTCATGACGACAAAAAAAGATGTAATTTCCAACCAACCGCGTAGCTCAGCGGGTAACGAGCCAGACTAGTAATCGGAGGGTCCCCTGTTCAATCCCTGCCGGGGGAATTTTTTTTTTTTTTTTTTTTTTTTTTTATTTATTTTACTTTTCTCTTATATGAATGTGTTTGTTATTCTCTGACAAATAATAACCATAACGAGAACAATAACACAAAGTATCGCAACTTTGAACTTCGCTGCTGTTTGGGCCCGCCAGACCCTCGCCATACCTTTCCCAAGCACGGGCCAGACCACTAGCCAGACCCTTCCCATACAGCAGCCAATTATCTGGCTGCTGTATGGGATCGTCCGCTGAGGGCAACCCTTGCCATACCCCTGCGCCAGACCCACGCAAGTGTCTTCCCATGCATCCCCCATACACCTGAGCCAGACAGTAGCGAGACTCTAGCCATACCCAAGCCAGTGGGCATATTTTTACTCGGGGTTACACGTTATTATTTTCACGCGCAGTATCTCGGTAACTGTCGTGTGTGAAAAAACAAGACGTCGTCTGCATTGATTCAATCCGTTACACCTTAAAAATATTTATTCTCGTTGAAAAAAAATTCATGAGATCGAGATAATAAGATGTTACGTCGATTATGCGCGTGACCCATTGATTCGTCGAATTTTATGTGGGATAAAACGGAAGCTACTGCAAATGTGCAGCCGTCAGACGAGACTGGATTCAATAGGTTGATAATGAACGAGTGATAAAACGTTTTATCATCCACTCGAATGTCATTCGTTCGCTGAAATATCGGAGTATAGATTTTTTTTTTTTTGCAAGTGATAGGACGAATATATGGAACACCGCCGGGGGCCGAAGGCTGTTTGATTGTACGTTAATTCGCCTTATTTCATAACCACGCGACAATGTAGCGAATGATTCATCGTTATTTCATTCCGATTTTGATTGATTTCCCAGTGAATGGAATCCCACCACCATCGCATTGGTTCCCATCGCGGAATCGAGAGGAATCGTGAAACATGAGGCAATGTCGACGAAACGAAAGACGAAAGAGCGAAAGAGTGAGCTCTGAATGAGCGAGAGAAAACGACTTGGAGAAACAATTATGGACGACAGAATTGAGAGCGGAGTTTTTCAGTCAGTTTTCAAAAAACAATTGTGAGCAAACCATTCGTCCTGAGTCGTTAAAAAAAATACAGAACGTGCTCTATACATTCTAGATTATGTACGAAAACTTAATTAACTAGAAATAAAAGGGCAACATGTCAAAAAAAAAATCATAGAGAGACGAAAACGGAAATAAAAAGCGCCGGTCGGTTGTACAACACAGATCTATTTTTCTTGGAGGACTCACGATTCGTGGGACAAAGAGGTGGCGAGGAATTGAGAGGACGGGGGGAGGAGGGGGGCGAGACGCAAGAACGGAATTGCAGATAGTTCGTTACCGTCGTTCAATCAACCCTTTGATTCGTGTACGTGCATTAGAGCAGCAGACGGGCGCAAGAGTCGCGTAACGATATTGACTTGCTCGGTACGGAGAGTATACCTAACCGTCGATTCAATTAACCACCGCGATTCCGTTAGCGTCAATTAATTGAATTAGAGCAGGACCGAAGGAGAGAAATGCGAACGCGAAGAGGAAGCGGGAATGAAACGGCAAAGTCGGTGATGAGAGAAAGAGATTGCGCCGATTGAACGTGCGCAAAGTCGTACGTGCTATGACCAATATTAATCCGATAAGCAAAATCCATTGTGAAACAAATATTTATCAGCCGCAGATCGAACGACGCAACGATTGTCGAGCTTCAATATCCATTCGGATCGATATGAATATTTCCCAACTTAATTAATTATTCAACGAATGAATTTTGATACTGATTAATAATTTTTTATCCTTTTTTTTTTACATTTTTTTCGAAATTTGATTAATCCGATATTGCCAGTGCGGAAAAAGAAAAAATAAATTAATGCCGACGGATAGTCGATGACCGGTAATTCGACGAGTTATCGCGTTATCAATAGACACCAGACGCGAGTCACAAATATCTGAGCGGAATTATTTTTATCTCAGCGCTTTCTCGATTTACTTCTCTAGGCTGGCGAGTCTCGACAGCTCGGTTATTCTTTCGCTCCACGTAATTCTGTATTTGGAAACTATGATATATATATACATGCAGTCATATACTCCGAGTAATTTCTTCATATCTAGTTATAGACAGCGTTGCCACGGAGACGCGCGACCGACTTCCGGTATCGAAGAAACTCCCGATGAAAATAGCAACGCCACGGAAAATCGTTCCGCGTAACGTGTTTTCGTAAACATATTTTACGACTTCGGTGGAATAACGAAAGCGGGGCGATTGCTATTCGTGGCCGAGCCTGAGCATTTCGAATTCATGATCAAATAAAAAACTTTTCGCCGATAGAAAATTCGCGGAAAGAGGAAAAAAAAATACCCGATTAGTTTTTACGCGAAATTATCATGGATATCATTTTATTGTGATTTGTTTTTCGACTCCACGCCATTTCCGGATGTTCGACGATTTTGCGTGAAGATTTTATTTCCTGAGGTGATTGAGGTGATTTCACGAATAAATCGTCCTTCGTTATGATCGTCAATCGCTGATAGACACCGCGAGGCATAAAACTTTCCACAGTTTCCCTATCTATTCCTCTATCTCGCAAACTATCGCACACGCGCGTATCCGCCGGAAGTAAGTAACCGTCGCGAAATATTGTGATAACGACTCCAGCCACTGTCGTGTGGTCGTTTGCAGACGAAAAAGGTAAAGAAAGAGAAAAGAACATACTTGAGTGGAATAAATCGCGAGTCCGGCAACCTACGCACTGCTGCTCGTAATCCCGCGAGGTGGGAGCTGGGGGGGGGGGGGGGGGGGGGGTTGCGCTTTTGTAATGCAAAGCCGCTGCTGTTGCAAGTCCATAACACGATGATTCGTGGGAGATTCCTGGCGAGATGCGAAATTTGTAAGAAGAAGCTCGAGACGGAACATCTTTGCGGACGTATGGGTCGTTCCACGACGAATCAACGGAGTCGTGACCCTCGTATTGTAGAATTTTTTTTTCTGGTATGTAACACAGCTCCAAAATAACATACTCTGCATACTTGTTGTCGGATTTTTTTTGCTAATTAAATTGACAGCAATGCTGTGAAATGAGAATTGCAAAAACTTTAAACGTGAAAGATTATTATTATTTATTTAATAATAATAATAATAATAATAATAATAATAATAATAATAATAATAATAATAATAATAATAATAATAATAATAATAATAATAATAATAATAATAATAATAATAATAATAATAATAATAATAATAATAATAATAATAATAATAATAATAATAATAATAATAATAATAATAATAATAATAATAATAATAATAATAATAATAATAATAATAATAATAATAATAATAAAAATAATAATAATAATAATAATAATAATAATAACAATAATGATAATACTCAACTATTTTCTCTGTCAATAGAAAATTTGTTCTAAAATAATAATCATAGTATCATTATTATTATTATTATTATTTTTGAGTAAATATTCTCTTGACAGAGAAAATAGTTTACAAAATCATATTGGAATACCCAAAATAAAAAATTTTACGTTTCCAATATATTATTTCACACTTGATTTCATTCGGAAAAAAAAATCACGCGATTTCCACGATCGTGTCGATAAATCGCGGAATTACCCGTACACAAACCGCGAAGGTTCGGGCCAAAACGCAAGTACAAAGCAGAACAGCAGAGCAATGCCGGTTGTCCGACTTCGTTTGGGTATTCGTTTTACGAATGTAGGGATAAAGCCGGCGACGGTCAGGAGGGGTTGCTATCTCGTGTGCATGGCGTTGCGTCGTCCTTTCTTACTCTTACCAACGCGCGCGTTTTACAAATCTTTCGTGTTCTTTTTTTTTTTTCTCTTTTTCTTTTCTCCTTGTCCCTTTGGCCTTTTCTCCGGGTCGTGCCGGGTGCCGTCGGTGCCGCCGCCGCCGCCGCCGCCGCCGAGGGAACGAACGAGCGCAAACGAAAGCCGGCCGGCTCGTTTCCATCGTCGGCAGAATACTATTATATATATATTTCACGAAGAGATCTCAGCGACTTCACATACTTGTGTCTCGGGTATCGCGCACCACCTCCACACTCGACACCAACAGCAGCAGCGGCAACAGCAGCGGCAGGAGCAGCAACGCGCACTCGTTTTCTTCCCGCTCCGAAGAAAGACCAACCTCGGAAACTGGAGTGCCAGCCGACAATTTTTACGCTGATAAAAGAAACCCGAGAGTCGCCCGTTTGAAGAAAAATTGAAAAAAAAAAAAAAAAAAAAAAAAAAAGATAAATGAAAGAAAGAGAGCGCGGAAAAACGGGGAACTTTTTCGAGATAACGCTGACAGAGCAATATACATTAATCAACCCCCCTTCGTATCAAACGCACGGACTTCGAAGTGTCGAAACACATTTGGTTTTTTTTTCTTGCTTTAAATGTATTTCTTATCGATTTCTGGGGTGTTTGCGCGTCGTATTGAATATTATTATTAGATGAGAGTGGATATTTATGGGATTGTTGGATTTTTATTCGAATTATCTGTGATTGTGTCGAATAAGTCATCACATAAGGGCGAATGAAAAAAAAAGACTTTTTTTTCATCTTTAAGTTAAAGGCAAAATTATTGGATGGTGTTGGCAATTATTTATTGAAGTTATATCATCGCTGTGACGACGACAATGTTTCGTTTTATTTGCGAAATGTCAACCATCATCTCGCCGATAAATCCAATCCAATATATTTCATTGTAAATGATCATTCGATTTTAAAGAAAGAAACTAATTCGAAAGAAAGTTGCAGCTGAAGAGTGACCGCCATTGCAACAAAGTATGGACAAAAATCATCGCGTTGCAACGGTTTGTCAGTTTCTAATAAAAATAACTTCACAGACTTTCTCCACGAGTTATCGACGTTTCGAATATTTGCAGGACAATTGAACCCACACATTTGGAACATTTTTCTCAACCCTCCCTCACCCCTCAAATGTCTTTTCCATACGTTTCGTCACATTCTGAACATCTCGATATTAAAAGCCGACACTCAATGCTCAAAGCTTCATCTACGAACATCGAAAAAAACATCGACGACCAAAAAAGCTGCAAACAATTCATCGAAACGTCGCCAAAAATGTTCCCTCCCCGAAATAATAAGCGTTTCACATCCTGCGAGATATCACGAGAAAAATCAAGCTGGACCAGATTTTCTTCTATCCAAAACCGTCCGCAAACGCACGAGAAAAAAATAAATTCCCATTTCGCTGTTTCTCTTTCGTTACCGATTGAGTATTCGTGCGCGATGGTTTAAAAATCTCAAACATTCTCACCTCATCCAGAAGATGCGTCGAAAAAAATCCTTCCTTGGCGGTTTTCTTCTCCACTCCAGAAGCGAATTAATCCATTATCACGTCGTGCGTGTCTGTCTTTATCTCCGTCTCTCTTCCTCTCCCTCTCGCCCTCCTTTCTCTCTCTCTCACGGACCTCGAGATAATAACAAACTCGTGTCTCGTAAGCTCGCGTTATGCTCGCAGCATCCTCCAACACCAGACGCCGGCCACTCTCGAGGAGTCTGCAGCCAATATTAGTTTCTCAGCAACTCCTCCAAACGTTCCGGAGAAATAACCCCGAAACAGCTTCAATTCCTCCGAAATCGATGCACAAATAGATCCAAACGTTGACGCGTCAACGAAAATTTTCGCCGTAACAAAAAAAAAAAAACAATAAACTTAATCACCAATTCACAAAACGTTATCACCCCAATCGTCCTCCATAAAAACGGAAATTAATCATCGTTCGCGCAAAGCGACGGGGAAAAAAACGATAGAATAAAAAAAAACTCTAAAAATCGAATTATCAAACCGGTGTTGATTCAGTCTCGATCGTAGGACCATTAAAATCCCGAAAAACAGTCAATAAGCGAGTTTCAAAACTTCGAACTTGATTATTTCAAAAGATTGCCAAAGTTATCGGAGCGACGGTGTCCGAAGTTGTTACACACACACACACACACACGTGTAAACTTGGGGACCAAACAGCATTCAACGATCTTTCCCCGACGATCGTCGAGGGCGCACTGTAGAACGTCGGTTTCTTACGGCTTGCGCTTGCTCCGAGAAACGAGACGCGTCGGAGTCCGGCGTTGCGCGCGCCTCCACCATCGAGGACGGGCGTTGGTATTGGTACGGAGGTTGGTACCCGCGCGCGCAAACGCGTACATACGCACACGCACACACACACCTACGTGCGAGTTACAGCGAAGGGCAACGAGGCAGACCCCGCTGGATCGTGGTGTTTCCATCGACGTTATACACATGGACCGATGATGCTGCGAGAAAAAGTGTTCTCGCAATAGAAAGAGAGATGACTATGGTTGGTTCTCAGCCTCGCTCTTTCTCCTCAAACCTGATTGGTGTAAATCACGGAGATACAGATGAATTCTACCAATCAGGGTTCGGTAGAAAGAGAGAGGTCCAGAACCATCCTCAGCGTCCTCGCTTTCCATAGCTATTACACTTTTTCTCGCAGCATCCTCGGTCCATGCGTATACGTCGATGAGGCGCACGAGGCTCACATCAGCCTGTAGCGTTGGGCATTCGGTGGCGGCAGCAGCAGCAACAGCAGCAACATCACAACGATAGCGTGTGCTGCTTCGCGGAGAGGCAATCGCCTTGTTCAGTCGCTCCTTCGCCCCCGTCTTCGTCTTCCTCGCTCCGGCTGGAAACGTACCACAAGCGCGCCTTACGGTAGTGGAGTGACGCGATAGTACGCGAGCGACCTTCCCATGTATGCATGTATATATGTACGAAACGATGTTTCATCGGTCTTTCTCTACCCTGAGCGGCGTCGTCTCGACGGCTCGGCCGATGCCCGCGAGTCGCTCGGGCTTTATCGTGCATCCCCCTCGTTTCCAGTCGTGGTTTCACTGCCACGTTCGTGTTTGCTACGCGTATAATGTATATATGTACAATATATACGTATATGGATGTACGTATGGATGCGGCAATGGCAACGTGAGCCTCACCCAGCTGTGTCAGCGTCCCTGGACCAGCGTGTGGGTGTAGAGGTACTCGAGATACAGCCATTGGCCGCCAGACAGCACGAGAGGAAAGGTCTTCGCCCATAAATCCGTCTCTTTTTGGCTTCGTGGCGTTTTGTACCTAAGCTGACAATCGCTGGACCGCTCGATGGTCGATCTGTGATCGACCACGTGTATACGTACGTTTTGAGCCTCAAAGACGCGAAACACACGTTTCTCCGGGCTTCTTTCTCTGTCTCTCTGTCTCGCTCTCTCTCTCTCTCTCGCCCTCTCTCATGCTATATTTCTCTCTCTCTCTATCTCTCTCTCTCTCTCTCTCTCTCTCTCTCTCTCTCTCTCTCTCTCTCTCTCTCTCTCTCTCTCTCTCTTCTTTCTTTCGGCTCTCTCGTATATCCCTCGCCTGTGGGACTACCATCGAGCTCCCACTCGTACACGCGTCGTCTTTTTCCTCTCTACGTTCAAACGGCTGTCCCAATTCTTGACACCCTCACCAACGAACTGTAGCTACTTGATCTTTCGACAATTATGAGATTGCGATTGAAATTTTGAATATGCTCGTGCAGTTATCGAAATTTCGTGATTATTTATCGCATTGTCTGTCTGTAATTTATTGATCCGCAACAGCAATTTGAGATGTAAAATCATAATCTGGGTCAAATTATATTTTTTTAACCTTTCTCGATTACTCAATTTTATTATGGCGAGTGGAATCATTGAATATCTCGTAGATGAAAATTCTTGAAAACATAGCAGCAACTTCGCTCTCATTGATTATTCTTTGTAACCTTAAGGAGGGCAAATAAATAACGTTTCAAACCCGGATCTTGATTTTGCGTTACGCTGAGTTACCTTTACGAAACTAAATATCATCCTTTGGCAGTAATACTAATATTAATGCAAATAATAATAATAATAATAATAAAAATAATAATAATCATAATAATAATAAAAATAATAAAAATAATAATAATCATAATAATAATAAAAATAATAATAATAATAATGATAATAAAGAGAAAAAAACGTGGCAGTGCTGGTGGCCGCGTGCGTCGCTTCTTACTCGGAGTGATCGCTAATTATCGGGCTCGCGTCGTGACTGGCGGATCTCTGATCCCCCGGTTTTTCAATATTTGTTGTTTTTTTTTTCAATTCCCTTGCCTTTCGGTTCGTCCTTATTTAAAAAGCCACTCGTGTACGGCTCTACTCATCAAGGAAGAACAAGATGAAGAACGTGGCAGTGAAAGAAAAAAAAACGTAAGAAAGAAAGAGAAAAAGAAGAAAATAAATGAGAGTGGGAGGAGCGGAAAGAGCCCTTGGCATCGATTCCTCGTTACTCTCGTCCTCGTTCGATGTCGCTTTGTATTTGTTTTATCCCCCGTCGTATCTCACGATGAAGGAGAAGACGAAGGAAAGGGTTAGAGAGCTCGGAGCACACACACCGTAGGATCCCCACGAGAATTTCAGCCAGTCCGTAATCTCGATGAGGATCGAGCAGGAGCCCTTCGACCCTGCGCACACCGTGCCATCCACGTGGAAACGACTGCGGGGCAAGACGAAATGGCCGAATGTTTGTTCAGCGATAATCGTTCCATCTGCGAAATTCATATTCGGGTTCGACGAGGTCGTGCGGGTAAATAGTGATGTACGCATAGAAATCGATCATCACGAAACAATCAAGCAGAATAATTCTCAAGTTCAAAGACAGGGAACGGAGTCGTTACGATGTGCTGTAAATGTACCTTCTAACTTTAATGCTTCGTTCTAAAAATATCTGGTATCAAAATAGCTATCAAAATTTCAAAAAATAATTTCTCTTGGTTTCTTTAATTGCCTAAAAATATTGCAATTGTTTAATTGCAGTTGCAGTTGACGATTTAGTGGTAGACGAGATTGGAGAGTTAAAAAAAATGATAGAAACGAATATTATTATCACAGTCGATGGTTTCTCGGTTGAACCGTTTTGCCCCACACATGTACGTATATGGCCGATGTAGTATAGGTACTCTCGTGGCCCAGCGAGTGCCGGGCACACACATTCGTGACTCGGTAGCATCCGTAATGCGGGAGGCTCACGTGCAGCCGTGGTCCGCGCACGACGAGGGTGACCGGTTAAGCGGCTCTCTCGGGATGAAATCGTGCGTTCTCTCTTCCTCCCGGGAGATCTCGGAACCGAGATCGTTGCAGAGGGTCTTCGAAGTCGACCTCTCGTTCGGTGTCTGTGCATACGAGAAGACGCGGCCAGCAGCAACCAGCAGCAGCAACAGCGGTCTTCTGGTCTTCGGGGTTCGGGTCGTGGTCGACAGCGCAGCGACGATCGTCCCGGAAAGATTGTCCGGCAACAGCGGGGACCCCGAGAAGAATCGGTTTCGAAATAGGACGAAACTTATTCCGATCGCTATATGCCCGAGCGTGTAACGCGAGACTTAGGAGAAAGGCAACAACGGGCTTGTTCGCATGTCGTTCGTGTTCGTCGTTATGTATGCGAGGAACCCTCGTTAAGATCGGCTCATTAATCCATGCAGATACATATCAGTCAACGACGCAACGTCGACGTGTCTGCGCGGAGTCGCGATCGGACGGTCGTAAATTATGGAAAATGGAGGGAATTAATTTTTATTGTTGTAACTATTGGTTTGTTTTTGATTATGTTGGTAGCGAGATGGATGGTTTAATTTATTGTTTAAAAATTATCGAGGGAGAAGATGAGACATTAATTTTTCAAGGGACGAAGGGGACTTTTTCCGTTGATGAACATTTTTTTTTCTTGCAGACGATTAGAATTGAGCGATGTACTTCGTACTACATTTGAGGGATGAATTCCTATTCTTCGACGTCTTCGCGAAGAATTTGAATTCGAGGATATGTTCGAATTTTTTTTTGCGGTCGAACGTATAGAGTCGATGATCGACGGCTGTTGGAACGACGCAGCCTCTTGGAATAATCGGCAGGTGCTGAAACGATGGTGGAAGAAGCTTTGCACATGGAATTCAAAACCCCGTCGGAAATAACATCATTATTCAATGCAAATATTATTGATTCTTAATACATAAATAGTACGTCCAAATGCAAATTCCACGACGCCGATATAAATACAATTGAATACAAAATAGTATTCTGTCATACAATCGTGACGTCTAAACGTATTTTTCTTTTCTCATCTCCAAACAATGTTCTCAATTAGTCACACGTGTTTTCACAATCCAAAACGTGATCGATCGGCCTTCCAACGAAAAAAAAAAGAAAAAAAAACCCGACACACATCTCGGCATCGTCCCTAACCGTTTAACGTAAACACTTAATTCCGAGTATCGTGGAAAATAAATTAGGGTTAAAAAAAAAAAATAATTCAAAAATACTTCCAACAAAAAGATAAAAAAAGTTTGATTCAGGAGATGAGAAATTAAGAATTGTTGTGCGAAGAAAATCCACGGCGAAAGAATTATTTCGAAAACATGCCAGTCAGATGTTGAGCCGGTGGGGCGTTGGCGGAGTCGTGGTGCGTTTCCGGGCGGTATTCGTCGTAATTGCACCCCGCTGACACCGTCGAGGAATCGACGTCGTCGACGTCGTCGTCGAGTCCGTCGGTCGCGTTGCCTACCCGCGACGACGAGCCCGGAATAGCGCCAGTGTGGAAGCGAAGGTTATGGTTGGACGCTTTTTGTATTTCGTCGCACAACGGCCGGGCAAAGGAGGGCGGGGGAGGGGGGGGGGGTGTTGCTTGTGCGGTACACGAGTCGAAAGGGTGGCGGTGGTTCGTAGTGAGCTCTTCGGTGGCCCAAATGACGAACGACCGAGGCGCATGGTTCCGATTATGATCTCAGGCCTACCCTCGGTTGGAATAGCCATAAGAGAAAAGCGAAAATCAACGAAGCCTCCAGTGAGAAAAAAGAAAAAAAAAACAACAGAGCAATAACATCTCTCTATCCGCATCTGTATCATTTTTTTTTCTTCATTTTTTTGTTCGTCGTCTCCTCAATCTTTCGTTTTTCCTCGTCCACCAGCCGATAATAATTGCCATGATGGATGAAACACCGTTATATTTTTATGCTCGCGTCTATCTCGGGCTTAATAACTGTCTGTCCGAGCTGTTGTTAGTTTTTCTTTTTGTTTTCGAGTGAAACCTTGCGCTACTCATGGGTCGACAAAAATATTGTCATATTTCTAGTTACGGTCCACAGAAGCTGGAAGAATTTTTTTTTGAGTTGATGAAAATCGCGAGAATGTGAAATTGGTCGGTCTGGAAGCGAACACGTTTTGAATCACGCGCGCAAGAGCTTCGGAAGTGCGATTGGTTGCGGCGCACGGGGAAGGTGCGATCGCAGCCAATCACGATCCGAATTCCCCGCGCACGCGCTTCGCGCTGGCTAGTGTCATCTGACGCTCGCGTTATCTTCGAAACCGTGCGGCTAAATTTCTTGTAATTTCGTAGACGCACTCTAGAATCATCAATCACCGATCTAACGACGAAATTACGAATAAATCTTTATCCCGATCTCATTGAAGAACCCACTTTTGAGCCGATGTTATCATCTCGATTGTGTATTCACATTGTTGGAGCGTCGCAAAGATTGAATTATATCGCGGGAATGATCGTGCTCGCTTCGTTATACTTCTATAGAAACTACCTACTTCTGCGTCTAGTCGTTATTACCGAGAGCAATGTGCGGCAAGCGAAGAATCTGTAAACGCCGGATCTACATAAGTCGCAAATGCAGGTCGTTGCGCGACACAAAAGATCGGAGTGCCGAGCGTTCGCTCTCGTCGGTGTGCTCAAGAGCGCTGTCTGAGATGCGGATACGACTTGCCTCGCCGGCTTATGTAGATAGCGTTTGGTATGAGGTCCGATTGTGAATTAAAACTCCGGGAGAGTAGAACGAACGTTTTCTATTTTTGTTATTTGGGCTAAGAGCTTTGGAAATTCGATTTTATCCGCATTATTATCTGAAATATAGATATTTCGATAGAGCGACGTATCTCGGATTTATGTTCCTTTTTCTCTGGGGCCTGAATTCTTCGGGATGGCATAATTAAGCCTAAAGACATGGAAAAAATACAAACGTAAATCTGAGATAATGTCTCGCTGTCGAAATATCTATATTTCAGATAATAATGCACATAAAATGAAATTTCCGAATATCTATCCATAATAAATTATATTAAATTATTATTATATAATATATATTAAAGAAGTCTGGCCACAAACGGAGAAAAAAAAGATCCGACAAGCTTCATTATTAAATATTGTTATTTCTAATAACAGAATTCCTCGTTGGTTTCGCGGTTAGTCTCGAACCTTCGCTAACCCTCGAGTTTCGCTGACGTTGCATTAATAAATTCCTCGAAAGCACCGATCGCACAAAACTTTTCGTCCAAGTTTCTTCATGCGTGATTGTAAATAATGTAAAAGTTTCGAATTCATCGAGATAGCCAAGAGTCTCGAAAGGAGCAACATAATTCGCGCATCGATTGGAAAAACTTTTGCTCGGCCGCCGATCGTCGATGCGAAAACGTAGAGCGAAACTCGTCTTCTCCGACTTCCGTTCGCGAAGCTGCTTGTAAAATTGCGAAAAGACTTTTTTCCGAGCAAGTCGACCGACTGCTCTTCGGGGCTTCGAGAGCCAAGTGCTCGGTGAGCGAAGAAAGCGGGAATATAACGTCGTTTCTCGGCTCCTCGTAGCGATTCGGTGCTCGTTGCATTGTTCGGCGCAATCCTCGCGAATACAAGCGTTTGCCGTTGAATCCCATAGACGAGAATTTCGAAGCTTTCGTTACACGATTCGTTGATCGTAACCGCATCGACGAGGGTTGGTGTTGCACCGCTGGTGGCGGTGCAGCCGGTGTTGCGCTTCGAAAACTTTATCGGAAATTCAAAAGTCTTTCAACGAATTATAAAATTGTAATTGAGTTTTGCGACTACGAATTGCCAAACTTTTCCCAACTTCCGCACTCTTAACTTTGATTGTAATTAGATTTGTTTGGGAAATTAATTTGCCAAAGGCAGTGGTCGAATTTAAAGTTCAATAACTCATTGAATGGTCTTGGAATTGTTTATTATTTTTAGTATAATTGATTATACCTTCGAAAGTTTTTTTTTCTTTCGGTGTATTTATTGAACCTGGGAATACGGTGAAACATTAATTTTCTCGAAGTGAAAGCCTAATTTTATTCATTTTTCTAAGTAATTCAACGTCTTGACCTTTCTGGGTGGCTGGAAAACGAGTTTATTGAAACCTGCAAACCACGAGTCGACTGAATATCAAACTAAAACCGCCACGAGAAACTTTACCATCTTTTTCATTTCAATTGGACCAACCCCGAGGACGAAGAAAACGAAATACTCACAAAAGATGACGACGCGAGAAACAGGAAGAAAGGTGTTTCAAAACTATACGAACGTTTTGGCTATACTTGGAAAAAGTAGTCGACGACGAGAACCCAAGCTATGCTACATAATAACACAATTTTCCTGGCTCACAGTGTTTCCTTGTCACTCCGGTTAGTCGTTTCGACCCCTGCCGTCATCAGCAGCACCACCACGAGCACCACCACCAGCATCCGTAGAACTGGCAACGTCTTTCGTGGCCCATTGTTGTCCGAACGGTTTGCATTCATCGTGTCGTCGTGCTGCGCCGTGGCAAAGACTGTCCTTCGCGCGATTCGTCGTTGCCTCGCCCGAGCTCTTCCAGGCTTCCAGAACACTCGACAAAAGGGATGTCGGAGTCGTACTAGTCGTCGTAGTCTTCGTCGTCGTCGACGACGAGGTTACGCGCAACCCCTCCGACTTCCTGTCTCGCGCGCCCAGTGGGACTTGCTTTAGAAATGTCGCCAAAACCAATTCATCTTTTAAAACCGGGACAAGAACGAAGCAAAAGAAGCTATGTAGCTCCGGCAATTCCCCCCATAGAGGCAACTGTAACCGGATTTATCTTATATCCCACTCGCTCACTCGCACGCGAATCCTACGAATTTGTCGCCCGTACTCGCGCGAGCTAAGGCAACGAGAAACGGCATTGGGAATTAGGCGTTAGCCCGACGGTAGCTTTTTCGCTTTATTCGATGTTAAATTAACTCCGACGCCCGAACCCATCTCTCCTATACGCCAACGAATCTTTACAAGCGCCTATGTATAGCTCGGTGAATCCAGGACGAGATACTTCGTCTCCGGGAGCTCGAGTATTATCGATCGTAACTTTGGTTCCCAGCGGCACCTGTGATTCCAGACTTTCCCGAATGGTTTTGCCAGCGCAACGTCGGCTCGACGTTTCTTTTCAGGGATTTCATTGACGGATAATGAAATTGTAGGTTCTTGCGGTTTCGTATCTACAAAAGAAAAATGGAGGCCTTATGATGATCACTCGCGTGTCTGTCCGTCTGTCGCAGATGATTTTTGCAGAAACCGTATGACGTAGAAATGTGAAAGTTGGCTTGGTAATGTGTTTTATTAACCCTCATAGTTTGCACTAGTTGAGAATTCAAAATATTTTTATGACAATTAACGAAGTGGCGAATTAGGTACTCGAAGATTTTTATTTTTTATTTTATGTATCGTGTGGCCTATCATTTTCAAGAGTTTGTTATACGGAATATAAGAAATTTTTTTTTTAAAGTGAGAGAATTTTTTAAAAACGACTAGAGTGAAGTTTACAGTCAAATTATAAATAAAGTATTAGATGTTATGTATTTATAGAGTTCAATCAATCAAAATATGATACGGAACTGTCTGCGCGCGAGTCTATTTCGCAGTTGACCGACTTATTTTATCTCCAACGAATTTTCGATCGAGACGACGATTCATCAGAAAAGAACGATTCAAGAGAGCGAGAAAGAGATAGAGAGAGAAAGAGAGTGAAGTCGTCGCTCTTAATACGGTATTAACACCGTTTCACACAAGCCCGCCTGCGTGGAATTCCATACGACTTAATAAATTTCGTAATTTCGAACTCGAACTCGATTTCCCCTTAAACGTTATACCGGCCACATCGCAACAAAGAACTTTCATGCACACGAGCTAAATTTATATTCTCGGATGGTGCTCAACATTGTGGAAGTAAATTGAATACCAAATCGAGTTTTCCTTTGATCCCTTATTTATCGAAGCTTTGATCCAACGGAATACGAAATTCCACCGAGCCGACGATCGGTTTTTTTTTTCTTTCCATTCCCAATACGTGAGTAGTTGAAGACGAGTGAAGACGTAGTCTTTTTTTCATTTATTTCTTCTATTTTCGTTTGTGCATTTTTTTATTATTTCTTTTTTTTTTAAATAATCAACGTGGATCGAGCTGAGAACGATGGAATTCATCATCGTTTGCTCGTAGACGTCGACGGTGGTTGTAGATAGATACAACTGTAAATTCATTGAACTCGACGAAGGAAGCGAGATTATGGGTTCCCGGGAGCCGCGAATCGGTTTCGGTGGTGCTGAACGCGAACACACACACACACGCACACACGCACACACACGCACACACACGACGCGATTGCGTTAGGCGGTGGTGCGGTTAGCCGGATGGGTGGTCGACGTCGCGTTGCACCAGATAACGCGCCTCGGGATCTCTCCTATGCGTGCGTCTCGACGGTGTGTGCGGAGCCTTTCTCACATACACTCTCGCACGCGTGCACATGCACGTAAGAGACTCATGAGCTGACGAGCGTATATATTTATACGGTAGCTCTGTCCGATGCCTGTCTTCGAGACTCGTCGGGGCGAGAGAGAACGCGAGAAACCAATGAGAGCTTACGTTTCTGGCGCGTCGCAACTCGAGACGATCGACCTTAGGATGCCACGATGGAATGAAAAGAAGAAAAAAAGAAACGTATAACTTCCGGAACTCGTAGAATTATTTCGATAAGGAAGAAGGGAAATTGAATTGCGTAGAGGATTGACGTGTTTTCGAAAATGTTGTTCTTCGTGTTTTGAACGAATAAATTGTTCATAGAAATAATTGTATATTTTGTTTTATTTCCGCTTCATTTTTCTAGAAGATACGACTTGATGCTGTGATTATTGTATTTTTCTCGTTTTCTTGTGGAAACATGAGTCCGTTGCAAAACCGCATGCTTTTAACATTTTTATTTTCTCCGTTCTCGATATCGTCCTACGGATTTCAGAAAATAATTATTTGCCCTTTAGGTATCATCCCCTACATAAGTGGGTTAAGCAGTTAAGATTCATGCATTAATTCGATCGTCAAATTTTTGTAATCACACCCGTGATTTTTTGTAAATCGACGGTCGTATATCTTTCAGCCACGCCGTTTAATTCCGGATGTCTTCAACGCGTAATTTGGAAGGTACGAGAAGGGCGTAGTTAACACGATCATCATTCGTTCCATCACGTCACAACAAAATTACAGTCCGTGGCCAGAGGAATGACCCTCATTATACGTCTTCAAAGCCAATTTTTTTTTCTTCTTCGTTCGCCGCGGGGCAAGCGATAGAATTTTCGTGTATTAAACGTGAAAACGCGTTTCAGTCGTTTAAAAGCGGCAGACTCTCAGGCTGCAGGTCCGGAATTGGTGCTGCGCCT